>CM034706.1:157746592-157769576 GCA_020142125.1 Phrynosoma platyrhinos | reverse complement strand
TTCAGCAGTTAAGATGATTAGGAATTTAGGCAAGGGGGCCCTTGGCTAAGTGCGACATTAAGTCCACCTTTAGGCTCTTTCCTGTTCACCAAGATGATGTTGATTTACTGGGTTTTCAATTTGAAGGGAAGTATTTCTTTGATAAACCCATGCCAATGGGATGCTCGATTTCTTGTTCAGCTTTTGAGACTTTCAGCACCTTTTTTCATTGGTGTGCAGTTAAGCGGACAGGTAATAGAGCCATAACACATTATTTAGATAACTTCTTGATCGCTGAGAGTCCCAATTCCTCACAATGTGGGGATTCTTTGTTCGATTTTCAGGACTTAATGTCCGAGTTAGGAGTTCCCTTAGAGGAAGAAAAGACTGAAGGGGCAGACACATTGCTTACCTTTTTGGGTATAGAAATTGACACCATAGCTGGGATTTCTCAATTACCAAATGATAAATTGGTGGCTATGAGGTAACAGGTGAGGATGATGTTGGGGAAGCAAAAAGTGACACTTCACGGATTTCTGTCCCTTCAGGACTGCTGAATTTCACATGTAAGGTTGTAGTCCTGGGACGAGCATTCTGCACGAGATTGTATAGGGCTACCGCTGGAATAGTGGCACAGCACCATCACATTAGGATTACAAGGGGCATTCGTGAGGTTTGAAGGTGTGGGACTCCTTCTTGGAACAATTCAACGGCACCTCCTTCTGGAGGTCTGAAATGCTGCTGAGACCAGTCTTTCAGGTCCACTCAGATGCTGCTGGCGCCCATGGTTTTGGTGTTTACTGGAATGGCCAGTGGGCTGCAGAGGCATGGCCTTCTGCATGGGTTGAATGCGGTCTGACTAGAGACCTGATGTTTTTGGAACTTTTCCCCATAGTACTGGCTGTGCACTTGTGAGCAAGCCAGTTCGCTAACAGGACCGCCTGGTTTTGGTGTGACAACCAGGCGGTCATTCATGTGGTAAATTCTCAGTCTTCCAAGTCCTCTAGAGTTAAGGGTTTGGTGAGGGCGATGGTCATGCAATGTTTGAATTACAATGTGTTATTCAAAGCTCAACATGTTCCTGGTGTCCTTAACCCTTTGGCAGATGCCCTTTCTTATTTTCAGGTCTCCAGGTTTTGGCAGCTGGCTCCTGAGGCATCAACACACTCGTTGGAGATACCGGCCTTGTTTTGGAGCCTTGGAGATTAGGAATTCACAGGGCAATCTTGAATTCCATCACCCCATCTACACACAAATTCTATCAAATAGCTTTAAATTCATTTAATCAATTTTTATTGGAAATTGGGGAGGATCAAAGTTGGCCGATTAGGGTTGACCTGATCCTACATTTTATAGTTTATCTTAGGTATGCAGGACTTTTGCCTGTCACTATTAGGGGCAGGTTGGCCGCCCTGGCATTTCACTCTAGGGCAAGGGGTTGTTTTGATCTGACCACAGACTTAAGGGTTAAAAGATCTGTGGAAGGTTGGTCCAGGGAATCCCCTGTAATAAAGGATTCATGATGGCTAATAACAGGCCCTGTTCTAGCTAAGTTATGGGAACAATTAGCTGATGCATGTTATTCACCAGGGGAAGTGGCTTTATTTAAGGCAGTATTTGCCATAGCCTTTTTTGCCGCATTAAGAATCAGTGAGATCGTGCCTGGATCCCAAAATGATCAATCTGGCTGGGCATTTTTAAATTTGGATGTTATCTTAACAGAACTAGGGATTCAGATCTGTGTTAGGCACTCTAAGACTGATCAGTTAGCAAAGGGTCAGTCTATTTTCTTAGCTAAAGTGCCTGAGGAGCAAATTTGCCCGGCAATAGCAATGGCCAACTATTTGAGGATTAGGCCCAATGTAGCGGGCTGTCTTTTCATATATCTGTCTGGCATGCCCTTAACTCAATTTCAGTTTAGAACAGTGTTGAAGGAGACACTAAGGTGGGCTAAGCTACCTCAGGCTAGCTTTTCTTCACACTCCTTTCATATTGGAGCAGCAACAGCTGCGGCCACTTATGGCTTTAGTGAAGCTGATATTTGCAGAATTGGCCGGTGGCATTCCCAAGCATTCAAGTCATATGTCAGGCCATCAGGGAATGTGACTCCTGATCAGCCTCACTAATTTGTTCTATTTCCTTTCAGCTGGCTTTTATCATGGCTCAATATGGATTATGGGCCACAGTTTCATCTTCTGGATGGAATGTCACCTTCTGGAACATCGGCGTGACTCCACTTTGGGACTATCGCACATTGGAACCAGTAAGTGGTTTGGACAAAGGGACATGATGTGGGGAGTGCTCCTTCCATGGATCATGCAATTAGCACGATCATGTCTGCAACCCTGGGTTTTGGTGATACACCTGGGGGGAAATGATTTAGTGAAAATCCCTTGTTTACAGCTAGCAAAGCAGATGGTGAGGGATGTGCAAGAAGTACAAAAGGTTATCCTGGGTGCCATAATACTTTCGACTACACTCTTACCACAGCATAGCTGGCCTGGAGCTCAAAAAGATGCTGCAATTAACAATGCTCATCGCTGGCTTAATCGCTATGTTGCCAAGCAGCTTTCTAAACTGCATATTTTTATGATTGAACACGGAATAAAACTTGATTGGCCGCAGCTGTACAGAGGAGATGGGGTGCACCTCTCTCCAAAAGGTTTGGAGATGTATGTTTTGGCACTCTCTGATCAAATTCAAAAGGCAGTCTGCGGGGGGGGGGATGCCTAGCTAGGATGGCCCCCTCTTGTGGTGAGTAATGACCCCCACCCCACAGGAAAATTAATCTGGCTAATTAAATTAATTGGGTAAATTGGATAAAGACAAATTAAAGGAAATGACGAATGCAGTTAAATGCATAACGTCATTAATTGAATGATGTCATATGACGTAATATGACATCATTTCCGGAGGGGAGGGGTTTCTAAATTTGTTGTTGATTGTTTACATACTTTGTCATGTGCGGTGAAGGACCGCCCATCTAAAAGGTGGTTACACCTTCACTTACACATGTGACAAATTTGTTGAAATTTATTGCCTTGTAAATAGACCCTGTATAGCTAAATAAAAGTTGTGGCCTGTTTAAACCCAAAAAGAGGCATCTAATGTCCTTTGTGCCAGTACAATGAGCAAATGGCTCTGTAGTGTGGGTGGGACATGAAGTGGGAAAAGAAGAAACACATGTTACATGGCAGTCATATTTGTCAAGTCTATATAAATTTCTCACAAAGTAGGAAAGGAAGATATGGGTTCCTGAATGTTTGAGTGGATGAGTGTCACCCACCCCTCTTTCAGGTTATGTTTCCTTAGCATGGAGTCCCTGTCACCTATCTTATTCCTTCTCCAGAAGTCACTCCAGATTATTTTAAAGGAAATAAGATGTTTCTTAAAAGTGCTCTTTCTCTGTGTGTATGTATTTGAGTATTTGGTGCTGCCACCCTGCCAATAATCCCATGACACAATAGGCTCAGGCACTTTCCCCAGAGATTAGATTCCAGATTCCCTTCTCCAGCATGGGGAGTAGATTGTAGTAGTTGTAGTCCAAAACATAAAATCCACCCTAGCAGTGGTTAAACACTAAACACTTATTTTCAAAGCTTTTCTTAAAACATATACAGTACAAGATTATTCAGCTCCATTCCAATTGTATCTTCCTAGCATTTTCCTGAGTTCTACCGCTCTTCCCTCCTACCCTTGTAAATGTACTTTCTTTATATATATATATTGCCTTTATTCCATTTATAACAATTACTGTATTATATATACATATTTTGTTTTACCACAGAGATTGGGAAATTGCATCAAATGATTCCACGTAGTATGTGGACCTGGAGGAATAGGCAGTCAGATCCTTTGATCCTTCCATATAGCAGATATTTATGAAACTGAAAAAGAATTTTGTGTTGTGCAGGTTCCTTGAGCATCCCTCCTGACAAGTAACAAGTCAAGCAGTAGATGTATGCTTGAAGATAATAAACCATGCAGGCAAGACAAAAAGTAGACTATGCCAAGGGACCTGACAAGAATAAAAGAAGCAGCCCAATTACACCACTAGCCCCAAGGTGAAGGTATATATAGCTCACCCTCTGTTCTGTGAAAACCTGCATACAGTGTGATCCCCCAATTAGGGATGGAAAAAGAGTGTGGATGGTTTTGAGAATCTTGCCAAAAATTATCTATTTCATACTCTACTCCTGAAATTAGAACATGGAAAAATACATTTTGGGGACCATAACTTCCAGAATCCCCTCCCCAGCATGGGCAGTAGATTGTATAGTTGTAGTCCAAATATATAACTTTTCCAGGCTTTCCCCAAGGCTCATTACAAGAAATGTTACCCCCTGACTCAGAAATATACATGCTTTCATGGCTTGTGGTCCATTCCAGAGGAATTAACTATGTAGGAAATTAGGTATACATTTCAAAAATGCAAAAGGCTAAAAAAAATGTACAACTGAAAAATGTGCACAAGCATTCTTCAGCTGATAAAGTGTACAAAAAAGTGTAAAAAATGCATGCATGAAGGAAACACATGCAAATACATGTATTCATTATGGGGGAATATGTCCAGAGCATTCAGGCAAATGTTTTAATTAAGACCTGGAGCTATTTTTAGCAACTACTTCTCCTGTTTCTAAAGTTGAGTTTCCTACTTATCAGAGTGAAATAATTAATTCCTCTTATTAATGTGAGGTATTTCTGGTGTACCATTTAGTTTATGTGTTCCAACATCAAAACGTACATTTTTGTCAGCTATGTTTCAAGGATCTCATATTAACGAAGAGAAACAATAACAACTGCTAAGACATCCTTTATCCAACACCAAGCAATTAAGAAATTGTTATTTTGATGCTTAGTGGTGCATCTTTTTCACCTTGAAAATCTAATACTTTTTTTTTCTTTTTCATAGTGCTGGTGTTTAATCAATCATGGACAGCTAAGCTATAGCCATATAAAGTTTATTGCAGACCTATTTCATGTCATCAACAATGTTGTTGTGATGGTGATGTGTATGACTGCTAAAACTAGTTTGTTTTTTTGTGGGGGGAAGAGAACATTTACTACAAGTGGTGCTAGATTTTAAATGGCCTTTAAAATAATTTAGAAAAAACACCACCCTATAAAATATATGTACAGTCAGCCCTCCATATTCACAGATTACTTATCCACAGAGTCAACCATCTATGACTTGAAAACATTCAAAAATTCTAAAAAGCAAATCTTGATTTTGCCATGTTATATAAGTGACACCATTTTGTTACACCATTGTATTTAATGATATTTGAACATGTACAGATTTTGATATTCATGGGAGGTCCCAGCAGATACCAAGAGCCCATGTAATGCAACTTAATTTAAAATAATGTTTGGGTTTGTGTGTGTGTGCTTACAAAAAAAAAAAAATAAAATAAAAAATAAAAGGAAGAGAAAGAAGAAGAAAGCTTTCACATCTTTGTTTTGAATCTTTGCCCCATGATTACTTGAATTTCCATGAAACTGATCATTTTCAAGAGAAACATATAACTAGGGATAGTGGTGTTTGACATCTAAGTAATGCCAAGTTGATTTTGAACGCAATTAGGGATGACTACACAGTGTTATGCAAAACCTGGCTGACAACTATGGTAACTATTTTGTGTGGTTCTAAAATTGGATAAAGATGGGTTTCTGTGACTTGAAAAATGGGCTTTTTCTCTCTCAGGTTTACTTTCTGTTCAACCACTAACACTAGGCAAGTTGTTTTTTTAAAACAAAAAAATCTAGTTTACCATCTAGACTTAATCTTCACTTTTACTAATATACATTTGTGTTTGTTTTTCTTTCTTTGTAAGAAACAAACACGTACCTTCTACCCCAGGTTGTTGAAAAATACAAGTAATGTTCAGCTTTTATGTTAAGTGGTGAAAGAGCCACTGCACATTTCTTTTTCAAAGTATGTAGACAGGTTAAGGCAAAAAAAAAATGTTAATGTTAACAAATTATTGAACAATGTAATGAGTTACTTCCATGAATCAAGTACTTCAATGGTAATGACCATGAGCACCTGTGCTCAAAAATACTTCACACTCCTTTTTAAAGGTAAAGTTTCATGTGCTGGGTTAGATGGCTGACTATTATAAAATGTGACTAAACTCAAATGTGGCCCTCAGGCAGATGGTGGTCTCTTTGGTGTTTCTAACACAAACATGTACATGTGCACACAGAGAACTAGACATGACAACCCCTTGCTTTCCAGCCCTCAGCATACATTTCTAAAGTTAAACAATTTTAAAATAATGATTGGTTGCAATAATATAGATATTAATTTTATTATTTTAAAATAGTGAGATTACTAGGCATATGTAAGTAGCATGTGGCCAAGCTTGGTGTTACATCTAACACTGGGTTGCCACCCGAAATGGAAGCTACATGTCAAATTTATCATACCAATTATATTTAGCTGTACAAATCCATGCTGTAGGTTCATGGATTTAGGCATTTTCTTATCTGAAGACCACATTATTGGTTACCATTGGTAAATGGTGGCAATGGCATGAATAAGCAAGCTTAAATTTTAAACTGAAAAAAAAAATCACCCATGACATTATCGTTCTGGGTTCTGCCCTTGTGTCAAGGCTATGTCTAGTTCTACCCTGAATGTCTCTCTTTATTATAGTTCTGTTAAAGTAATGCCTCAAATGCTTCATTGTTATTAGATAAGATAAATTAAATTATTACTTGACTGAAAGTGTTTTGTTTCATTTTGCTACATAAATGGCCAACTTGAAGAAATATGCACATTTCTTTAGAGTAAGATTTCCTCCAGTGAAAAAGCTACCACACACTGCATATGCAAGTCATTCTCGAATTTGGCCCTATGTGCCTTTGATACTTAATACTGTTTGGTTGACAGCCTATCATTTTTGGAGCTAAGAGCAGTTTCTCAAGGAATCAGCAAAAACAATTTAAACTTGGCAGCCAGGCCAAGAAGTCAGACTGATGGATGACACAGAGGGTGATAATATAAGAGTTTGAGTCATACGAGGAAGAGCCTACCTGATGGAGGCTATTGTGTGGATGTCACCCTAACAAGCATATAAATTAATTGACTAGATAGAGTTAGTGTCATTTTCAGCCAAAGCTCTCCCTTCCAATATAAAAAATGCTAATATTGGTGCCACCTCCTTCGAAAACCTGAATGCATCTAAGCTGAATATGTTTCTGCAAACTACATAAAGACAACTGCCTTCCATAGTTTACATTGTAATGTGCATATGTGCATCTGCACAAATAGAATACAAGAAGAAATGGGCAACACTGGGCAATCTAAGCACATCCCATTTCTGCAACAAATCCCAAATTACCCTACAAATAATATAATGAGAAATGAGACATTTTGCTGCCTCTGAAAAACCAATAAATATTCCTGACATGGCCATCAAGAAAAGTTGCATGATATTTAGTTCAGGCAAGTTATTTCTGGTACATAAATTAAAAATATCCACAAGTACTTATCGCCATCTCTGACAGTAAAGACACTATACACCCATCCCTCCACATTTTGGGGTTAGGGGCACAAAACCCCCTGAATGAGGAAAAACTACAAATAACAAGAACACTATGTTTTTACCTGAGAGAACATCTCAATAGTAATCTCTAGGTCTTCCAATGCAACTCTGTGGTCAACATCTGTCAGACATTGACTATGGAATTGCATTGGAGGAGCTACAAATACTTGGTGGAGCATTTTCTCTAGGAATCTCTAGGTCTTCAGTGTGACTTTTGGTTAAAGTTGACCATAGACTTGCACTGGAGGACCTAGATATTCCTAGAGAGAATATTAATATTAATAAATATTTAAAAACATATTAATAAAATCCATTAATAATCAAATCTGCAAAAGTCAAAGCCACAAATGTGGAGGGACAAGTATACTAATAATTGCAGTGTGTAAAAATACCATGATTGTACTATCTGGGGAATTCTGTGAACAATAGTCAAGTTCTTACAATGATAATTTAAATCAGGGGTCTGTAACTGTTGAAGGATAGGGGGCTGCATTAGTGCCCCCCACAGGAGACAAGAGTTATCCATTTTTGCTCTGTATTTAATGCAAAACACACCACATGCTACTTACTAGACCAGCTATAGCAAATAATCTTTTGCAAGCTAGAACCCATTATTTCTCTCTCTATTAAAAAAACCCCACCAAGTAAAGACATATGGCAAGCAGAGTAAATAGTTAATGCAAGTAAAATATTAAATGAGAAGTCTATATGTTTCCCATCTTCTAACTCACACCTGAAAGAAATGTCTTCCTTTCTTCAAAACAGCAGATAGCAGATCCTAAACAAAACACTAGTTTTAGATGCCATTAAAAGAATTTTTGATGGAAAAGAAGTGTAATTTGACTAAAATTGCATATTTTTTTTAAATTAAGAAATTATTTCATTCCCCCTTGAATATTTACATTGATATATAATGAATTCAAAAATATTATTCTTTCACAGTAACAATTCTGATATAAGCTGCAAGGTCAAATCAGTATTTTATTATTGTGATTTTTGCTAAAATTATGAACATCTTCTTCACTCATTTCTATTCCTTCTTCTTTTGAATTAATCACTTGAATTAGTCACTGAAATTGACACTATTAATCCTGAGTCCTTTAGAAGCTCTCAGTCATGTTAATCTTTCTTATTACATTCATAAGGTGTGTGAAAACTATACTAGATCACTGTTCATACGAAAGCTTACTGCAGCTTCACCATTGTCCCTAAATGGTCATTTAAGTATTTTATGAACTGCCTGCATTATGAGAAAACTATCTTTAGTAGATCTTTCTTGGGTAGGGATTGAAGAATATCTCAGGGCCTCGGCAGACGACTAAAAAGGTCATCCCCAAGGCCCGGAAGAGGAGGAGCCACCGCACGAGTGGCACTCCTTCCTCTTCCTGAGGTTGCCCTGGAAGCTGCCGGCCCTCCGCACAGCCGGCGCTTCCAGGGCAACCTCCTGCCGCAGCAACCACATGCGCTGTGGCGGAAAAGACAGCGAAAGTGTGCCCTACGCGTTTAGGGCACACTTTCACTGTCTTGAGGAAGGAGCGCTGATTTAGCGCTCCTTCCAGGGACGCCACCAGTGCGCCGAGGTGCGGAGGCTGCGGCCCCACGGCGCACCAGCCCAGGGCGTCCTGGATGCCCTCGTCTGCTTCCCCCCGATGTTTCACAAATTTTGGTGGGTTTTTTTAAAAGTTCCTTCTATCAAGCATATAAAAAAAATAAAAAAACTTTTGATAATAAAAATCAATGTAATAAAATTCTTAACCATCTGCACTGGCCTAAATTCTCAACCACCTGAGGAGCCTTTTAGGGGGGGGAAGGGGGGGGAGAAAAAGAAAAAAATGGCAACCCTAATTAGCACCCAAAACATGGTTGAATATGCTGAAATTTAAAGCCTGACCTTTAAGTGGTATACTATGCCTGGATGGGCAAATCTGTATTTTTTATTTTTCCCAGTGGCAAATGTTTTTCATATCCCCTTTCTGTCAAATTTGCAAAATAATTTGTGGACTAAATCCGCTGCTACATTCTAAATAGCACAAGGCTTCCTTCCCATCTTCTTTTCCTCAGCTACCTTCTACAAAGCTGAAAAACATGTTTGGGAGTTCTTCCAGCCTTTTGGAGTAGGTTTCTAGGACATATATGAGGCCACAGAAAATCAGAGTGATTGCATACCCCCTTCTACTGAGAAAAGCACCTTCCAGGAGTGGAAGCAGCCTGTTGGATAAGGTGACTTTTGGAAAGGTCTCATCCAAACAAATGAACAAACAAAACTCTCAGCCAGCCATATTCTGGGGTGACTTTAATTAGTAGATCAGAGGCACTATTTTCAGTATCAATACCCTACCTCTGGCAAATTGTCCCTGAAGAGTTGCTCTTTGTGCTCTTCCTTTACTGTGATTGCAACCCAGATAAAAGACATTTGATTCTGCCTGCATGCCTCCCTCTATCTATATCTATATATTGGACCTTGATCACTACTGTGTCCACAGATAGATAGATATATTAATTACCTTGCATTACTTAGTGGACACATTAGTGATTAAGGCCCAATGGACACACTGGCTGGAATCCTGGTGGTGGTATATGCATTCTTCAAGTTGTTGTATATCATTTCATAATTGTTCCTCAAGGAACTATCTAGTAAACTCCATGAGCAATACCACCCCCAGTACTGCAAGCAGACATATGTTATCTCAACTATTTAATGGATGAGGAGGTATGGTCATTTTGTTGCAAAAAGGAGTGTGGGAGGAGAAGGTAGCATTCTGAAGAAAAAAAGAGCCATTTCCTTCTCAAATCCCTAGTGTACTCACAGAACTCTTATGTATGCACTGGTGATCCAAGAGGAGGACAGCTGCTGATTTCTTTTTAAAAAAATCTTTTTATTCAAATTTGCAAAGTTAAAATACACAAAACAAGTTAACCAGTACAAACAATACAAACAACATCTATTAATTACTACATAAACAAACATTGTACCTATCTAACATTAACCACAAATATTACTTCCTCTTTTGTAATATTTTAGGGTATTCATTTTATATCAATGGTGTGAATTTGCCAGTTATATATCACTGGTGTGAATTTGCCAGTTATTTTAAACATGTGTATTATTATATGTAATTTTAAGGGGGTACATTGTTTTTATATTATTATTATTATTATTATTATTATTATTATTATTATTATTATTATTATCATTATCATTATTATTAATAAAATTTATTTCTATCCCACCCCTCTACCGAAGTAATCGGGGCGGCTAACAACAATAAAATCACACAGTAATCCTCCCAAGCCCAAACCCACCCTCCCATTAAAACAGTATTAAACATCATAAATTTAAAATAAATTAACAATAATAAAACAGTTATACTAATTTGAAGCGATAGCAGTTAAAAAGGCCTAATAGGCAGTCCACTTAGTGCAGCATTGTGTGGCAAGATTGGTGGTGCGTGTGGGGGGGAGAGAATTTACTTAGTCCTTGATCCTTGGTTCTTGGCTGAGAATTTGATCAGGAAAGGCCTGCCAGAAGAGATCCATCTTGACAGCCTTTTTAAAGCTAAGTTGGTAATTTGACAGATCTCATCTGGCAGGCCATTCCATAATCTGGGAGCAGTTTCTGAAAAAGTCCTCTGGGAGGTTGTTGACAATCTAGATCTAGCCAGCCGAAGCAAATTCCTCCCAGAGGACTGAAGTGTGAGGGTGGGATTATATGGAAGGAGACGGTCCCGGAGATAGGATGGACCCAAGCCATGTAGGGCTTTAAAGGTGATAACCAACACCTTGTACTGGGCCCAGTAACTGATCAGAACCCAGTGAAGTCTTTTCAAGACCAGTGTAATATGGTTTCTCCTGGATGTACCAGAGACCAACCTGGCTGTCATATTCTGGACTAATTGGAGTTTCCGGATCAAGCACAACGGTAGCCCCATGTAGAGTGCATTGCAGAAGTCTAGACGGGAGGTTACCAGAGCATTTACCACAGTTTCAAGATCCCTTACTTCTAGGAAAGGGTGCAGCTGGCGTATCAGCTGAAGCTGATAACAGGTACTCCTAACCGTCACATTCACCTGTATGTATCATTGTTTTCATGTTAAAATTGTTTAATTCCTTTTTAAGGGGGGAGCTGTGGGATTTGGATGGTATTTTAACATTGTATGATGTTTTTAAATTGTTGTGAACCGTCTCGATTGCATGACAGAGGGGCGGGATATAAATAAATTTTATTATTATTATTATTATTATTATTATTATTATTATTATTATTATTATTATTATTATTATTATTATTATTATTAATCATGTGAAGCGACGAGTCTAGGAGCACCCCCAGGCTGCGAACACAGTCCTTCACGATAAGTGTGATCCCATTCAGGACTGGAGGTTGTATACCAATACCTGGTTTCGGGGCCGCTACTGTAAGTACCTCCGTATTGTCTGGATTCAGCTTCAATCTGTTTTTCCTCATCTAACCCATTACCTCCCTAAGACAACCGTTAAGAGGAGAGACGCCATCAGAAGCCGAGGCTGACGACCAGGAAATGGAGAAATATATCTGGGTGTCATCAGCATACTGATGTTGTTCTTATTGTTGTTGTTATGGATTTGTTTGTTTTATATGTAACTTTTGTGAGCCGCCTTGATTGCCTAAAGGAAAAAGGTGGGATACAAAAATAAAGTTATTATTATTATAATACTCGATGCATAAATATTATCTGACATCGTGCTTCTTATCTTTGTCAGTAAGTAAATTTTCCATCTGTTTACACTAATTCTTTTATCGTTACAATAAATCTGATTGATCTTTTAGTATGCATAGCTAATAATTTTTTTTAGTTATACCTTTTATTTTATCATTACTAACTCTGCATGTTAATAGTATCTGTAAACCAGTATGATTTAATCCATTGACAGAAACAAGCAACTAAACTTACAACTAGAACATTGATTCTTGTTTCTTACTGCTTCTATATATGTTGCTGTTTTAATTTGTGACTTATTTAAAGCAGCTTCATTTATATACCACTTCATATCACGCTATGGGATGTATAAGCAGTTTACAACTGTGAGCTGGTTGCCCCCTAAGAAGCTGGGTACTCATTTTAGCGACCTCAGAAGGATGCAGGCCTGAGTCGAGCCTCAGCCCTGGCTGGTATTGAACTCGCAACCTTGTGGTCTATGAGTGGGTGGCTGCAGCGCAGGCATTTAACCACTGCGCCACCAGGGCTGATATTATAAAGATAGTTTGGAACCTACCTGAAATATAAAGACTGTAGGCCAAATTTTGTTTTTTGTTTTTAAAGCAGATGAATACTATTGTTTGACTTGGTATATTCCCTATTGCTATATGAATTTGTTCTGTGACAGAGATAAATATATGTCTTATTAATCCCATAAATTGCCAGATTTAAAGTTCATAAGGTTTATGAAAGGGAACATGTTGCTGTATACAGTATGTGTTTAACCCAAGACATTATCTCAAAAACATCAAAGCATTTTTAAAATAACATGCAATACTTTGAGGATAACAAGGCCTCAGTAATAAGTTAATTTGATATTAACTCGTGGGCTGGATTTTCAAGGCTACATGAGTCATTGTATAAATTGTGTTACCCAATATATTCTTCAAAGGCTGACAGAAGAAAATATATCATTGGTTTCTGAAGCAGTTCAGGTTTAGAGATAGCACTTTAGTCATAAAGTTCTTGTTTTTAAAAATGACCAATGTGCATTTTGCAAAAATATAGTGCTACTAATTTTTAAAATTACCCCAAATCACTAGTCTGCCCCTGTAGAGAATAACACGTCTAGTAGAGACCAATAAAAGGTGCATGAGGAAAGATTTGGATTTGGATTTGGAGTTGAATGAGCGTTTTGTCAGCCCAGTTAGCTGAAAATTTCATACAGGTTGTTTTCAAAAAACAATTTATCAAAATTTAGAAATTTGATAGAAATAATATGAAATTAAAAAATAAAAAGAAATGGGAGTCAATTTTACCCACCCATATTATTCAAAATCCACATACAAAGAGGTATGGATTGGAGCAGTAATCCAATGAGACATTACAGAACATTCATTCTAATGCTGCACTGTGAGATCTAGAAAGGTATGGGTCTTCTGTGTTTCCAACCCATAACAAGTTGAAGGGACATTGATGGTTCAAATCATAAATCCAACAGAGATTAGTAAAGTCTTCAGCTCTAGATCCATGACTTTACTACTTGCAAAGAGAAGGTCCCCCTTGCCCCACAAACCTTTTTTCTTCTCTGGATGTTGAATATTCCTGCAAGTATTGTGGGATGTCTGGGTGCACCCCAAAATGAGTTCTCCCAAAGAGTTTCAAACTAACTGACCTTATTCTTTATAGACATAAATGGGTGTGTAAACCATTTATATTCCCTTTGCAAATGTCATGATCTGTTACCTGGTGATCTGTAGATTCCATTTCATTACCTTTGAAAACTTAACTTATTTTTGATGTCTTGTTTATTAGTAATCCTTCTACTGAACTCTAAGGAGAGTAAAACCATACTAAGGGCCTCGGCAGACAACTAATAGGGTCGTCTCCGAGGCAGGGAAGAGGAGGGGCAGCTGCACGATCGGTGCCCCTTCCTCCTCCTGAGGTCGTCCTCGGAGCTGCTGGCCGTCCTCATGGCCGGCACTCCGGGGGCAACCTCCTGCCACAGCGTCTGCACATGCTGTGGCGGAAAAGTCAGGGAAAGTGCGCCCTACGCATTTAGGGCGCAATTTCCCTGACTTCTGAAAGGAGCGCCAATGTAGCGCTCCTTTCAGGGATGCCGCCGGTGCTCCGCGGTGCAGATGCCGCGGTCCCGCGGCGCACCATCCCAGGGCATCCCGGATGCCCTGGCCTGCTTCCCCCCTAAGTTAAAAAATCTAGACATCTTAAAGGTCTAAAGATATAAAGAATATTTTAAAATGTTCTCATCTTAGATGAGAAAGTGTGTTTGAAGACTCTATGGTGGTGGTGGGGAACGTTTTTGCAACTTACATGGAATTTTTGCAATAAATAAATAAATAAATATATAAACAATTTCCCCAAATGTATAAATAATTGGAAAATGTGCAAACCCCCTGTCACAAACTTCCTTAATGGGGATAAAACTTTAGAAATGCTTGAATGTCAGAACAAAAGAATTGAATATTTACATGAAGCAGTCACCATAAGTCAAAATCAATGTGAAGGAAGTTAACAACAATTAAAGAAAGAAATTTCACCTCAGTAGAAGTCACCAGCCAGTATTATAAATTGACTGAGCCATTTAAAAACTCATGGTCTAAAACACATTACAGAAATAATCTATTTTGAGACTGCTTTAACTTCTCTGGCTCAGTGCTAGGGATTTCTAGTTCATTGTGGCACCAGAGCTCTCTCACAGAGAATGCTAAATGTCTGACAAAACTATAGTTCCCAGGATTTCCTATCTTTGAACCAGAGCAGTTAAAGCAGTCTCAAACTGGATTGTTTCTGCAGTGTGTTTTGAACCTTTAGTGAGTTTGAGCTCTACATTGAAATTAATATCTTCAGTTTTAGATGGGAAACTCTCCAGTCAGCTTTTGGGGGTACCAAGAATCTCAAAGGAGCAAGTAAAAAAGAAGAATGTGCCAGTACACTGGCTCTCCAGTCCCAATGATTTTAGATCATTACATGTAAACAAAATTGTTCTCCCTGGATTCCTGTATAGAGACTGCATGCCTGATTTTCAAGCAGAATTATACAAAATTCTCTTTAAATATGTATCTTCCTCCAACTTGCTTACAGAGGGAAGGAACAAAGATTTTGCCAAACTTGGTAGGGAGGAGGTTCAACAATTTGTAAGTTGAGCAACACTAACAGGAAGCACCATAGCTTGCTTTACTTACAGAAATCCCCAAGTCAGACATTATTCATATTTGCTTCCCCCAAAAGGTTAGGCTAGTCAGGTCCTTGTAGGAAAAAATAATAATTCTGCAACAGTTCAGAATAGACTTAACTTTGTTTTAAAAGCATTAAAATGATACAAAAAGTTATACTGTTTTTCTCACCATCAAGCTAAACCTTCCTTTTGTAGCCTTCATTTTATTGTTAAGATTAATTTATTTTAACACCAAAGGTAGAAGAGAAAGGATTTGACAGTGGCGTTATTAAAAAGTATAAGGGGATTTTTGATTTGCATACAGATAATAAACAAAGATGCTTAGCTGACCTCTGGTGTTAAAGCTGACTTATACACCATTCCCCCCCTTCCCCCGAAGGTTTACTGTTTCAAAACAGATCTCAGGTCACAAATCTGGGAAGGGGATTTAAACAGAGATTTTAGGTGTCTCTCTTATCGGTTCAGGTGCTGCACTAAGTTAATGTGTTGTCCTCATAGATGGTTCATCATAAGCAGACAATGATTTATGTTGCAGGAGTGAGAAAACCTTCCTTTAGGCAAACAAACTGATGTCTCTAGCTGTGTGACCACTCAGCTGACCCCACTGCTTTCAACACTGACAGACACAATGGAAAGTGGTATCTCAAAGTAATCTTGAAAAGCACTCTAATAGTGTGGCAGCCATTTCCCTAAATACTTGAGAAATTAGGTTTTTAAGAATTTAGGGGGGTGGGTGAATCCTGACCTGATATATACATCTTGGATTAATGTAATCGAGACACAGTTATCCAATAGCATTTTCACTTCCTGACTTTCCTCATGTATTTTTTTTTAAAAAGTATCAAAATAGATCAAAGACATGTATTTAGTAAAGAAAATCCTCCAAAATATAGTGGACCTTTTGTATTGCTGGACATGCAATCTGTGATATGGTGTGTCTGCATGCACATCACCACCATTGGATAATATAGGATGCAACTGTTCACATTTTTTTTTTTTTTGCCATCTGGGGAGGGGTAGAAACAAACCCCAATAGAAGGAAAGGATCCACTGTACACTTTTAGATTTTTTTTCAAAATACATATTAAAATGCAGATTTTTATAAAGATAGAGAATAACCATCTGCAGATTAAGGGAGATTGCATGCAAAAGTGACACCATTTTAGAAAAGAGATTACCAAAACCTCTCTTCTCTGAAGTCTACCAGTTTTCAGTTTGCTGGAATCTATTGTATTTTGCAGTTGAAGACTTTGGGGTGAAACAGACCAGCAAGAAAATGTATTGGGGCCACAACAAACACACACTGTGGCCCCAATCTGCCTTGAAGCCAGCCCCCAAAAGAGTGAAAAGCAGGCTTTTGTGGCTCCGCCAAAACCCAAAGCCGGCTTCAAGATGATCTAGTGATGTACAGCATGTAAATGGCATGTCGCTGCAGCATCTTGAAACCACCAATGTCTGGGTGGCCACCTGCCTTCCGGGCAGCTTCAGGGAGGTGTGGGAGCATGCAATGTATAAACAGACGCTTTAAAGTGCTGTCTGTTCCAGCCCTTTGTCTCAAAAAATTACACTATACTTTCTGACATCTGTGTTAAAATAGAAGAATTCTTGCCATTCTTTTAAAAAGAAAAACTATATAATCATAATAACTACTATCACAGTCATAAACCATGTTTTCCATCACTTTCCATGTAAACCAGACTAATACCTTGACACCAGGCAATGAATACATCCTCAAGGATTGCAGTCACAGCTGATAAGTCAAACATACAAAATAAAATGAATCTGCTTCACATCTTTGCCCATGGATTGGTGAAGTATTGAGCAGACCACTTTTATTGACTGAATTATTTTGGTATCAATACAAGACTGCAAAATAAATAAATAAATAAATAAATCAGTGTATTCTTATCACAGTCTATCTTCATTCAAAGGGAGTCACTAGGGAAAGATACATAACAAAGCAGATATTTCTGTTTCCTTTGCTCCCATGTGAAACATGCTAAATGATTGTCATGTTAACAAGATATGCAAATTATTTATGTGCCCTTTGCTTGCTATACAATGAATGCTGTGGCAATGATTCTTCTTGTGTAGGAACAACTGATTTATAGTGGATCGCTAAATATTAATGAAACCAGGTTTCACCTAGTGATTCTATATAATTTGTAGATGTAAACAACTCAGAAATTATCTTGAGTATAAATTGTGCTCTTAGCCAGAATTCCAAAAGACAAAGTGAAGAGAGTCAGATGAAACAAAAGTGACTGGCAACAGAACATTGCAAAATGCAGTGTTCTTGTTGAAAGTTCTAGCCAAATGGTCATACCTCTTTCTAGGATACTCTGTTTCTTTCTCCAGTTTTCCATTCCCTCTACAACAGTCAACATTCTATACTCATTAGTCATGTACAGTCCTTCTCAAGTTGTTTGAGGTATATATTTTGGGGTCAGGTTGGGTTTGTAATTTTGGGTATCTTCGGGCATCTCTAAGATTGCTCATTCATCTACTCTTGACATGTGTGATGTGATTTTCAAGCCTAATACCCTAACGTCACCAGATGTCAGAACCAGTGGACTCAGTTCCTAATAACCAGGCAAATATCTTAGTGTGCTAGAAAACAAAAGATTTTTATTCCAGATATCAAGACAGAAGTCACTACTAAAAGGTTTTTGCCAAAACTGAAAATTTCTGTGCCATACCATAGCTTTAGAATACAAACTATCCAGGCCCTCTTTCTGACTGTTGGTACTTGGCCTTTTTTGATCAAAGCAAATGCTAATGGTCCTTTCTTCCTCTACATATCAGAATTCCTGCAAGAAGGATGAAGTCATAAAGCTATAAGCCCATTCTCTCTGCTTACCATTTGCCCTCTTCTATATGTCCACTCTGCTATTTCTCATACACAGGACCCATGTATGATTCATGCAAATATTTCAGTATTCCAATACACTTCCATATTTGATACATACATCCTTCCCAATAAACCATACCAATCATGCCCAGGGATTCTGACATCCCATCACCCTAGGAATAATTTCCCCTACTTTGACCCGGCTTGTTGGGATACTTCTTGTGAAACCACTGAGTCAGTTCAGGAGCATCCACATGATGGGTGTACACCCATTCATTTTCAGACTCAGGAAAGTGTTTCCAGTGAACCAAATACTGCAGCTTGCCCCATGGGTTCTCAAGTCAAAGATCTTGGCAACTTCAAAATATTGCTCCCCTTCAACTACCAGAGATTAGGGTGGTTCTAAATCCATGTGCCAGGGATCCATCAATGAAGCTGGCTTCAGTGAAATTAAATGGAACACTGGGTGCAGGTGTCCATTGGACTTAGGCAGGTCCAATTCCACAATCACTTCATTAATCAGTCTTTTCAAAACAAATGAACCCACATGCTTCAGTCTCAGCTTCTTACTTGGTTGCCTAGTCTTCAAATGTTCGGTGGACAAGTAGACGTTGCCCGCGGGAACTAAGGGCCTTTGCAGACTGCCAGAAATAGTGCAGCTTGAGTCCACTTTAACTGGCCTGACTCAGTGCCAGGGAATCATGGGAACTGTAGTTTATTGTGGCACCAGAGCTCTCTGACAGAGAAGGCTCAAGGTCTCAGAAAAAAAAAATACAATTCCCATGATTCCCTAGCACTGAGCCAGAGCAGTTAAAGTGGACTCAATTTGCACTATTTCTATTAGTCTGCAAAGGCCCTAAGCTCCCTTCCTTGGCCCTTTTCCAAACCATGAATCTTTTATAGTTCTTCTTTGCTTCATCTAAAGCTGTCACAATCTAAGGCTAGGCAGCCCTATTTTTTTTTTAATCCATTGTGAGAGTGGAACAGGATCTATTGGTTCTGCCATCAGTGAGGGCAGAGTCTTTGGTTTGTAACCATCAACAATTTCAAATGGGGAGTGACCTGTTCTTTGGTTAATATCCCCATTGAAAGCCACCTCAACATGGGGGCAACAAGTCAAGTCTACAAATAATTGCCATAACATTGCAAATATTGCTCCAGAGTGGCATTTATTCTCTCTGGTTGTACATCCATTTGCAAGTGACTGGAGGTGCTCAACACCTGTTCAATTCTTAACTTTCTCTGCAGCACTTTCCAAAACTGTGAAGTGAACTGGCTACCCCTTTCACTCACAATCCTCTCAGACCAGGGGTAGGCAACATTTCCCCTTTAAGGGCTGAGGGACTTCAGCTCCCAGAAGTCTCAGCCATGTTGGCCAATAGTCCCATGTTGGTTAATAGCTCCTGGGATTCTGGGAGCTGAAGTCCCTCGGCCCTTAAAGGGGAAAGGTTGCCTACCCCTGTTCTCAGACAGTCTGTGTAATTTGTACATATGACCAAAGCACAAATTGGCCAGCTTGGCTGCTATCCATAAGCCTTTGCACCCCACAAAGTGTGCCTGTTTTGAAAACAAGTCCATTACCACCGATTTGATGTTTTGTCCACTACTATCAGGTAACTCTGGTATAAATTCCATTGCTATGTGCCTCCAGGGGCTGCCTAGTGTGAGTAGCAGTCACAGCAGTCCCCAGGGCTTGCCTCCCTCTGGCTTGGTGTGGATGCAAGCCAGGCATCCTTTGACATAAGTTTCCACATCTCACCTTATTCCATCCCACCAATACTGTTTCCAGATCAGGTGCCAGGTTCTCAGAAAACTTGGAACCACATGTCTTCCCTCACACAATCCAGCATGTCTTGCTGGATTTCTCCCCAAAGCCAATCTTTGTCCCCCATGCCTGCCTCAGTGCCCTGGGGTCACTCCTTCACACAAACTGGCATGTTCTGCTGGACCTGTCCCTAAAGCCTGTCTCTAGTCCCTGCATCATCCTCGGCATTTCAGGACCCTTCTTCCATGCAATGCTGAGTGTCTGGCTAGGCTTTCCCCCAATGCCACTCTCCATTCCTTGCACCTCCCTTGGCACATTGGGGCTGTCTGGGCTGGGCTCCTGACTCCAGAGATGTACCTTCATCCAGAGTTTCAGCTCCTTGGCCGCCCTCTGATTTTCCCTCAGGAGGCTCCTCTGCAATGAGTGCACCTCAGT
The DNA here is from genome assembly GCA_020142125.1 of Phrynosoma platyrhinos. Taxonomy (NCBI): domain Eukaryota; kingdom Metazoa; phylum Chordata; class Lepidosauria; order Squamata; family Phrynosomatidae; genus Phrynosoma; species Phrynosoma platyrhinos. The sequence continues at coordinate 157,749,124 of CM034706.1, read as the reverse complement.
CTGAATGCTGCTGCATCATATGAGGTGTTGTAATGAGTTCTGGCAAACTGTCAGAACCAGTGGACTCAGTTCCCAATAACCAAGAAAACATCTTAGTGTGCTAGAAAACAAAACACTTTTATTCTGGACATAAAGACAGAAGTCACTAGTAAAGGGTTTCTGCCAGAATTTAAAATTCCTGTCCCATACCACAGCTTTAGAATACAAACTATCCAGCTCCCTTCCTGCCTGTCAGCACTTGGCATTTGATCCTGATCAAAGCAAATGCTAATGGTCCTTCCTTCCTCTACATACCAGAATTGCTGTGGGAATGATGAAGTCATAAAACTATAAACCCCTTCACTCTACTTACCATTTGCTCCCCTCCCTTGCTATTTGTCCATTCTCCTATTTCCCATACACAAACCATATATGGTTCATGCAAATATTTCAGTATCTTTCAGATTCGGCAATAATAGAGTGAAACTTTGTTTCAAAGGAAGGTGGGTTCGATGCTTGAAAGTGATCCCGCCTTCAGTTCATTCTGTTACCCGAAGTGGGATGGGGAGCTTACTAACCATGCCACAGAACCTTACCTTGCTCTTCTGTAATGCCAGGTCAGTCAAGAATAAGACTCACATCATCCACAATCTTCTTGTGGATGACAAAGCTGACCTGGCTTGTATCACAGAGACCTGGCTGGGAGATGACAGTGCCATCATATGGACTCAAGCTCTTCCAGTTAGGTACTCTGTCAATGAACAGGTAAGGGAAAGTGGGCGAGGAGGTGGAGTGGCTCTGGTTTATAGAGACAACTTTACCTTGACCAGGATACCTATCTGGAAAATAGACCACTTGGAGTGTATGTACCTGAGCCTGAAGATTAGGGATAGTATAGGGATTCTGTTGGTATGCTATCCACCCCATTGCTTAACAGACTCCCTATCTGAACTGATGCAACTGGTCTCAGAGCTGCTACTGGAGTCACCCAGACTTTTAATTCTGGATGAATTCAATATCCCATTCAAGACTAATTTAACAGGTGCGGCTTGGGAGTTCATGGAATGCAGAACCCCTTACTTAACCCAACAACAGCCTATTGTGATGATTTTAACAACTACTTTGCAGATAAAATCTCCCAGATAAGAGTCGACATAGATGCTGAGTTATAGCAGAATTGACTGATGAGGTGTCCAGTAACCCTGTTATTGAGATTAAACTGGATCGGTTTAAGTCGATAGATACCGATAATGTGGACAAGATCCTTGGAAACATGAAGAAGCCCTCTTGATCCCTGCACATCATGGCTGACCATCCAAGGGGGAGACGCCTTGATGACATTTCTTAGAGATGTCATCAATGCGTCCCTTAAGGAAGGCTGTGTTCCACCTTGTTCAAAGGAAGTGGTCATTAGAGCGCTCCTGAAAAAGCCTTCCCTGGACCCACTGAATATGAAAAACTATAGGCCTGTATCTCATCTGCCATTTTTGAGCAAGGTGATCAAGAGGGCTGTCACCCTTCAATTCCAAGTAATCTTGGATGAAACCAATTATCTAGATCCATTTCACCAGCTTCAGGACAGGATATGAGGTAGAGACTGTCATGGTTGCTCTGTCTGATGACTTCTGTCTAGGCATCGACAGAGGAAGCGTGACCGTGTTGGTGTTTCTAGACCTCTTGGTGGCTTTTGACACTATAGATCATGACATCCTCTTTGGATGCCTGGGAGAGTAAGGAATTGGAGGCACTGTGTTGCAGTGGTTCCATTCCTTCCTCTCAGGTTCATTCCAGAGGGTGATACTCGGGGACAGTTGCTTCTCCAAAATAAAGCTTAAAGGTGGCATCCCTCAGGGCGCCATTTTGTCCCTGATGCTATTTAATGTATACATGAAGCCACTGGGAGAGATTGTTCAGAGACATGGGGCAGGATGTTATCAGTACGCTTATGACACCCAAATATGCTTCTCCATGTCGGTCAGCAGCTTTGACAACAAATGGTATTTGTCCTCTCAGTCAGTATCTTGAAGTGGTAATAGACTGGATGAGGAAAAACAGACTCAAACTGAATCCAGACAAAATGGAGGTACTTTCAGTAGGGGGCCTCAAACCAGGTATTGGGTTGTAACCTCCAGTCCTAGATGGGGTCACACTCTCCTCAAAGGACTGTGATCGCAGTCTGGGGATACTCCTAGATCTGTTGCTTCAGATGACAAATCAGGTGAATGTGACGGTCAGGAGCGCCTGTTATCAGCTTTGGCTGATACACCAGCTGTGCCCTTTCCTGGAAGTAAGGGACCTAGAAACTGTAGTACATGCACTGGTAACCTAATGACTCTATTTCTGCAATGTGCTCTACATAGGGCTACCCTTGTGTCTAGTCCGGAAATTTCAATTAGTACAGAACATGGCAGCCAGTTTGGTCACCGGAAAACCTAGGAGTGACCACATACCACCTATTTTGAAATCACTTCAATGGCTGCCTATTGGTTTCCGCGTGCAGTACAGGGTGTTGGTTATCACCTTTAAAGCCCTACACGGCTTGGGTCCAACCTA
>CM034706.1:157730112-157745050 GCA_020142125.1 Phrynosoma platyrhinos | reverse complement strand
GGGCTGTGGAACGGATTAATTTCATAAGTAGAGGTACCACTGTATTTCAGAGGAAGAAAATAGGTAAAACCACCTCTGAGCACTTCTTGTCTAAGAAAACCTTATGAAATTCATGGGGTCATGATAAATCAACAGATGACCTGAATGCAGGCACACACAGAGAGAGTTTACTATAGTACAAGGGATGCAGAACTGCTTCTTATTGGGGGGATACAGACAGGAGGCCCTGGGCTGCCCCAGGAAGCAGAGGATCAGGGCTGAGGCTGCTGGATGCCTTGGCCCTGATCGTCCCTTTTGCTGGCCCAGAAAAGAGAGGCAAAATGCCGCTCCTTTCAGAGCCAGCAAAAGGGTGCCCTAAGAGCTGGCGCATGGCTCTTTAGTGCCCCTTCCAGCACAGTGTGTGAAAACGCTGTGCCGGAAGGACATCCTGACACCGTGTGCCATGCATAACGGCACATGGTGTCAGGACGCCACCAGTGTGGAGCTGGGGCACCCAGCGTGTGACTGCACCTCCCCATCCCTGCCTCCAGGCTGGCCCTTTGGGCTGGTCTGTAGTTGCCCATTGACATCTGCACAGGCACACATTGTTGATCAAAATTCATTTTACCACATTGTGAACATGCATGCAAAAAAAAAAAAACAACAAAAAAAAAACCCTCCAAATGTCTGGATTATATGTTCAGCACAACAATCAACCTTCTATCTTTTTTTATATTCCTATATATTTTCCCAACAATAAGAAACACTTTGTAGATCAAATGGATTGTGTTCCAAAGAGGTGGGACAGAATTTGAAGGCTAATGTTGGTACCACCAACTCCTGAAAATTCTGAGAGAAAAAAGTGTCAAGTACAAAGTATATTTTTGCTACAGGTAAAATTGAAGATTTCAGACACTTTGCACTTAACATGCTTTCTAATGGAATACTTGAGGCAACTAAGGGCCTTTACAGACTGCCAGAAATAATGCAGCTTGAGGTTACTTTAACTGTCCTAGCTCAGTGCTAAGGAATCATGGGAACTGTAGTTTATTGTGGCACCAGAGCTCTCTGACAGAGCTCTCAATGTCCCAGAAAAAAATGCAGTTGCCATGATTCCCTAGCACTGAGCCAGGACAGTTAAAGTGGCCTCAAGCTGCATTATTTCTGGCAATCTGTAAAGGCCCATAGTGTATTATAAAGCACTGAGAGCCATTTCAAGGGAAGCTAAAAGAGTATTGACAAGATTAGATAAATTACCTGGTGGGCTGTCTCAAAACTCAAGTTTGTGGCCAAATTATACCTAGAAGACATTTTTGGGGAAAGTTACCACAAAATTTTGCCTAAAATAAAAATCAAGGTGAATTTATTAACTCTACCTAAAGTAGAACATCTGAAGAATTTGGACAAAAGCTAAAGAAGGTTTGGTGAGGTTAGTAAAAGCTCCCAGAGCAATTTTGTGCACCCAAAATTTGAGGAAAATTAGGAACGACTTCCTGAGGCAAAGCATTTATTTTTAGGAAAGTTAACTAAGGGGGGTTGCAGACTGCCAGAAATAGTGCAAATTGAGTCCACTTTTAGGGTTAGGGAATCATGGGGACTGTAGTTTATTGTGGCACCAGAGCTCTCTGACAGAGAAGGCTCAATGTCTCAGAAAAAAAACAGTTCCCATGATTCCCTAGCACTAACCCTAACCCTAAAAGTGGACTTAATTTGCACTATTTCTGGCAGTCTGCAACCCCCCTAAGAGAACAGAAGCTTGAAAGTGCAACAGTATATTTATTGTCATGATGCTAATTGAGCTGACAATTTTGAATAAAAATGAAAGATTAAGGCCACTGAGCAATCTTCCTAAAAGGTAATTTGGAAAGTACAGACAAAATACCAGTCCTGCTCCCTGCCTCCAGTTTCCTATTTATGCAGGATAAATAATAAAGCATAAAACAGAATTCATAAAGAAAATATACTATAATGAAACTGCAATTTTCTTCTTTGGATATGATAGGTCTATTGACAGCTTTGGATATAGTAAGTACAGCTGCTACATAATGGCTTCATACTATTAGGATCTTGCACACTCTTATATTCTAAATAGTCAGCTACAAGTTGTACATTTTGTAACATTCACCATTAGTTGTGCAGTGGATAGCTAGGATACCCCGGAAGACATAAATGAAAACCAAAATGGCAAGTTACTTTAAAAACAGAATGATAACACATGAAATAAACTTTGTATTCTTATACATCTTCATATCCTAAGCCATCCTTCCCTGAGCACCAGTGACCACATAATGAACAGGGAAGTGCTATTTGTAAAAGTAGTCTGGAGTGTGCCAAGAAAAGGTCAGAAGACTAACAATCCAGGGTTTTGAATTATGGATGTTTTCGTACCATAGGCATTCCAGATGACTTTTGCTTGCATCATCTATGAGGAAAATGTTTCATAACTTTGCCAAGGCAAAAATAATTTGTTTTGTTCTTATGTAGTTACCATAATGGAAAGAAACTAGTTAATACTTCAAAATACTAAATAATGATTGTTATTTAATTATTGTTCAGTTTGATCTGTTTTGGGGGGATGGGGGTGGGGGAAGGAGGGATGGGACTTAAACTGACTTAATTGTTTTTGATGTTTTGATATGTTGTACGCCGCCCCGATTGCTTGGCAGAGGGGCGGGATATAAATAAAAATTATTATTATTATTATTATTATTATTATTACTTGGAGAAATTTCATTAACTTCAGCAGGACCAATATCAACAAATATTCTGAAGATTGGCCTGCAATACCTAGGGATAGAGATGAGAATGCAATAATTTTATATTAGATAAATAGAACCAAGGAGAACCTTTTGTCAAATATAAGTCTTATAGTCTTGTTTAACACTTTTTTTAACTTTCTGTAAAAACACATCCAGTATAGTTCATTCTTCCCCTAATCATTTTAAAAGTATGCAATCAGGTCTTAGATATGAAGATATTTAGAGAGTTCTGTTAATAATTGGAATAACTAACACACACTTGCTAAATCTAATTGTAAGTATTAGTCAGAGTGCACCCAATGAATCATCTGCTGAATGGCAAATCAACACTTATGTAAATCCAGTTATTTAATGGCTCTACTCAAGTTGGGATTGGTAATTGGATTTAAACCATTGAACAGTGAAAAATTAATCCAAATTATAGTCTGTGTACAGAAAAAGCAGTTTAAATTTTGTACCAAAGTAACTGCCTGATTGCAGAGCACCAATTTCTGGAAGACAAGATCATGTTAGAGTCTTCAGGCTGTAAATGGGGAACTCCAGATTTATCAAACAAAATGAAAAAGTATGGAGGAGACTGTTGGAAGAATTATGTATTGCATTCTCCTGTCTCTCCTTAGTTAGACAGGGATTCCCTCTATCTCTCTCATTCTGTCTAAACATGTGGGTCCTGTCACTCTTGGAGGCAGTTTAACAGCTCTCTCCCAAGATTCTAAACTGCTTCAAGCAGTCAGTAGTTTTAGTTTTCTTCCTGCTATCGAAAAGATGGTGAGATTTATTTCTCTTTACCCAAACCATCTCCAGGTAGAAGTTTTGGTTATTTTGTGGAAATATTTATTAAAGCCATTATTATTTGTTTTTAAACTGCAAACTGCATGTTTGCTGTTTTTTGGAGTATATCTTTATTCTTTAGGAAGGCAGATTTAGAATAAATAATCTGACCCACATTTTCACTGCTTTTGCTGATGAAAGCTGGACTCTAACAAGATTAACTTTCACACTTGCGTATTTTTGTTTCTCTTTAAATGAGTTAACACCCTGGGAAACAAGCTGTGAATGGGGAACTCCAGATGTATTAAACAAAATGAAAGTATGAAGGGGACACATTCTTCTTTCAATAATGTCACTTAATACATTTCTCAAAGAAATTAGCAGGCCTGCTCATTTACAAATACAGTTAGCCCTCTGTATTCATAGATTCTTTATCCATGGATTCACCCAACCATGGCTTGAAAATTGTGTGTGTGTATTCCAAAAACCAAACTTAGATTTTGTCATTTTAAAAAAAAAAAAAAAATAAGGGACACCATTTTACTAAACTACTATATCTAATGGGATTTGAGTATCTACAAATTTTCATATCCATAGGGGTTCCTGGAACCAAACCCCCAATGGATACCAAGGGCCACTGTAAGGAGGGAATGCAGACAGGTAGCCCTGGGCTGCCCTGGGAAGGCTGCCCCATGCCTTGGGCCCAAACCTCCCTCTTGCCAGCCCTGAAAGGAGAGCCAAAATGCCGGATCTTTCACAGCTGGCAAATAGGGTGCCCAAAGAGCCAACGCATGGTTCTTCTGCACCCCTTCCAGTGCAACGCGTCAAGATGCTGCACCAGAAGGACATCATGACAATGTGTGCCATGTGCAACAGCACGTGCCATGATGACGTCTTCAGGGAGGGGTTGAGACGCCCTGCATGTGGCTGCCCTTCCCCTTCCCTGCCTCCAAGATGGTGCAAAGGGCCGTCTGTAGAGGCCCTAAGTTTATTAAAAAGGTATTCTTACTTTTGAGACATTTGCACATGGATTAAATGGGGGGAACAGGGTGGAATATAATCAGAGGCTATAGGATTATCCGCATAGGCCAAATAAAATGTCCTCCCACCATCCTCCTGGTGAGCTGTCTGGATGACTCAAGGCCCAACAGTTCTGGTGCAAACTATCCAAACAACGTATGGTCAGTTCAGTATCAAACCTGAAGTCTAATTCCCTTAAAATGGATTAATAAAAGTCACCTTTTGCTCCAGATTTTCCTTAATGATCTTCCTCTTTTGTGACATAGGGTGGCTGTGTTTCCTACTATGCTTGCTGGTGCCATCACCACTGGTATGAGTCAATCACTCTGAGATCAAAACTAGGTTCCTAGCCCTGTGATGAATGCTATGTGCCTCATTCTTACCTTAGAATGGGCAAATTGCATTGGTGGCCATGGTGACAATCAGTACAGCAGGATACAAGAACCCACCCTGTGTTGCAATGGAGGGCCCTGGGTAATGGGGTGTGTGTCTTATGGCAGCTTTGCAGTCAGAATATTCCAGGACCAGCCTGGAATATTCTGGTCCATGTAGACATTCAATAGTAGCAAACATTCCTTCAACTTTCTCTTATTGTTCAGCTGTGACGCTCCCAGTAAGATACTTAGCAAACATTTTCAATGTCTTGTGTTTGTCCTCAAAAGGGTTCTCCAATACCACTTATTGTTTTTGTCCCAACTCCAAAATTCTGAGATAAAATGCCTAATTTTGGACATTTGTCATCACACTATACATTTTAAAAGCATGGAATGCTTTGGGAAGAAAGGAGGCTACTTCATTAATTGTTTTTGTCAACCTCATTCTGCTGCTCTTTTTCTAAAAAATAAAAAATAAAAAAATCTCAATTTTTGGAGTCATATTAATATTTTAATAATACTTGCTTACCTGGGGAAGGGGTGGGTTGGCATATTACATAAGTTTTTATTGGTAAGATTTGAAGATGCCCTGAAAAAATTGTAAGGTAGACAATACTGACACTGGATACAGAGATTTTCCTACACCAAGCAATCTACTGTCTGTTGTCTTGATTCCTATTCAAGAGAAGATGCTATCACTCTAAAATATCTGATCAAATAACAGGGGAGATCCAATGCATACTACCTGACCAAGCTGATAATGGAATGCATGACATCTAGGATTCTAGATCTCAGAATCTGACCCTGAGTGTCAAGGCCTGACCTGACTACACTGGCTCTCAGAGAAACATGAAGAATTTCAAGGAGAAAACTGAACCATGGTGCTGGTCAAAGACTGAGAACAGATTGTTCTCAGAGTTTTCTGACAGACCAGGATGAATTTCTCACCAAATTACAAATCTCAGGTTTCCGCAGGATGTGGAACAAGGTAAGATGAACAAGGTATAAAAGAAGTGGTCTATCAGCCTCACTTTGGTGGCATCGACCACGGCAAGGTGTCATCCCATCTCTTTGGGAACAACCTGATCAATTGTCCAGCGAAGGGGCCCATAGGTCTGAGTGAATGTGTGTGTGCCAATAAATCACTTAATAAAGTGATTTATTAAGACAGTCACTTGATACCTAAGTGATTGTCTCAATAAATGTTACATGCATAGTGTTTAAACCCAGATCTGGTTTCCTACATGTCTTTGTTGAAAATTCTATAGTCTAGGGTGGCTAAATTTCTCTTGTTCATCTTTCTTTTGATTAAAACATGTTTTTCTTTGGTTTCCATAGTTTCAAAATATACCTGTGTTTTATCTTGTTGATATTAAAACATCTTGAACTATTACACCAAGTTATCAGTTGACATTTGGGCAGCTCAGAGCATAGGTACACACCTTGTTTGTACAGATTTCTTCTTGTTTTGCAAACTCTGCTCTGGCCAAATAACTCATTTCTCTTAATTTCTCACTTTCAATGTCCAAATCCATCCCACATCAATGCATTGTGTGCAGCCATGTTCTCTGGTTTGGGACCATACAGTCAGCTCGGAACCCACTCATTCATTACATGACATTTAAAGGAGTGTCAAACTACATGAATCCTGAACAGAGAAAGAGAGAGAATTTATGATTAATTGGATTGGATTACAGCTCCTATGTGTTGAGAAAAACAATGCTTGCAAAGGAGATGAAAACAATACTGGGAGAAGGTGAGATTTTCTCTGTTCATTTCATAGTTTCAAAAACTTAATTTCCAAGCAGATATTTTACAATTTACTAGACATTTCTTTGGATGTTATGTTCTGCGCAACTATAGTTGGTGCCTAATGTATAATATTTCATGACATCACCCGAGCCTGCCTCCTATGTCATTATCAGGGGCATCTCCTGCCATTAAAGAGTAGGCATTGTCTGTAGGCAGCAGCATCACTACCCTTGGTGTCACCTGGTGTGGAGGGTCTGTTGGGACAATGGCATTTGTCTCCCCCCCCCCCACTACCTTATTCACCTGCTTCCCTCCCTGATGCCAGCCATGATGGCATTGGACTTCCCTCCTACTACCTTCCTTGCTCTCTCACTTGTCTGGCTACCCACCCAGGGTGCCTGAGGTATAGGCAGGCAAGTGAAGCAGTGGGAGGGGACAGAAGAGATACACTCACCCCCTACTCATCCTCTGCAGAAAGCTGAGCAGTAGAGAAGCCTTTAGGAATGAGCATTCATCCCTTCTCTTCTTCAGCTCAGCTTCCTTCTCAGGGAGAGAGCCAGGCAGTAGATAAGGAGTCAGCACTGGTTGCAGTAGCACGAGTGTGCACTTATCTCCCCTAGAATGGGAAAAAGGCCTGGCTGGTTGCAACTCTCCTCTAGGGCATCACCTGTTGTGATCTGCATGCCTTGCGCACACACCATGCCACTGTCTCTAGGTCTCAGCTTTTGAACCTGGCAAGCTTAATGATATTTTCCCACCAGAGACCATGAAGAATGTTCAAGGATTCCATATGATCAATGCAAGCATAGAAACATGACAATCCAATTTCAAGAAAGGAGCTGAAGGCCTATATAAGGAGAAATTTTTATCATATAGTTTGAAGACTTGAAGAAATTTTCATTATCATATTGGGATGGAAGTGTTAATTCCTGGTTGTTGTTCTGTACTGTTTTAATTTGGGCCACTCTTCTCACCAGGACTGACTCAGGAGGGAATATTGTTAATGAACTTAGATGCCATCTTTCTGTAAGAAATGTCTCTATTACCTTTGTGTTCTTTCTTTTGAAGTTTCATAGAAATATACCGCTCTGAGCAATAACTTGATCTGTTATTGATTTCTGAGGCAGATGGATTTGGTCTTTCAACCCCTTGTGTGAACACAATCTCAGGGGTTGTTAGTTAGGCTGGGACTTTGCCATATGTCTTTGTCTAAATAGATTTAGATGTCAGAAAATAGCAAGAAATCTCTGTAAAAAACATACACCAAAATAAAAGATCAAGATCAATTGCTTTTTTACACCAAAATAAAAGATTAATTGCTTTTTTACAGTTTCATACTGCAAATGCACTTATTGTGCATTACAGGGGAAAAGTTAAAATCCATACAGACATAACAATCAATACTACTTGTGTAAACTGAATCCATAAAAGCACTTAAATTTTATCCTATATTTTCAGTTATTTGAATATTTGTTATTGATAATTTTTCTTTAAGAAAGAGTCTAATTAAAGGTAAGGAAATTCGGCAACACCCAACACTATTTTTCATTTTATACATGTATTGACCAACAATTCTCTTCATATAGCAAATATTCTTAAATGTTATGTTGCACATGATCAGAAAAGAAAACCCGACAACTATCAACTGTTGTACTTTATGTTGATTTGAGAAAAGGTTCTGGAACAGGTTGTTTAATAGTCATTCTGTGAGCACTTAAAAAGAATGCTGTTGTTATTAGCCAGCATATGCAGGCATATGGGCTATATGATGCTACTGTTAGGTGGATATGTAGCTTGCTGGGGGACCAAACCTAAAGAGTGCTCAGCAACAATAATTCTTCATAATTGTGAAGAGATGATTAAAATATCACAGGATTAGTTTGCTGCAGGGTTTTGTCCTAGTCCAAATGTTGTTCAACAACTTTATACATGCTTTAGATGAAAAAATGAAGGGAATCTTTATCATGTCTGCAGATAACACCAAACTGAAAGAGTAGCTAATTCCTCAGAAGACAGAATCAGGATTTAAGATGACCTCAACAAATTGGGGAAGTGGGTGAAGGCTAACAAAAAGTATTCCAACACAGATAAATGTAGAGTTCTGCCTAAAGATAGGAAAAAATAAGATAAACAAATATAGGATGTTTAGTACCTTGTAGTTTAGTAGTATACATTCAAAGGATCTAGGGCAGGGGTAGGCAACTTTTTCCTACCTGCGGCTGCTCCGCTGGTCCTGAGGTCTTCAGTGGGCCGAGGGGGGGGAAATGGCGCCATACGCGAATGCTCATGCGCGCATTCGCAGTATGCCAGAAGTACTATGCATGTGCATGCATGCTTACTTGTGCATGCGCAGTACTTCCGGCATACTGTGCATGCACGAGTGAGTCGTGGCTGCCATTTTGTTTTCCAAAATGGCAGTGCAACTCATTTGCGCATGCTCCAGAGTACTGTGCATGCACAAATGAGTCGTGGCACCATTTTGGAAAACAAAATGGGGGCCGCGATTCGCGCAGCGGTGGGGGCGGCATCAGGACTGGGATGGGGCTGGTCTAAAGGCCTCGGGATGTCAGATCCAGCTACGAGGCTGTAGGTTGCCGATAACTGATCTAGGGCTTCTAAGGGACCACAAGGTAAATATGAGTGACTGAAAAACTAGTCCTACAGGAATTAGTTCAAGGAGCACTGTATGTTTAGCCCAGAGAAGAGAAGACTGATATTGTTATGATAGCCCTCTTCAAATATCTGAAGGACTGACACATGGAAGTTGAATTAAGCACATCTTCTAATTTTCCAAAGGGGGGAAGAGATATGTAACAATGGGTTTAAATTTCAGGAAATGAGTTTCTGACTAAGCATTAGTGAACAATGTCCTGATTGTAAGTATCGGTCAACAATGGAACTGCCTACCTTTGAAAGTGATGGACTGCCCTTGGCTGGAGGGCTTTAAGCAGAGATTGGATGGCCATATATCAGAGATGTTTTAGCTGTAGAGTCATGCATTGGAATGAGGGTTGTCTAGATGACCCTTAAGATTCCTTTCAACTCTACTATTTGAATATCTTTCTTCAACAGGAAATCTAGGGAATTTTATTCATAGTGTTTATTCCTTTAATTTTCATAATGTGGCCACAGTACTCACTTATAGCAATATCACTTTAGGTTCTATGATTCTATTCTGGGAATCCTGGGATGTGTAATTTGGTGGGGCAATCAGAACTCTCTGATAGGGACTGCAGTGTTACATTTTAGAGGAGCTGATTGGACCTCTCTAGCAAATAATCACAGCCAATACCTTTACACAACAGTTTTCCTGCTGCATGTTTGAGACCAAAGAATATTCATTCCGGACCTGATATAAGAAACTCTTATCTCTTATTACTTCTAATCATGTACATGCTACGCCCCCAACCCAGTAGTTCCATGGCACAAAAAGAAGCTGCAAAAAGTGGCTCTTTTTTGTGACACAGAAAGGGTCCCCTTGTCACCACTGTGGTGCCTTTTCTGTGCTCCTTTGGCACAGCGTGTGTAGACACTGTGCCAAGGAAGTGCTGTGATGCCTCCCACCATGCAGTGGGACACACAGCATGAAGCTGGCATGGGAGCAGAGTCGGGGCATGGGAGCAGACTCTTAAGGGGTGCAGCAGTAAACTACAGTACATCTCTCAGTCCAGCCTACAGCACTGATACAGAAAGGAATCAGTAGCATTTAAAAGTTGTTCTAGACTTTGTTAGTGTTTATTTATTATTTATTTATTTAGAATATTTATACCCTGCTCTTCAGCCACAAAGGCTTTTAGAGTGGTTTACAGACTGTTAATGTGACAGGCTTGCAATCTTTACAACACACACACACAAAAAGTGAAGGGAATGGCAGTGGGGAAGGGGATCAAGTCCAGCAGTTCTTACCTCTCTCCAAGGTGAGGATGAGAGCAGTTAAAATGGAGGGAGGGCTTTTTAACTTCCTCCTTGTCCAGGCATCATAGAGCTGTGCCTGCCTTTCCTGATCTCCCTCCAAGGCCACAATCGTAGCAGTTAAAATAGCAGGTAGTCACCACCACCAGCACCACCACCACCTCATTCCTCCTGTTTCTGACTTTACATTTGGTTTATCCTGAACTTGTTTTGTCCAAATTTTGAGATTTCTAAAAGCCTACATGAACATTTGCATGCATTTTATACATTTCTCTGAATCCTTGCATTTTGGCATGCATTTTTTTTTTTTTTTTTGGAAAATAGCATATTTTCCAAGCACATTTCCTAATATAATTCACAAAAACATTACTGTCACATTAACACATTAACACTTTCATAATATACACCTTTTGTATGCATTTTTTAAAACTCTATTGTGGCATGCAGAAAAGAATAAGTTGTGATGCATCATTGAATTTCAGTTTGTCAAGTAAACTTAGGGCCTTTGCAGACTGCCAGAAATAGTGCACATTAAATTGAAGCACTGCCCTGGCTCAGTGCTAGGGAATCATGGGAACTGTATTTTTTTCTGAGACACTGAGCCTTCTCTGTCAGAGAGCTCTGGTGCCACAATAAATTACAGTTCCCATGATTCCCTAGCACTGAGCCAGGGCAGTGCCTCAGTTTAATGTGCACTATTTCTGGCAGTCTGCAAAGGCCTTTAATTTTTCTTTAAGATCATCTCTGTGTGCACACATATCTATCTGTGTAAGAGTGTGTGTATGGGGAGGGAGGAAACAAGCATGTGAAACATGTATTCTTTTGTGAGAAGATATATGAATTCAGAAAAATGAAACTGATACTTGGGATAATACAGTAATTAATGCATACTACTACTTGGGTTTTGTGGATTTGTGAAATCTCTTATTTCGTACTAAGATAATATGATTCAGTGTCCACTTTTAAATGAAAATTGGAGATGAAATGCTTGTTATATCTACATGTTGTTTTTAAAGGGAATCATACAGGAAGGGGTATCACAAATGGTTTAATGAACCTTGATAACTACTTTGTACTGCTTCAGTTTTCTGGATTTCTTATAGGACCTTATCCCACGGGGCCAAAAGCAGCAAGAATCGGCTAAGAATCAGGCGCTATAGCGCTATAGTTTTCCGGGTGATCCCACGACGTCGCTCGGAATCGGCTAAGAATCAGGCGCTATTGCGCTATAGTTTTCCGGGTGATCCCACGACGTCGCTCAGAATACAACAAGAAACCGCTCGGAATGCAGCATCATTCGGGTTCTTTTGTATTCCTGTTTTCATCGGGTATTGCAATAGCGCTAGCTTATCCATAGCGCTATTATAGCGCTAGCGCCATATTATACTAGCGCTATAGTACTGCAATGATGCTCATACGGTTTCTTGCCACTTTTGAGAGCAGCGTGGGATAAGGTCCATAGACACGTATATTTAAAGCAGACTAAAACTTGTGGATAAGTGATTATTAACATAATAGTGAAAAGGAGAGATTAATCTGAAGTTAAATAAATAACCGTCTCTTCCCAAGGCATCTAATGTAATTGTCTTGCTTAAAGTTCTCTTATCCTGTCATTTTTATCTTTCTTGTTAATGCATTTGCAGTCACACTCAGAGAGATCATTTACACTTTGTGGCCATTTTTCAGCCCTTCTCATCTCCACAGATCTTCCTGTGTCTGCCTTGTAATGCAGTTATGGAATCATTAGTGGATATAGAGTTATCCCTATGTCTCACAGGCATATCAACAGGAGTGGATAAAGTGTGTTAGATTAAAAAATTCCCATGAAGATTTTTTGGCCACAGCAAGCAGTACAAACCATGCATTACAGCAGGTGGTCCTCAATTTTAGGTTAACTTTTGGCAGCTTCCAGGGAGAGAAAGAGTGAAAAACAATGGAAATATAAACGGTTCCTAAATTATGAGAAACTACATCAGCTAATCAGGAGTGTTATTGGATTATGTGTAAGCAATATTTCAGGTTTAGACAGTGCATTTCAGGAGCATATTTAGCTGCTCTCTACTTGGTGATTTCTTGATTTCTGATCACTTTTTTTCCATTATGGGTAGGGTCGGTAGGGTCAATATAAACATGTTTTGCATTACCCCAAAATGTTCATATTCCTTTTTATCATCCCCTGTGAAAAGGCAGAGAAAGTGCTCACAATGCTTTAAAAAGTGGATGGTCCTTAATTTGGGTTTGTGTGCCCTCAGTGATGCCAGCTCATAGGCACATGTCACCAAAACACCTAGAAAGACCCCCCCGACAAGTTGGGAGGGGCCTTCTGTTACGTCGGCCAAATAAGGGTGCTGACGTGTAATTGGCTTGGCAGACCAGAAGGCCGACCCCTCCCGGTCTGCTTGGCCAATAGGAACGAAATCTCGCTCCTGAGTCTCGCGAGAGTTCAAATCTTGTGGGACTTTGGGAGCAAGATTTGCAAGGCTATAAAGCCCCGCGTCGCCTCGTGCTACCAGCCATTTTGTTTTGGCCGAGCAAGGAACACCTTGCTCATCCACTGTTGGCTCCGGGCCTTTTTTTGGGCCTTTGAGAGCCCAGGCCTGTTCTAAAAAGCCAGAATCCTGGAGAACAGGCGCGGCTTGTGCCGTGGGAATGCCTGGTTCCCAGGGAGCCTCTGTGGTTTTTGGCCTATTTTAGGCCAGCGTGGGGGCCGGGCCTGCCCTTGGAGAGCAGAGGCATGCCGGACGGGCGTGGCAGGAGCTGCTTGAATGCCTCACCGGCTCCAAGGAACTCACCAGGCCATGGGTTGTCAGCTTGGCTGGCCTCAGGGGAGCCTGAGGACCTTGAGTTGTACACATATGCAGCGGAGTCAAGCGCAGCACATGAAATTTTTTTTTTTAAAAAAAAAAGAGGGCCGCGACTCCTCCGCTCGGTGTGGGGCACTGGACGCAGCCTCCAGTCTTGCCCCTGGTTGACCTCTGAGGCCTTTTTGGTGTGGTGCCATTAGGCGCAGGTAAAACAAGAGGGACAGGCCCCGGGTGGAGCAGACAACCTTAGGAATCAAGGTCCCCCTCCACCCAATGCAGTGTTTAAATGAATTATTGGAAGGTGGTGAGGAGTGCCCCCCCCACTCCTTGCTAGAATCACTGTGGGCATATCAATCAGGCCTGGCAGGGGCTAATTGGGATAGCTTGGCCTGGCCATAACAACAACAACAACAACAACAACAACAATAATAGTTTAAAAAAATTACGGGGGTGAGATCTGATAATAAGGGCCTCCTCTTGTGTGGTGGCTAACCTGGATCCGGTTGGCAGTTGTTGATTGGGAGCACATGCAGTAGGTAAAAGACATTCTAAACAGGAGGTGAATTTATATATTAAAAAAAAATATTACAATTCAAAGGGTTGATTTAGCTTACTAGTTATCAATTGACTATTTCACATTACAGATTGGTGACACAGGTATAGTCTTAACTACAACTCTATATCCTGCACCAATTAGTCTCAATAGCTATTGTTATTATTATTTTGACAATCATGCCGCGAAGTAAGACTCAGTCTAAGCGACGTGCGACCTCAGCCGGTCCAAAAGCTGGCCAGCCAGTGCCTAAGCGAACTTCTAATGTTCCAAATAAGGAAGATGACATCACCACACATTTGGCTCAGATAGGTTGCACAATGCAGGCTTGTGCGGCAGTATGTGAGCAGTTGGCTCACCACCACTTGCAAAAAGGGGGGCAAGTAGCTACTTCTCCTATTGTGCATACAAATGCAAATGTAGGCCAGAACACTACACAACAGGCGATTGATAATCCAATTTCATCACCAGACACTGCATGTAGTTTCCCAAGTACATCAGCTATGGAGGTTGGGCAACCAACCGTAGCTGATGTAATGGAGCTTTTGAAGAAAGTTCCTGTTGTGGGGCATCAGGGTGCGACCACCCCCATGTCTAGTCAACCTACTTTGACTGATCTGTTTCACTTTCTTCAAAGTGTGGTTGTTACAGGTCAGAGTGATGTGGTGACACCTGAGACATCTGCGGCTTGCAGTAGTGATGTGCTAGGCACACATGGTTGACAGCACAACACCCGAGCCGCTTCTGCGACACTCACGGTGGGAGCTCAGCAAGCATCAGTGGAATCTTCTCCTCGTCCAATGAGCTCAGGTTTGTCAGATAATAATAATGTACAGGCAACATGGCCGTCAGCTTTATGGGCTACAGGCGGGCAGACAGGGTTGACCTCGATAAGCGACCACCCTAGCCCTGCACCTGTGACAGCACCTCTAGTGGGCATGGGCTTAACCCAAGGTACGGACTTGGGGGTGCAGCATAACACAAATGTCAATACCATGGTAAGTCAGGTAAGGG
>CM034706.1:157717509-157730012 GCA_020142125.1 Phrynosoma platyrhinos | reverse complement strand
ACAAATAAAAGTTGTGGCCAATGTTTCACCCATACTAATTGCGTTAGTTTCCTTTGTGCCAATGCAAAGACCCCCCGAAAAGTTGGGAGGGGCCTTCTGTTGCGTCGGCCAAATAAGGGCGCTGACATGTAATTGGCTTGGCAGACCGGAACGCCGATCCCTCCTGGTCTGCTTGGCCAATAGGAAAGAGATCTCACTCCTGAGTCTCACAAGAGTTCAAATCTCACGGGGCTTTGGGAGCGAGATTTGCGGGGCTATAAAGCCCCGTGTCACCTTGTGCTACCAGCCATTTTGTTTTGGACGAGCAACCCATCCCTCCCACCCTTAAGTAATTGGTTAACATGTTGTGGACACTCAGGCTGCGGATGGTTGTCTTCGGGGGCTGGGAGGGAATTTTCCCAAAGTCTCAGACTGGGTTTTTCGCCCTCCCTGAGAGTAGCGACATTACCAATTATTTAGTTTGTTCAAAGAAAATTATTGTATAAATGTTGGGTGAACGTTATGAGGGATGGGAACATAACTAAGGGTTGTATGGATATTTGTTTTAAATTTCAATTTAGATAAGATAGTTTGTCACAACTGGAGATGTTGGGTCTATCATGTTATATTTGAGGAGGACTGACTATTTGGCGGGCAGGGACCCTCCCCCCTTTAGGGAATTCTTTAAGTTAATTGGAATTATTAATTGGGATATAATAATAAAGAATTTTGGTATATGTCATGTGATTAAACAAATTTATATGACGTCATATTAAACTTAATGATGTCATAATGTGGTGATGTCATGAAAATGCTTTTGATGTCATATCAGGTTGGGGAGAGGTTATGTATTTGTTATGAGATTACTTAAGTTAAAGGATTTGATGCATGCCATGTTAAAAGTAAGTATTCAATAGCGCTTGCGCTTAAAATACGTGCGCATGCGTCAAATAAAATTCCTATTAAGAAATGCTTATATATATTGTTAGCAAAATGGTTAATTATATTGGTAGTTAAATATGTGAGACCCTGTACAAATAAAAGTTGTGGCCAATGTTTCACCCATACTAATCGCGTTAGTGTCCTTTGTGCCGATGCAACATATTTAATCTCATCTTATTAGGAAAGCTATGCAGAATTGGACCTGGTTAATATTTGGATGAGAGATGAAGCCCAGAGAATGCCAGGAATTACCAGATAGGGCTAGGAAAGAATCCTGTCTGAAATTCTGGACAGACTTGACAACATATCCCACAGTTAACAGAATATGATAACTGGGCTACATATCTGATTAAGTCTGTAGCATTGTTATGCCATGCCATCCAATTTGGGTTGTCTAACTGGCAAATCATGCAACTAAATAAATTTAAGTCCTTAGAACCAGATGAGCAGCATCCAAGAATATTAAAGGAATTTGCATCTCAGAACAGATGGGACTGTTACTCTCAGCTTCAAAAAGGGCAAAAAAGGAACCCACACAAGTTTTTCTTCAATACTTGGAAAAGTTTAAGAACAGATAATTAACAATCAGTTTGGGAAAACTTAGAAAGGAATTCTGTGATTACTGGAAGCTACCATGGGTTTCTCAAAAACAAGGCATGCCAAACTAATCTTACCTCTCTTTTTTGATAGAGTTACAAGTTTTGTAGATCAGGAGAGTCCTGTGGTTGCAGTATATCTTGATTTCAGTAAGGCTTTTAATAAGGTCCACCATGATATTATTACAGGAAAGCTGGTAAACTATGGGATAGACATGGTTACAGTTAGATAAAACTGTAATAGGTTGACAGACAGGACTTGCCACTGGCTGTTCTTCATCTTGAAGAGAAGTGTCTAGTAGAGTGCCTCAGCTTTCAGTCCTGGGTCTGCAGTTAACATCTTTATAAAAGACTTATATGATGGACTAGAAGGCACACATCAAATTTACAGATAACATCCAATTGAAGTGGTGGTGGTGGTGGTGTTACTAAATGTCTCAGAGAACAGGAGTTCAAATTGATTCAAATTGACCTTGGAGGGATGGTGGACTCTCCATCTTTGTGGGTGGCTTAAAACAGAGATTGAATGGGCGTCTTTCAGAAGTCCTTTAGTTGTATATTCCTATAGAGCAGGGGGTTGGGTTAGATGACTCTTATGGAACCTTCAATCTCTAAGATTCTATGACAACCTAGGACACATTTGCTTTACTTAGACTTTTATCCATGTGTTTCAAGCATGGATGGAAAGAATATTCATAATTATTCATTCCCAGGTTAAAAAATTGGTTTCCCAACAGGAACTTTCCACAACTTTTACATGCTATTTAATCAACCTGAAGTGTTACAGAGGAATTATTCTACAGAGAAAACACATGGATTCTTTGTGTGCTGTAACCCTGTTTACTGCAGAGAAAATGGGGTTCATGAACAGAAAGTACTATTTTTCTTTTTTCTTTATTTATAAGTTATATGCTCCATAATACTATACAAAATATATAATAAATCTTTACTAAATATTAACATTATTATAGCACATGCAAGTACTATTTCTTGTACAAGAAACTGGTTTCTTCAGAGAAAAATAAAATGGAATTCTGGGAATTGTAATTTTGTGAAACATTTAGCCTTCTCTTTCAGAAAGCTCTGGTACCACAACAAACTACAGTTTCCAAAATTCCAGAGCATTGAGGTAGGGCAATTAAAGTGGTGTCTTACTGTATTATTTCTGCAGTGTGAATGAAGCCTTTGTTGGCAATTTCAAAAGGAATGTGGAGTCATTACATCTAGAGTACTCATGCTAGAATTTGTATAAGTGATGCAAACAGAAGCCCCTGCAAACCAAATCGATAATACACAAGGAGCTGCTCTGAAATCTGTACGGGTTTCCCAGCCTGGCCTCCTGCTGTCAGATTAATCCAGTTCCACTCCCACCATGTTTCTAAAACCTATTGACTTTAAGATACATTTAGAAATTTATCCCATTCTCAGTGAAAGCATGCAAATATAGTTTCAGTTTCTCATCAACAAGGGAAAACTACAAATGCCAGATTACCTCACTTCCCCCTTCCGAACAAGACATGAATGAATATCACTAAAATGAATGTCACTAAAATGTGTATATTTCTAAGATGTCCACAAAAGCAAAAAATGCTTTAGTGAATGTGTACATTTAGAAAAATATACAAAATATGTGCAACAGCAAAATATATACCAAAACATGGAGGAAGAAAAATGATCTTGCAATCCAATGAGGAACTTGGATAGGATGAGAATGTTGGTGGAATTCTGGGAAATGTATTAAAATGAAAATAATAGATCTTCTCACCTCTGGACCAACCAAAAATCATGTTTTATGACTAAAGATCACATATAAATGTATGTGTAAGTACACTGACAAGAGCACAAGTAGTGAACCAGATTCAGGGCATAGGAGTTTTGCTTTAGTGATACACCCCATGAAAACAAATAAATCTATCAGCCAGGGAAAAAGAAAACATCCAAAAATTGTCCACAACTTTCATTTGATACAAATAAATTTAGCAGATATAGAAATTATGATGGCATGCATTTTAAAATTGGAGGGGTGGCGAGAGAGGAGGAGACTGATATAATGAAACTTGTCTGAAGCGAAATATCCATAGCAAAAAAATCAAGCAGAACCACTTTACTGAAAAACAAACAATCTGTGTACAATCCCAATTGTTGTGAATGCAAATGTGTGTGTGTGTGTTTTTTTTCATGAGAGGTGACTATATTCTGCTTCCTTGTAGGAGTACTGTGATGTGTCTGTGTTTCGTTTGCCTAAATTGGAAGGTGTTGCCTAGAAGATAATGTATGTAGATTATCTGAGTGACAAACTCTTCAAAAGAAGTAATTTTCTGCCCATGTGCAGCTGTGCGTCTTCATTGTATCTATAATTAAACATTTTCTTTCAGGTTTGGAAGGCATGTAGATGTCTCTACACACCATTTAATGCTATGCAAAATGAGGATTTAAGCACATTAGAGGAATCCTGCCAGTGTTTTGCTAAGCTTCCTGTTTACCTCTGTTAGCTACAAAATAAAAATATCTGCATGCTGCAGTGCTATTAGGAAACAATATTTTCCTTGCCACTACTACCTTGTTTACGTTACATGATAATGGGTAACTAAAGCTATTGTTGTTTTCATGTTTTAATGTTGGTTGTTATCCAACCATTTTTAACTGATATGTAGTTTAATCTATTTTTAAGGGGGGGAGGGTGTTATTTCATTTGATTGTATGTAATTTTATTGTAAACCGCCTAGATTGGTCCACCACCGGGCGGTATATAAATAAATTTTATTATTATTATTATTATTATTATTATTATTATTATTATTATTATTATGTGCAAAATGGCTTCTTAAAATCCTCCACCCTATTTCAGACAGAGAAAATGCAGAACCATTTCAAAAAATATCTTCAGTGTGAAGGATTTTTTTTCCTGATAGTAATATTGACTTAGCATTGGCATGACTTTTTGGCCACAGCTGACATTGCTTGGCCAGCACTTTACATCCTTCACATGACCTAGTGTTATCCTAGAACTCTATGGGATATCAGTGGTAGCCATTGCCTAAGAAATGATGGGAAAGATGCTGTAAACTAGCCTTCCTATTCTATGCAGATGAGGGAAATGGCACTTTATTGGATCTGATCTTAGTTAATATGTCTGGGGGTGGCAGGACATTTCGTGGGGTTTATCATTCCATTTTAGTTCAGAAGGAGAAGATATGCTACAATTCCAGGCAAAATGTACTCTTGAAATATGGCATTTGAAAGTTGTACTGTTTCAATTTACATGACAAGTAATCAAGCATCAATTTACATGACAAGTAATCAAGTATCAACAGCCATGCATTCCACTACTGAAGTAGCCAATTACCTGAAAATGACTGTCCATGATTGCCTATGATTCGGGGTCAGACTAGATAATCAACTGTGACTCTAGATGAGATTTTGGAAATTTTTCTGTCTGTCCATTTGTTTCTCTTAACTGTGCTCTGTACTGCTGTCAAGGCTGCATTGCTAAGGCCACAGTCATCTTGTACTGTAAACATTTCCTACATAAGACTCCTATGTTTTGAAAACAATGTCTGCTTAGCAAGAAATGCTGAATGTTGTGAAACTAGGGGACCAAGGAGGGAAGGAGAATTGCTCTCTACATTTGTGGGATCCTATGAAAGGTTGGTCAATTGTTTACTCTGGGCTCAGCATTTTTGGAAAGCTATTTCCTGCTGAGCCCGCTAGCGTAATTTTGTTTTTTTTTTTTGTTTTGTTTTTCAGAATAAACTCTCCTTCAGTCTGTGGTGTCTCTCTGTCCCATTTTCCCCACATGTCTACCTTATGCAAGGTGATGTGAATACTCAAGATGATTACACAACATGTGGCTTGCTTTCCTGGGAAGCATAGTATTGAAGTGACAATTGAGTAATGTGGAAGTTTTGTACCTCTCTTTGTACATCCTACCATAGAAGTAATGCAGCAGTTTAGAAGAAGAGTTGCATACCATTGCATTCCATGAAGCAGACAGTCTGCAGTATGAATTGGGGCTTTTCTATGAATAGACACTTCTTCACACATACACACTCAACATGCACTTCACTACCATCATATGATTTAATTTGCCAGCAACCTCATTTCTCTTCATTCCTTTTAGCCACATCTAACATCCTGCTAAAAAATCAGTTTTGTTTCTGGACAAACTCAGTATTCTTTACTGTTTATAATGTCTGTGTTTGGGGGGGGGGGGGGGGGAGAACACATTTTTGTAAACAGTAAGCAGTTGCCTGTTACAATCAAGGATGCTTTGCCAAAAGCAAAAAGCATTGTACTGAGCACATGCAGAAAGGTCTTTTACAAAGAACATAGCTATTGTAAGTGATTTTTTTCTCCCTCATGTTTATCACATTCTTGTCTTTCCATCCTTTAATCCTCTTAGAGCTTTTAGTTGAGCAAGAGTACCATTAATGGAAATGAGATTTTAGCTCTAAAAAACACTGTGGGATACTATTCAACCTCATTCTAATAATTCTGAATCATTCTAATGATCTTTCTCTTTGAAGTCCTGCCTTAGGAGGAACAGGTAAGTTTCTCCTAATCACTGAGATTTCACTTAAAAAATGAAATTAGAAGGCATTTAAGAGGTTTTTCCTGAGGCAAAACTTTTGAGAAATTTCAGGGCAAGCCAAAGGAATTTAAGTGAAACTTCCAAAATCTTTAGGGAGCTTCCATACATCCACAACTTGTCATAGAGTTTCACCTAAATCAACATTTTAAATAAAATCACAGGTTTCTCATCAGCAATTTATCTGGTGATTTTTGAGAGAAACATTTAGAGAAATTGAAAAGAATATCAACAAAACCCACAGAATTTCTGAGAGTGAATCAGCACTGAGAGAAACATTTGGGAGGGGAGATTCAACAAAACTAGCAATGTTTTTGAGGGTCAATAAAAATACACATAATGTATGGTAATATAAGGATGTGGTGGCTTGAGTGGTTAAGACACTGACTCTGTTGGTTGCAAGATCAGCAGGTTGGCAGTTCGAGGCCCAGGTGCCACGTGATGGGGTGAACTCCTGTCACTAGTCCCAACTTCTGCCAACCGAGCAGTTCAAAAGCATTCAAATGCAAGTAGATAAATAAGTACCACTTCAGTAGGAAGGTAAGCAGCGTACTATGCAATCAAGCTGGCCCCATGATTCCAGAGTAGTCTCTGACAACACTGGCTCTTTGCCTTAGTAACAGAGATGAGCATCGCCCGCTATGGTCGGGCATGACTTGACAACCTTGTCAACAGGGAATGCTTTTACCTTTTTTATGGTAATATACCATTGTGGTAATATACTTTTTGTATTCCAGTTGCAGTGGAATACTATGTATGTCTCATTGTATTTAGTTACTCTTACTTACAAACATTTCATGGACTTTGGATTGAAGCCATATAACATAGGGCCTTTACAGACTGCCAGAAATAATGCAGCTTGAGGCCACATTAACTGTCTTGGCTCAGTGCTAAGGAATCATGGGAACTGTAGTTTATTGTAGCACCAGAGCTCTCTGACAGAAAAGGCTCAATGTCCCAGAAAAAAATACATTTCCCATGATTCCCTAGCACTGAGACAGGGCAGTTAAAGTGCCTTAAGCTGCATTATTTCTGGCAGTCTGTAAAGGCCCATAGTTGTTCAGTTGCTTTCTCATGGTAATCCTCAGTGTTTTCAGCTGAGCAGCATGCAGCCTCCAGATGTACAAACAGTATGCAGCCTCCCAAAGCTAAGTTACTCATACTTTAATCCAACTGAAATAAATTGACCCAGTTATTAATTATTGTTATGTGCCTTCAATTCATTTCACAGGGTTTTGGCAAGGTTTGTTCAGAAGGGACTTTGCCTTTGCCTTTCTCTAAGGCTGAGAGAGTTTGACTTGACCAAGTCACCCATTGGTTTTCCATACCTGTTCAGGGATTCAAACCCTGATCTCCAGTCCAATTACACCAAACCATTACACTATATTGGCTCTCTGAATTATTAATTACTATATTAAAACTCCTTGGCTCCATTGGGATCAAAGCATGACTAGCTTACTAGCTTACCTAGATTCCACTGCATAATTAAACTCAGACCATGAAAGTTCTACCTTCACAGTAGACACAGTTTTCAACTTTTTATAAGGGAAGGATCGTAAATGCTGTGTGTACATAAGTGTTTCCATGCAAAGTATGTAAGTTTTGTTTCGGGCCACTTGCATCTTTGAGCACTATGTTGGGAACCATAGGTCATACATTATGTCTTTGATACTGTAAGAATTTTCAAGGGAGACAGCAATATAACATTCTGCCATTACATTTATAAAGTATTGAACTACCCATTTTTTTTTTACTTTTTAAATTTCTTTCTTGAGTGGCAAAGAGGATCCTGAAGCAGTCAGAACTTCAAATGTTCCACTTCATGGAAAGGGCACTAAAGATTGCTTTGGGAATGTGCAACTTATGTTATGTTACATTAATTTTACTTCAAGCTGAGATAGGACGTTATCACATGGGAGCAAATCTGCTGGTTAAGCCACACAAATCCCAAATAGAAATGGGATTTGTGCCCCTCGTTTTTACACGACGTCGCACAGAAACTGGACAGAAAGTGGACAGAAACTGGTGTTAACCGAGATCTTTCGAAATTTGGTTGTTTGGAGGAAATGCAAATGCAAAATTAAGGTAATTTTGCATTTACTGTAATGTGAAAAGCAAATGCAAATTTGGGATCATTTCCCTGCTTTTCCCATTGTTCCAGCGAGCATTCCTCTATCTGCGCATGTGCAAGAAGCTCATTTCTAGTACATTTACGGGCTTTTCTCACTTGTGTCTGAACGTTAAATGCACTTACTGTAAATTCGCAATTAAGGTAATTACGTGTGAAAGCCATTTGCGGAATCAAGGTTTATTTTCAGTTTATTTTCGGAATGCCTCATTTCCACTTTATTTTCGCTTTCTGGCCCACATGTGATAACGTCCATAGAATTATTGTGTTCTAATCTGGGATCAAATTAGATGATCATAAAGAGCTTTGAAAACACAAAGAATGTGTTTTATGATTCACATCAGATAGCAAATGTTTGGAACAATGTATGGTAGATAAATTAATAATGGGGATACCCTGATTAACTATTTACTGCTAAGAGGAAATATTCAACTTGGCATTATTCAGGTATTTGGTTTTTACCATAGATCATCACAGCAACATTCAGATAATTAAATGTTCCTGGGAGCTATAGTAGCAGAAGCACAATTGCATATCTTTAAAAACACATTAAAATCAAATTTTTAACTCCATTCCACACATCAGCAAGGTGATGAGAAAATAATTTGACCTTAAATTGCAGTAGTACACACAGAATTAATACAAAAAACTGGGTGGAAAACAACAGCTTGGAAATGTAAGAGAAAAGGAAAACAAACTCTATTCTTTCCAAAAAAATCAGTGCTACTCCTATGCTTATAACATGGCAAATTATCAAAAAGACACCCTTGTAGCTATAACTAATCACAACCTTGACCTTAGTGCACTTTGAACTTGATGTGAGTGAAGCAGATGGAATGTTTTCACACTGACTAGGAGTGTCAGGATTAATCAATATGTGCAGTTCATAACATGAGCCCAAGAATCTAGAATGGCCAATCACCTGTACAAGGTGACTCCCGAGGCTTACCAAAACTTTCTGATCAGCCCAAGTCTAAATTGGCCTGGCTTGCTTTATTAATAAACTACTTTATCTGATACACTGACTTCCTTTCAACATGAGACTCTGAGGCCCCACTACATATTTACATCAGAACAAAGAAGCCAATTAGTCTCTGCTTGTTTTTACTGTTGTGTGCTTCCAAGTCATTTTCAACTTATGGGGACTCTAAAGTAAACCTATCACAAAGGAAAGCAGATGGGTATGAAAGAGTACCTCTGGCCACTCTGCCCCACAATTGGTTCACAATCAGCCAGGGACTGTGGTGACCAGACAGCCCACTCTCAAAGTGGGCCACTGCCACAGTCCCAAATGGGCCACTAGCAAGGAGTGGGTTTTCCTCACTCCTTTTGCTGGTGGCTTTGGACCATGTTAGGAAGCCTTGGAGTGGCTTCTGGACACTTTGGTGGCATGTGTCATCTGCATGCCAATCCCCCAAAGCAGCTGGAAGTTGCTCCTTTTGGCCCATCTGTTTTGGGCCAGGGTTATCTTGGCAAGTTTCTTCAGAAGGGGTTTGCCATTGCCATTCTCTGAAGCTAAGAGCTTGTGACTTGCCCAAGGTCACCCAGAGGGTTTTATTAAAAAAAAAAAAAAAACAACACAAAAAAACACTGGACCTTGTCAGAAGGGAAAAATTCCTATTTAGCCTCTCAATAAACTGGTAGCTAATTCTGCAGAGATTACCCTGGTGTGAACGTGCTGGAGCGGAGCCTGCAGGCTCTCAGGGCTCTCTAACATTTATATAGGTTCATGCTAGCCCTTCATGTCAGTGAGATAGACTTAAGTGCCCTTCTGGTTTGACTTCAAAGGCATTATATTGGAAGAATTATGTATTGCATTCTCCTGTCCCTCATTATATACATAGGGACTCCCTCCCACTTTCTCATTTTAACTATCATGTGACTTTGTTCACTGACTCTTGGAGACAGTTTAACAGCTCTCTCCCAAGATTTTAAACTTCTGGTAACTGCATATTGTTCTTGCTATAATAAAAGATGGTAATGCTTTCTCTCTTTGCCCAAACTATTTTTAGTTAGATTAAGGTTTGGTTTTTGCTATGTAATTATTTATTAAAGCAATTATTATTGTTTTTAAACTACAAACTACATGCTTGTTGTTTTTCTGAGTAAGATTTTATTCTTTAGGAAGTCAAATTTAAAATAATAGTCTGACCCACACTTTTGTCATTCTGCTGATGAAACCTGAACTCTAACAAGTTTAACTTTCGTACTTGCATATTTTTGTTTCTCTTTAAAAGGGTTAACACCCTGGGAAACAAAAATTGCACCCCCATGGGAGCCTGCAGGCCATCAGGGCTCCCTAACATTTAAATAGGTTCATGCTAGCCCTTCATGTCAGTGGGATAGACTTAAGTGCCCTTCTGGGCTGACTTCAAAGGCATTCTCTATCCAAAACCTTATTGTGGCAAATATTTAATAATATTATGTTACTACATAACTTTGAAAGGGTAGTCTTGCTGGTAGTGGCAATATGCAATAAGAAATGTGTTTCAGGTAACACTGCTGTGATGTGTTGCTTCCAAGCTCTATGATACATTAATTTCAACCAAATTTATATTCAACGTGTGAAAAATGCTTTATTACTTATTTATTTTTATTTAATTTGTGTTGGATGCAAAGTGAATCACGTTTATCTTCAGATTTTTAGAGACTAATCAGCTAAAGTTGGCAATCTGATGGACTTGCATTGATCAGTTTCAAAAGCTGTTTCCAAAACAAAAGTTTGAGATGCATTTGAGATTTATCATACTCTTCCTATGATGGAACACAAACATCACTAAAAGACTAACATGTATTCTTCCAGGTAAACATCTGACTGATTCGGAAAGAATATGATGAGAATATGAATGTTTTATTTCAGCATGGGTCAAATATATTTTAAAAGCATTGTATTGTGTTACATTCAATTGCTTTTAAAGTATGACATAAACTGAAAAGACTAAGAGCAATATACCAGAAATAATTTTAATTCTATTAGAAAATTCCAGACTATTTTCCTTTAACAATTTCCTCCATGGTAATAGATGTTTAACTGACAAACAAGTTGTGGAACTTTTGGATAAAGGAGACAGCAGAGTATTTTTATTTCTTTGTCCAATTAAACCTTTTATCTTCTTGAAGAATGAATATAGTTTCACTTAGGACATTGCTATGACTACACTTTTGTCATAGCAATACATGCTACAATAATAGGAACTGCAGCCCTTGAGCCATCATAGTGACAACTGTGTAAAACTTAAAATATGAAAGTAATGTGAATTTTTGGAAAAGAAAAAAGTACTACTCAAAACATTCAATTGAGTTCATTCCAAATACTGAACACTATGTTTGAGAGTGTGTCAGTGTATGTGACTACACATTGGCTGTTGACTTATGGTGACCCCATACATTTGTAGGGGTTTCTTAGGCAAGGAATACTTAGAGGTTGTTTTGCCAGTTCCTTCTGTCTGAAATATAGCCTACAGCACCTAGTATTTTTAGGCAGTCTCCCAAGTACCTACCAGGGCTGACCCTCCTTATTACATTCTAAATATTTAAGAAGACTGAGAAAGCATATTGAGAATGAAAATAGGTGGACATAATACCTGTGATGAGATTAGTAATCACTTTTAGCAAGTTTTTTTCTCTCTCCATATGACAGTTGACTTTAGAATCTTGTAAAATGGGCACAGTGAAAAAACAGGTTTTAATTCCAGCTTTATTTCATTGTTTGGAGTTCAAATTAAACTGGAGTTTCCTTTTTCCATGTAATGGTAAATTCTGGTTTAAAATAAGCCTGATGTAATGCCAGATGTGTCATAAAAGGAATAGAGGGGAAGGGAGGAGAGAACAGCCCTCTTTTCTGACCTAATGAACCATAGCATATAAAATTGGTATTATGTACAAACCAGTATATATTAAGCCAAATGGTGCTTTCCTGAATATTCTTCTAATCACAACATCTGAATTTTATATATCACTTTTTGATATCCCAGCTCTTCCCCAAAGCTCAGAGACATAAGGCCTTTGCAGACTGCCAGAAATAATGCAAACTAAGGGGGGAAGCAGATGGCACAAAGGGCCATTTTGGGGGCAAGGAAGGGGAGGGGAAGCCACACGGTGGGCACCCCAACCCCTTCCTGAAGGCTTCATCGGAGCGCCGGCCCCTCTGCACAGCCGACGCTCCGACGATGCCTTCCCACCGCAGCGTTCGCACATTCCACAATCATTTCATTAATCAGTCTTTTCAAAACAAATGGACCCACATGCTTCAGTCTCAGCTTCTTACTTG
>CM034706.1:157706362-157717409 GCA_020142125.1 Phrynosoma platyrhinos | reverse complement strand
CTCCGTTCGGCGGCGGCTCCGGGGCCTCCGTCTGCTGAGGCCCTTGGTTGCCTATTCTTCAAATGTTCGGTGGACAAGTAGACGTTGCCCACGGGAACTAAGGGCCTTTGCAGACTGCCAGAAATAGTGCAACTTGAGTCAACTTTAACTGCCCTGACTCAGTGCCAGGGAATCATGGGAACTGTATTTTATTGTGGCACCAGAGAGCTCTGACAGAGAAGGCTCAGTGTCTGAGAAAAAAATACAATTACCATGATTCCTTAGCACTGAGTCAGGGCAGTTAAAGTGGACTCAATTTCCACTATTTCTAGCAGTCTGCAAAGGCTCATAGTGGCTTACAGGAAAATAAGAAAGGTGAGTAAAGTTATCTAGAAGTTATGAATAAAATGAATGAAAATAACCATAGATCTAAAACCAATTAAAACTGATTTAAAAGCAAAAAATAAAAGTAACACAGTACACTAAGAAAATATATTTCTTGTAAAACGATGATCTCCAAAAGTTTGCTGAACTAAAAAAAGGACTTGACCTGCCTGTACTAGTGGGATTCTGTCCACTGGGTGACTGGGCAAATCACAATCTCTCAGTCTCAGAGGATGGAAATGGCAACCCCCCTCTGAACAAACCTATCAAGAAAACACCATTATAGGTTCACCTTAGGGTCACCATAAGTTGGAAACAGCTTGAAGGCATACAACAAAAACAACAACAACAACAACAACAACAAACACACACACACAATGTTAGGTGTATATTCTGTAAAGATGCTGTTTATAGTTAAAATGGTATGGATGGATACGTATGTAGGCAGTCCACTCCTCCTTATGGCCATGTCAATTCTGGATGACAAAGAATCATAAAGTAAAGTATAGCAGGTTAATTAAAGTATTTCAAGATAGATTATGATCAGAATATAAAAATAGTTTGTTTTGTTTCTTAATAACCTTGTCTTCCCTTTCTTCATCTTCTTAGGGCCCCTCCCCTATTTTCTTTTTCCTTTCCCATCTTGTGGTATATTTGCTTAAAATAAAGGAAGAGTTGAAATTGAAATGGGATTCAATATATTAACTTGGAATGTGAATGGTTTAAATTCTCAACATAAACATAATAAAGTATTTCATTTTTTGAAGAAAAATAAAGTGGATATGATATGTCTTCACAAAACACATATTAGAAAGAGGGAGATAAGATTAATTAAGAATTATAAATTAGAGAAGGAACATATAACTGCATTTAAGGAGAAGACAAAAAAGGGTAGTAATATATGTAAAAACATATATACCAGGAAAGGAAGTGATAAAATACTGAAATGGTTGTTATATAGCTATAGAAATACTGAGTACGAGGATTAAAATACTAGTAATAGGCATATATGGCTTCCTAGAAAATAAAAGAATCTTCTATGGAAAATTATATGAAGAAATAGCAAAACCTGACTATGAAAACATCATCTTATTGGGATACTTTAATGGAATACTAGACCCAGAATTAGATAGGGAAAGGGAAAGGTACCCCAAAAAAAATTTTAGGTTAATAGTTGACTTCTCATTGGTGGATTAATTGAGACATCTGAATGGTAATGCCAAAGTTATACTTTTCTTCTTTGAATAGACATAAATAATTATCAAGAATTAATATGTGCATAACCTCTAAAATACTATTAACAAATATTAGTGGTAGAAGTACTCCCAAGAGCACTTTTAGATCATAACCCCCTAATGGTTAAGACCAGGGGTAGGCAATCTTTCCCCTTTAAGGGCTGAGGGACTTCAGCTCCCAGAATTCCAGGAGCTATTGGCCAACATGGGACTATTGGCCAACATGGCTGAGGCTTCTGGGAGCTGAAGTCCCTTGGCCCTTAAAGGGAAAAGGTTGCCTACCCCTGGTTAAGACAGATACATTTGTAACAGAACTTAAGACTGCCCAAAGAGCAAAAGAAATAATAAAATTTTACTTTCAAGAAAATATGAATGAAGAAGCAAAAATGACTTTAGTCTGAGATGCCTTTAAAACTGTGATAAGGGGATTTTGTATCCAGCAAAATAAAATAGTACAAAGAAACAAAAAAGAAAAATTAAAGATGTTAAATAACCATTTAAAAGAGAAAGAAGAGGAATTGATTGAGATAAGCAATAGATCAGAAGTGATTAAAGAGATAAATATTTTGAAAAAACAAATTTCAATAGATTTAGTAGATGAAATAGGGAAAAAATTAAAGGCAAGCAAACAAAGAAATTTTGAACAATCCAATAAAGTGGGTAAATGGTTAGCATATGAGTTGAGGAAAGAGAAAGAGAAAAAATATAATGGAAATAAACGAAGGAAATAAAATAAATAAAGATCAAGGAAAGATTCAAGAAATTAAAAAAATCCAGATTATATAAAGAAAGAACAGTAGAGGGAAAATTAGAAAATATCTAAACAATAGCAATTTAAAGGAAATAGAGGAAGACCATTATTGAATATTAAATTCCCCAATAACATTACTTGATGTAAAACAAGCTATGAAGCAATGTAAAAAAGATAAGGCCTCTGGCCCAGATGGAATAATAGCATTGTTTTATAAAACATTCAAAGAAGAGCTGTGAAAAGCTGCAGTTTACTATGAATAGCATATTAAAAGAAGGGTTGCCTGAGACATGTAGGGAAGCTGATATAGTTCTTATACCAAGAGAGAATAGAGATCTATTATATCTTAAAAATTATAGACCCATTTTGATCTTGAATGTTGATTATAAGATTTTTGCACTGACTTTGTCTGAGAGACTCAAAAATTGTTTTAAAATATGGATAAATGAAGATTAATGGGGGTTCCTCCCACAAAGAGAGGTGAGAGAGAATATAAGGGTGATCCTAGATGTATTACATTATGAATCTAATAATGATTAAAAATGGCATTATTATTATTTTTAGATCTTGAAAAGGCCTTTGACAATGTGAATTGGCAGATACTGTTTGGAATTATGAAACATGTAAAAATGGGCCTTAATTGTATGAATTGGATCAAAGAAATATATATAAAAATGGAAAGAAGTAAAAAATTAAAATACAAAAAGGTACAGCTCAGGGATGCCCAATTTCACCTCTCCTATTTCTAATTGTGATGGAACTGCTGATGTTAAATATCAAAAAAGATGAGAATATGAGAAGTGTAGGATCTAAACAACATCAGTATAAACTGTGGGGATTTGTAGATGATCTTGTAATTATATTGGACAACTCTACAGAAAGTGTTGAACACAGGGTGAGAATATTGAATGAATTTGAAGAGATTTCAGGATGCAAAGTGAATATGAAAAACCCCAGTAATAATTGGGGGAAAATTGTCTAAATTCGAGGTACAAGAAATTGAGAGAAAATCAGGCATTAAAACAAAGAAAACCTCTGAGTTGTACAAGAATAACTATAAAAACATTTGGTCCCAAATTAAAAATGATTTGACAAGATGGAAGAAATTAAATCTATTTTATTAGGAAAGATTGCTATTATCAAAATGTTGGTACTACCATGGATATTATTCTTTTTTTAGATGATCCCAATTATTATGATAGTTGCTCCCTTTAAAGAACAGCATAGGGATATATCTAAATTTCTGTGGAGTGGAAAAAAAATAGGGTAAATATGAAAACACTTCATGATACCTAAGAAAGAGGGGGGTTCGGAGTTACAAACCTACAACACTACTTTGAAGCCAGCTGCTTAATTTGGTTAAAAAAATGGGTCGAATTAATTGATGTGACATTATTGGAATTAGAAGGGAACAGTTTGCAATATGCCTGGCATGCATACTTGGAATATGACACAAATCAAATTAATAAAGATTTCAATAACCACTGTATAAGGAGATTGTTATTAAAAATATGGAAAAAAGATAAGGATAGCTCCCCAGACACCCCTTTGGGTTTCTCTTTTATAAGCATTTCATAAAAAGACAAACAAGTGGATAAAATTTGAAGATATTTTGAACAAAAGCAAAGGAAAATAAAATGAAATCCCAATCAGAATTGGAAGAAGAGAAAATGTTTACAAGATGTTCTACCAATGTTACATGACCCTGAAAAAATTGCTAAGATATACAAGAAAATGTAGGGTAGATTTTGGAAATCTGGAGAGAAATGAAGTCATTTTACCATTGCTAGTGGACCTGTCAACTAGCACACAAAAAAAGATAACAATCAATACAGTAATTAATAATATGTTAGAGTTAAATCTCCAATTGTTTCCAGAATTCTATTTATTAAATATTTTTGAAGATGAACTAGAAAATAAATCTGGGAAATTTTATTTTACTTGATTACTGCAGCGAGAATGGCCTTTGCTCCAAAATGGAAAAATAAAGAAGTGCCAAAGGAAGATGAGTGGCTATATAAAGTATATGAGCCCATAGAAATGGATAACACAGATATTAAAGAACAATTCAATGAAGGAAATAAATAGAGAATGAAGAGTAGTAAAGGAATATTTTGAAAAGAAATGGGGGAAAATTACAGTGATAGGTTTCCTGGCATAAGCAAAAGAAGGTGATAAAGTAGATAAAGCTCATTTAATTACTTTTCCTTTATTATTTTCCTTTATTCTAAGAAGTGAAGAATGGGGTGGGTAGTAGGAAATTTATGACATATAAGATAAGCCAGTAGAAAACATATGAGTAATGAGTATATTAGATAAGTTTTAATAATAATAATAATAAGGAAGTCATCAAACTCTTATTTTTAAACCAGAAGAGATAAGGGATGAAATTTAGGTGTAGAAGGATGAGAGTATGTAAGAAGATAAAGTAAGTGAAGAAGGTTTGAGTAAGTGTGGAAGGTGTGTGTGTGTGTGTGTGTGTGTGAGAGAGAGAGAGAGAGAGAAGACGAAGAGGGAAGATAAAGGGAATATTGAAGGTAGGAAGAGGGAGATTTGAATAGAAGGGAAGAAAGAAGGAATTAGAGAGGTATAAAAGTGTGGTAAGGATGGGAAAGGGAAAGATTGGATGTAATTGTAGGTGACAAAAAGAAAGATAGAGAAAAGGTATAGTAGACAGGGAAGACCTAGACATAAATATAGGATTAATGAGAAACAATGGGAAGATGCAGATGGAGAAAAGTGCCGTCTTCAATCCCAGGAAGGGGAGGGCCAGCCGGACACCGGGTGCCCCAACCCCTTCCTGAGGACGTCATCAGAGCGCCCATCATTACACATGAAGGGCGCTCTGATGATGTCCTTCCAGCTCAGCGTCCAGACATTCTTAACCAGAAGAGATGCCGAAGAGGCATGTGCTGCCCCTTGCAGCACCCTTTCCGCACCTTGTAGAAGGAACACTATTTTAGTGCTCCTTCCAGGGCTGGAAAAAGAGTGGATCAGGGCTGAGGAGTCGGGCAGCCTTTGCTGCCCATCTGCAGAGGCCCAACATTGGACAAGAAGAGTTGAAAGAAATAGAAATGGAATAAGATGAAGTTTAAATAGGAAATAGGTTAGTATTACTAGATGAGATGATTGAATGTTGTTTTGGTTGTGCCTTTTTAAATAAGCAGGCTTTAGGTATCAAAACTATGAATGATAATTTTTGTTTGCATGTTTATAACACAATTGTTACAAGAACTAGTGCCAAAATGGCTACGATTTTTCCATGATTTTCTGGGTATGTATGTTTCCTCTTGGATGGCCCTAAATGGAGTGGACTGGCAGCCATGGACCCAGGAGTGAGCAGGTAACATAGGCACTATTTCCATTAGACCTTAGCAGAGACCCCATGTACTCAGTGCTTTGAACAAAGATAAAAAATATCCTAGTTTGGGGATTGGTAGCAGGGAAGATTCATACCTCTGCTAGTCAGAAAAGACCAAGTGATTTATGTCGCTGCTAGCCTGGAACAGCCAGGAAACAACCATTTCCCATCTTTGAGAACTGCTAGTATCAAAGTGATTTTTGCTATGTAAATTAAGACAGTGAAGTAAACAACCTTTCACCTGAAGCCAGTTTTTGGCTATTTAAGGACTCCAAAATCCTTTGTTCTTTGAGCTAGCATGGAAGTCAAGAGGTACTTTTATATCTGTCTGAAATTCTTTGCTAATCTCCTTCATGCTCCCCACCCACCGCCCGCCCCCCGTTCTGCTGAACAGCTGTGAGAACTCTCCATCATGGAAGGAGTACCACACTATGGTAACTATAGAATGGGTTTGGAATCAGGGAATCAGTCACCAACTTCCAGGGCAACAAGAGAATCCCCAGAGGTCATCCATCTCAACCCTGGCATGGTAGGAACCATGATCCAAAGAATAGTTAGGGCACTGGGATTAAATCACACCACTATCCTTCTCCCTGGGCCTCTTGCAATAGACATCAAGCTGGCCAACCCCAATATAGTGAGGAACATAAACAAATTTGGAAGACCCTCCACATTCATGGATTTGACATGGCCCAATTTGATGGAAAGCCTTCCAGTGTATTGTTGGAAGCCCTGCTGTATCCCTCCAACAACCCAAAGTTTTGATAAGACATTGTGTTGGTTTAAAAGAAAGTGAAGAAACAAATCTTTAGAAGTATAAAACCCTGTAGTTGTGTAAAAAAAAAGACCTGCAGAGAACATTTTAGCTCCACGAATTGGTTTTTGATGACTGTTGATAAAGGTTAAAGCAGGGGTAGGCAACCTGTCCCCTTTAAGGGCTGAGGGACCTCAGCTCCCAGAAGCCTCAGCCATGTTGGCCAACAGTCCCATGTTGGCCAATAGCTCATGGGATTCTGGGAGCTAAAGTCCCTCGGCCATTAAAGGGGAAAGATTGCCTACCCCTGGGTTAAAGGATGATCCTCCAGGTGGAAAACATGTGATAGTATGTAAAAAAATGGTGGTTGGAGTAATGGAAAGAGATGGATGGAGATAAGATGTTAGAAGGATTGTGTTGTTTGAAAATTTCTGCTTTCAGAGATTCTTTGAGAAAGACAGTGGAGATGGGAATCTGTCAGCATCAGCCCCCCTAGCTCTCAATTCTTGGGAGGGAACCTAAGATAACAGTTTTTTGAGTAAAACTTAGAGCCAAGAAATTCCTGCAAAATCTCTGCGTAAAATTGTTGTGATTTTAGAAGCAGAGTGTTTTCCCCTTAGGGGGGAAACAGACGGGTGGCCGTGGGCCACCCCAGGAAGCTGCGCCACGGGACCTAGGCATCCCATGCCTCGGTCCCGTGGTGCAGCTTAACTGCCCCTGAAAGGAGCTCTAAATTAGCGCTCCTTTCACAAGTCACCGAAAGTGCACCAAAAAAGGCTGTGGCACACTTTCAGCGACTCTTCCGCTGCAGCATGTGCTGTGGGTGGGAGGTCCTCCTCGGAATGCCGGCTGTGCAGAGGGCTGGCTGCTCTGAGGACGACCTCAGGAAGGGTTTGGGGCACCCATCATGCGGCTGCCCCTCCCCTTCCCTGCCCCCAAGACGGCCCAATTAGCCGTCTGCTTATGGGGTTAGTGAGTCTAATATGACCTAAAAAAAGAGTTGCAAAGCCCATCGTCCTAAAAAAAATAGGACATAGCCATTTTGATAAACTGTTCTTGTTGTTCCTTTCTTGTTTGTTGAATTTTGGCGATTACCATTTCAAATTAAGATTTTCATAGTTTTGCCTCACTTTCCCCCTAAGCAGATGGCTAATTGGGCCATCTTGGGGGCAGGGAAGGGGAGGGGCAACCACACGATCGGTGCCCCAACCTCTTCCCGAGGTCGTCCTTGGAGCAGCCGGCCCTCCACATGGCCGGTGCTCTGAGGAGGACCTCCCACCGCAGCGTTCCCACACGCTGTGGTGGAAGAGTCGCCGAAAGTGCGCTGCAGCCTTTTGTGGCGCACTTTCGGTGACTCGTGAAAGGAGCACTAATTTAGTGCTCCTTTCAGGGGCGGCGAAGCTGCGCCACGGGACCAAGGTGTGGGGATGCCTCGGTTCCATGGTGCAGCTCCCTGGGAGGCCCATGGCCATCCATCTGCTTCCCCCCTTTATTTTGCCTTTCATTCGGTTTTAAAGAGAACTCTTGCTTCAATTGAATTGGCTAAAACTTCCATTTTTCCCATTGACTCCAATCTCATTAATGATCCTGCTTCTAGCCTATCTTCCAAGGAGCTGGTCCTTTGTACTGGCAAGAGAAGAGAAAGAGGTTTAGAGGCTATGCAGATGGGCAGAAAAAGGTGACCTGAAGCTGCTTTTTCCCTAAGCTGTAGTAACCACACCGCCTGCCCCGGGGATGCCCTAAATGGGGATGGAGCAACCGCACTGTGGGAGTCAATGCACCTTTTCCAAGGCTGTATTGAAGCCCCAGCAACCACACCACCAGCCCCAAGGAAGCCACAAAGAGAGACAGAGCAACTGCATGGGCCGCAGCAACTGTTTTAATTTTTTTCATTCTCTCAAATGCATGCACATGTGCACAGGAAAACATCACTGCACACCTGTCATGGGTTAGTATACAGTCTGTTACACTGTGTACAAAGGTGACTGAAATTCGGTATCCCTGTGCACCTGCACAGGACCTGTCATACACCCACAGATCATGCAAGGATTTACTGACCCCCCCCCCACTTCCCCCAAGGAGTGGGTGCTGTAGACAGGTGCCACTGTTTGATTGTGCCACCTTGAGGTGAAGGAATGAGTTTGTCAACTGAAAAGACACCTACTCCATAGTCCTCCAGAAAAGAAGTCCCACACAGATCAGGGGGGAGGGGAGAGGTACATGCAAGATAGGTTTGTGTGGATAGACTGGATACATGCAGCTGTTGGTCATGCAAGGGAGATGGTCAAGAGGACACACGGACAAACATTACTCCAGGAGCCCCCCCTCCTCCAGCATGCTAGGAAGTGGTGTGTAGGTGTTAGGCACACCTGCATACCTGCACAAAAGAGATCACAAAAGCCTCTTTCATGCAAATTGCTGTGCATGCTGACAAGTGTACATGTGACAGAATTCATTTATTGTCATAACAGATGACAGTTGCTAGGGGACATGTGTAAGGTTACAATTAGGGTTAGGGTTAGGGTTCTAATAATCAAGCGCACCTGCACCAGTGCATCCACACCTGGATGCATAGGGCACTTTAAATTAAAGCCTGCATTGTAAGGTGCATGCTGTGGATTGCCAAGTCAATTTCCACCACATGTACGGTGGTGCATTTTTACAGCCTTTTTCTGGTGCACTGGTGTTGCTACATACATACACTCATGCAAAGGTGTGCATCTTCACCGAAGGAGTGGAAAAAAGGAGTGGGTCAGCATATGACCCCGGCTAGAGAGTGCTTTCCTGGTGACTTTTAGGCATGTGTTTTCTAAATGCCATGCCTACAAGTCACCTTCAAAGCACCTCTTTTTGCCTGTCTGCATAGCCCCTTAGAGTGAGAACAGTGGTTCTATGATTGGCTGTTTTGTGATGCTAGACATTTATATAATTCAGTTTACAAGCAAAAAGTTTAAAAGATGAGAATCTTCACTTTGGGGGGATGCAGACCAGGGCGTCAGGGATGCCCTGGGATGGTGCACCGCTGGAGCAAGGCAGCCACACCGTGGCACACCGGCTGCATCCCTGAAAGGAGCACAAAACTAGCGCTCCTTTCAGAAGTCAGGGAAAGTGCACCTTTCCCTGACTTTTCCGCCGCAGCATGTGAGGACGCTGCAGCGGGAGGTTGCCCTGGGAGCGCCGGCCGTGTGGAGGGCTGGCAGCTCTGAGGGCAACCTCGGGAGGAGGAAGGGGCGCCACACGTGCGGCTGCCCCTCCTCTTCCCTGCCTCCAAGACGGCTCAATAAGCCGTCTGCCGAGGCTATTTGTTAAGCTGTACATTATTTTTCCACACAGAGATAGTTAAAAGAGAGACTGATGGGGGATGCTGACTGGCCTAAAGGACCGGCCTGGGGGTGGAGTTGGGGTGAGGTGACCGCATGCGGATTTCCCCAACTCCGCTCTCACTCTGCTCCAATGCCGCACACTTGTTTGCATGGTACACGGCAGCTCGAGGAGCAGAATTTTGCAGCTCTTTTGGGGGCTGTAAAAAGGAGGATCAGAGCTGCAGCCCCAATCCACCACTCCTAGGGCAACTCTGTGCCACCTCTTTTGAGCCGTCTGCATTGGCCCTAAGAGAGTACAAAAGGTTTGGGGTAGTGAGTGATGATGATGATGATGATGATGATGATGAAAAGGAGATGTGTGCAACCTTGTAAAGGGGAAAATTTTGGATGAACCAGAGCATGGCCAGGGTGAAGACTTCAGAAAAAAATGTATTGTTTATAAGGCCTTTTGAAAAGCTCAATTGCCTGGATTGATTTTCTCTTAGAAGGAAAAATTCTTGCAGAGTGGTAGTTTTGTAGTTGGAGAGACAGAAGTTTCTAGTTTCCCCTTTTTGGTCCAAAGTCTTGTTAATTTTGTGATTTTGTTGTGGCAAAATATCTGTCTGTTCTCCTATGTGCAAGTCAGACAGGCATAAAAAGGCTAATATTTTGTTAAGTTAAATCTGGTACTTGGTGTAGAACATGGAAAAACTAAGGGCCTTGGCAGATGGCTTAAAAAGCTGTCCTGGAGGCAGGGAAGAGGAGGGGCAG
The DNA here is from genome assembly GCA_020142125.1 of Phrynosoma platyrhinos. Taxonomy (NCBI): domain Eukaryota; kingdom Metazoa; phylum Chordata; class Lepidosauria; order Squamata; family Phrynosomatidae; genus Phrynosoma; species Phrynosoma platyrhinos. The sequence goes on along the minus strand of CM034706.1, from coordinate 157,706,872 downwards.
CCACACACTCAGCACCCCTTCCTCCTCCCGAGTTTGCCCTTGGAGCCGCTGGCGGCTGGCGCTCCGAGGGCAACCTCCCGCCGCAACGTCCAGACACGCTGAGGCGGAAAAGTCAGTGAAAGTGCACCGCAAGCTTTTGCAGCGCACTTTCACTGACTTCTGAAAGGAGCACTATTTTAGCACTCCTTTCAGGGATGGGGAAGGTGCGCCGCAGGATTGAGGCATGGGGATGCCTCGGTCCCGTGGCGCACCTTCCCAGGGTGGCCCCGTGCCACCAGTCTGCTTCCCCCCTTAGTTTCCAAAACAGCCAGATCTCTTCCACGTGGCTGGCTTGCCCTGCTTGCCTGAACATGAAAAGAAAGATCTTTTGTCTCCCTTTATGGGTCTGATTTGTTGTTTTTATTCTAATTTTTATTGTTAATAAAAGAGAAATACAAAATTTCAGTAGAAAAAAAGGAATAGCTACACACATAGACAAAAATATAGAACCCCTTATATACATTCCCTCCC
>CM034706.1:157694781-157706277 GCA_020142125.1 Phrynosoma platyrhinos | reverse complement strand
TTTTGCAAGCACGCTGATGACTAAAAAGGCCAATCCGAGATAAACAAGGGATTTAAGACATTCTCTACAACATTTACAAACAAACAAAAAAGGTGAAAGAAATCACTCAGAACACAACACAGAGACAAAAAGCTGACAGAAAAACTTCCTGAGCTCTGACTAGGTAAATTTCCCAACCATTTATCCCCATCTCTGCTGCTCAACCATTATGCTAAACTAAAAGCTCTTATCTTACAACTTCTTTCTCTTATCTTACTGAGTGAGAGGCAAATGATCTTATTTTAAATTTATATAGTTTTATACCTATCTATCTATTAATCACTCATCTCAAACCTTGTATCTCTACCTTACTCCAGGCAATCAAAAGCTTAAATGAAGCCAAGTCAGCATTGTTATTACCCAAAATATTCCATTTATTTTATAGATAGGTTACGATAATCAGTGGTTTCCCAAGAAGTTATTACTGGCTCCCAAACTTTTTTCTGTCTTTCCCATGATTCCCTTCTCAGTAAGAAGTAAACTTATGTGCTGCCACACAATCTGTCAATGTAGATGTCCAGTCTTTAATATTAGGACATTCTATACTTTTCCATTTGGCTGCATATACCAATCTAGCAGCAGTCGCTATATAAAATAAAAGTTTACCATGCTTTCTTTCTAATGTTGCATTTGAATCTATTCCCAAAAGATAATACTTTGGGTCCATATATTCTCTAGAAGACATCATTTGGGTGATAATCTTATGTATATTGTTCCAATACTGTTTGGCCATTTTTCATTAGTGTTAAATATCACCGATATTGTATTTTGTGAAAGTTCTCTCGTAGATCAAAGCTTAATGTATGCTTTCTTCTGTGCTTCCAGGAGTCTTCCCATTGGTCCAATTGTATAGTTTGTTTTAAATCGATGGCCCATTTTATCATGGTCTCTTTAATAACTTCATCCTCCTGTTCAAATTTTAACAATAAATCATAAAATTGTGATATATTATTATTATTATTATTATTATTATTATTATCCAAAATCTTTTCAAAGTCCGTGACTATTTTCCCAATACCTTTAATATTTTTATCTTGTATAAACTTTTCTTTAAGCTGTCTCCACCCCAATATCCTTTTGCTACTAGTTTCTCTTGAGTCTTAAATTCTATTTTGCCTGTTTCACTATTTATATTACTTAGATCCTCATATGTTATCCATTTACTCTCCTCTAATCTTTCTCTTCTAAACAGTGCTTCATTTGTGGAGGCCCATAGCGGAATTTCCCTACAAAGAATCTCTTTATATTTCTTCCAGACTCAAATTAGGGATTTTCTAATAAAATGATTCTCAAAATCCTTATGCACTTTAACGTTATCATAAAACAGATATGCATGAAAGCCATATCTTAAATCTGCCCTTTCTAATAGTAACACCTCATTATTTTTTACAGGAAACCAATCTAATAGCCATGCAAAATAGCAGGCTTCAAAATAAATTTTTAAGTTGGGCATTGCCAGACCACCTCTCTCCACTTTGTCTTGCAAAATTTTCATCCTAACTCTGGGACTTTTCCCACTCCATAAAAACTTAGAGAGGTCTTGATGCCATTTTTTGAATGGAATTTCATTTTTTACAATTTGTATGTATTATTCTCTTTGCTTTTTGTTGTTTGAGGGCCTAAGCAGACAGGTGGCCGTGGGCCGCCCTGGGAAGGTGTGCCGTGGGACTGAGGCATCCCCATGCCTCGATCCAGCGGCACACCATTGGTGCCCCTGGAAAGGAGCGCTAAAATAGTGCTCCTTTCATATGTCGCCGAAAGTGTGCCACAAAAGGTTGCGGCACACTTTCTGTGACTTTTCCGCCGCAGCGTGTCCGGATGCTGCAGCGGGAAGTCCTCCTCGCAGCGCCGGCCATACGGAGGGCCGGCTGCTCCAAGGACGACCTCGGGAAGGGGAGGGGGCGCTGAGCATGTGGCTGCCTCTCCCCTTCCCTGCGCCGAGGACGGCCTATTAAGCCATCTGCTTAGGCACTCAACTGATATGCTAATACCTTACAAGGCTTATTCAGACATTCAAATATTCTTTGTTTGGTGTATTTCATTTTTCTGTTTATTTCATTTGACAACAGCATTAACAGTCGTTCTTCAAGCTCTTTAATTTAATTTGCTAAGAAGTTGTTTTGGGGATTGTTTTTAAGCTGAGTCTATTTTGTTTTTAACTGCACTTGTAAATCTCTAAATCTAGTTTCCGTTTTCCTTTTATGCTCAGAACCTTTTTGTATAAAAGACCCCTGATCATGGCCTTCAAAGCGTCCCAAATTATACTCATTGGTATATCTTGGCCCTTGTTTTCTAGATAGTAATTTTTCAAATTTTCCTTAGCACAGGGGTTGGCAACCTGCGGCCCGCAGAGGCACCAAGCACCATTTTGGAAGGCCCCACAGCGGCCTTCAAACACCCCCACATGCCTGTGCCAGGAGAATTCACCTACCGCTGGCATGAGGGGGCTTTTCAAGGCCCAGGGAAGCCCCCCCTGCAGTTGCACCAGGCGAATTCGCCCACGGTGGGTACGGGGAGGCCTTTCCAAGGCCCAGGGAAGCCCCCCTGTGGCTGTGCCAGGTGAAGCCACCCCAGCACCATTTCCCCCCCGGGCCCCCGGCAAAAATGGTTGCCAGCCCCTGCCTTAGCATCTATCATGACTTGCTTAAAAGTAGTTTATTTAATCTCCAGTTAAACTCTGTCCCTCTCTAAACTCCATTGTTATAGGATAATGATCAGACATAACTTTGGGCAATATCTCCATCTTTTTAATTCTTATGCCAATATGTTTAGTTGTTAAGAACATATCAATTCGAGCCCAGGATTTATTTCCTTCAGAAAAATAAGTAAATTTCTTGTTCTGTTCATATTTCACTCTCCAAACATCTATCAACTTATATAGGTCTGTTAGTTCAAAAAAATTGGGGGGGGGGGGAGTTTCCCCTGATTGGGTTTTATTTTTTTTCTCTGACAATCAATCTATTTGCGGATCTATAACCCCATTGTAATCTCCCATCATAATCATTGATACAATGTTTAAATCATTTATCTTATTCAATAGTTCATTATAAAATGTTCCTTTATTTTCATTCGGGGCATACACTCCTATCACAGTTACTTTAGCACCCTGCCACCACATTTCAATCCCAATATACCAACCTTTGGGGTCTCTTAACACTTCTTTTGGCTCATATTTGTCTTTAATATATAAAACTACCCCTCTCTTTATTTTATTAGCAGCCACTATAAATTCCTTACCTAATTTATCATTTTTTAAATATTTCATTTCGTCTGCCCTAATTTTGGCCTCCTGTAAGCACATCAGCTCACATTTTAATTTCAACAAATTAAAAGACACCTTTCCTTTTAATTGGCCCATTAAGGCCCTATGCATTCCAGGATAGGCATTTACTAGTCCTAATCATTTTCTGAGATATACACTTCCTCATCTTCTGATTGTTTTTCTAAATCTCTGAAATTATCATTTTCATCATCCACTAAATCAGTTGTTTCCCTCTTTCTTTGTTGGTCCACATATTCTCTTTCCCCCTTCTTTGCATCCTTTCTTGTTTCCATCAATTCTCTTTCATTATCTTTCAATTGCGGCCTTCTAGATACATACAATCTATCCAATAATCTCTTCCTTTCACCTTCCATTAACATTCTTTTATTTCTGTTTCCTCCTCTGTCTATGTCCCCTGCTTCTTTCTCTGTCATTCCATCCTCTCTCTGTTTATTTATATCTTTATTCCTGCCTTCTGTCTTTCCCTCTTCTTTAGGACCTCTTTTACTTTCAAATCTTTCATCCACCTTAAACTCTCCTCTATACTTTCTCCAAAATTCTCTTCCATCTAACACAGATTTCAATTCAATTTTTGTTTTCCTAAACCAGAAGGTTAACCCTTCTGGAATTATCTATCTATCTGGAATTTTATCAACTGATTTGTAAGAAAGGAGTATTCCCTTCTTCTTCTCATAACATTCGGAGCTACATCTTTAAATATCTTTAACTCAATATCATTAACTATAAATGGGACATCATTTTGCAGACTTAGGACCTTTACAGACTGTCAGAAATAATACAGCTTGAAGCCATGCTAATTGTCCTGGCTCAGTGCTAAGGAATCATGGGAGCTGTAGTTTATTGTTGCACCAGAGCTCTCTGACAGAGAAGGTTCCATGTCTCTGAAAAAAATACACTTCCCATGATTCCCTAGCATTGAGCCAGGACAGTTAAAGTGGCCTCAAGCTGCATTATTTCTGGCAGTCTGTAAAGGCCCTTAGTATTTGGTCTCAAACACACATTCTCACAAAATTTATTGCAATGTCTCTAGGAACCTTTCTCTGGAATGCAATTTTTGAATTCAATCTGAAAATTTGATCTATTTCCAGATCAAAAAGATGTTCTGGCTTTCCCAAATAATTTGCTAATGTTGGTATCAGGGTATCCATCAAAATTTCTCTTGCTGGAAGACCTCTGATTTTTATTGATCTTTCCCTCTGCTTAGCATCCCCTTTTGTTCTCGATGGGTCTGATTTGATAAGAGAGATTTGCTTGCTAAAACTCTATACAGCATGGTAGAAGGATTGCATGTTCCATCTTCCTTCATTGTAGAGTAAATTTAAACCTAGAAGTTGTTTGTTCATCTGTTCGTGTTTTGGAGATCCTGATAGGCAGCTCTTACTTCTTTGTCTACTTTTAAAAAAAGTATATACAGGCCACCCTAAGAGCCAGCGCCACAACTCTTCAGTGCCCTTTTGACACCATGTGTTTAAAAGCTGTGCTGGGAGGGCATTCTGACACTGAGCGCCATGCATACACCTGCATGGCATCAGGACGGCATCGGGCTGGGGTTGGAGTGGCCGGCGTGCAGCTGCACTGCCCCAACTCCAACCCCAGGCCGGCCCTTTGGGCTGGTCTGCAACGGTCTTAATTCTGGGTTTTTTAAAGTTTTATTTACCAATCACATTCCATTTTAAAGTTGTTATCAAAATGAGGGTGTTTTTTTTTGCCAAATTTAAAACATATAAAAGTTTTTTGTTTTTGTTTTGAACTGCCCCCGTTTGTTATTTTTCAATTTTTATTTTAAAGGTTAAGGGTTTTTTTAAAAAAAAGATTAGATAGAGATTCTATTTTATATACATATACAGTGAGTTAAGAAAAGAAAGATTTTCTCTCCTGTCTTTTTGATTTTCTGTTTAAAAGTTTTTTTTGCTTAGTCAAAGAGTTTTGTTCGACAGTTTTTCCAAATTTAAACAGTCAGATAGAAGTTTTTTTTTTATTTATCAAGGAGGGATGTCATCCAGAGGGCCTCCAACTCAACTACCCTCCAGAAGTCTTCCAAAGGAGCCCCATTGTTCCTCCTTTTTTCCCCTGCATGACTGTTCCAGACCTGATATGCTGACACAACTGTTCCAGACACAGCCAGTCTCTCCCAGAGATGTCTTCCATGCCATACTGAGATGTCCTCCATGTTCTATTATCACACCATCCATTATCCATAGATGTCCTCCACACATCCCTGTTCCAATCCTAGCCATCACACAGTCTGTGTCCTCTAAAAACATTCTTCCACTCCGGCAATTGTGTTCAGCCCCACAGTAATAGCCAACCAAACTTTTATTTGTTCCTGCACACCAGAAATTCTGTGCAGCTGCACTGCTGTTCCATTTTGTTCCTCTTGCTCCCGATGGTCCTTCACAGTCCTACTTTAATCAGATGGCATTCAGATGCCTTCCTTGCTACTGTCTTCCCAGATGATCTCCTAAAAGTTTCAGACAACTATTCCAGTATGCTTGCAGCTGTTGGCCTTTCACAGCTGTCTGCAGTCATTGCCTGCATTCACAAAATGTTGCCAAATTGTTCTACATGGAACTACCTGCTACTAGATATCTCTGTCGCAGTATTGTTCTGCTACATACTGCCATCTCATGGACACTGCTTACATATCACCCAGATATTACAACATGTAAGCACATTTCAGTTCAGTCACAAGTCAATGAACTCTATACAGCATATTAACATGCTGGTGTTAATTGCCACAAGGTTTGCATGTTTATTGAGTGCTCATTGCACATGTTTATTTGCTGCATCTTTCATAATAATGTTGCTTTGTATCATACATTTCCAGCATGCTATTTGTGATTGCAATGCCATATGTTTTTACATTGACAGGTCTTTTATACACCTAATGTCTGTTGGTTGCCTACAATCAATTTAATAACATTTTCCAAAGTCCTCATTGGGAGAAAACAAGACTGCTTGGTGACTACAATTGAACTCATGGAATACTAGTTGCCATTCCCAAGATTTGCTTTGTCCATTCCAGAGTTTAGTCTGAACTTTTGCAAAAACTCTCATAATTCTTGTTCAAACTTATTGGACAGTTTGATGTGGACTTTGCCAACAAATACACAGCTTTATAGACATTTGGACATTGTTTACTACCTCACATTGGACTTCTCAAACTTCAAACTGGTCTATTGTGGCCAGCTACAACTGAATTCTATAGACATTTAAAAGGCTCATTTTTTTACTACTTCACAATTGATTTCTTGCTCTGGTTGTTGATGTATGCATTCACATGTGCTCATTGGTATGTTAACAATTTTACTGTTTCATAGTGTATATGCATGTATGATAGCCCATTATAGGTTTTTCCTCCATTCCAAGTCCCACAAATGGGTTTCACTCATGAGAAAGCCCAGATTAAAAGCTCTCTATAAATATACACCCCTAAATTTATTTTCCTGGTGAAAGTAATTCTTGAACTCATCTCCTTCATGTATTCCTCTGACATAGATGGTTTTCAAGGAGGGGAATATGTTATGAGAACTGGTGCCAAGATGGCTATGATTTTGCTATGATTTTCTGGGTGTGTATGTTTCCTCTTGGATGGCCCTAAATGGAGTGGATTGGCAGCCATGCACCCAGGAGTGAGCAGGTAATGTAGGCACTACTGCCCTGGACCCTTAGTGGAGACACCATGTCTACAATGCTTTGAAACAAAGATCAAAAAGATCTTAGTTTGGGAGTTGATAGCATGGAAGATTCATACCTCTGTTAGCTAGAAAAGACCTAGCAATTTATGGCATCGCTAGCCTGGCACAACCAAGAACGAACCATTTACCATCTTTGAGAACTGCCAGTATCAAAGTGATCTTTGCTATGTAAATTAAGAAAGTGAAGCAAACAACCTTTTGCCTGAAGCCAGTTTTTGGCTATTTAAGCACTCCAAAATCCTTTTTCTCTGAACTAGCAAAAGGGACTTTTATGTCTCTGAAATTCTTTGCTAATCTGTCACATGCTGCCCGCACTGAATGTTGTTCCACTGAGCAGCTGACAGAAATTTCCATCATGTAAGGAGCACCACACTATGGTAACTATGGGCTGCTACAGAAAGGGGAGGGGCAGCTGGACACCGGACACCCCAACCCTTTCCTGAGGACGTCATTGGAGCGCCTGCTGTTACACATGGTGAGCACTCCGATGATGTCCTTCCATCGCAGCATCAGGACATGCTGTGCCAGAAGAGACGCCAAAGAGGCGTGCGCCGCCTCTTCTGGCAGCATTTCCGTGCCTTGAGAAAGGAGTGCTATTTTAGTGCTCCTTCCAGGGCAAGAAGAAGAGTGGATTGGGGCTGAGGTGTGGTTCATCCTCGGCCCCAATCCACAGCTTCTCAGGGCAGCCCATGGCCACCTGTCTGCATCCCTCCTATATATGAATGAAGCCTTAGCAATTCCTAGCCCTTATAAGCATGCATGTAATACTTGTATTAAATAACCTAGTGTGTGTATGTGCATGTGTGTTTGTGTGTGTGTGTCCGTGCGCACTTGCATGACTGATTGATTTCCCCCCAAAATAAAAAAACAATTAATTGGAAGAATTTTGTCTCTGCTAATCCTCTATTCTATCACCCTGCGTATAAACAAGGATGGTTCCAAAGTTAATTAATTGAGTTAATTAAAATTTCTCAAAGTCATTTTCATCTGTAATATGACGAATGGAATGTATTATGTATTGTGTATTTTATATATGTTTAAATTTCAATAAATATTATTTTTTTAAAAAAGTCCAGGAAATAAAATTTATTAGCAAGAAAAAAAATCCTTTGATATCAAGGTTGTTCTTGTCCTTGCAAGGCTATTAGCCATTCCTTGTTAGACATAAGATACTGAATTTCTCAAAAAGGTGTCATCACGATGCATTAGGAAAACATTTAAATGCTGTTTAGATAAAACATGGCAAATTCAGTTCCAGTTTTTAAAAGTTTTACCTTTTTTTGAGGTAGAAACCTCAAAGATTAAAGTCCCAGTTCCTTTGCTTCCTCTTTGGGATTCCCCTGTTGCATCTAAAAAGGTGCATCTTTCTATCCAGAAAACCTATCCAGGATAGCCATGTTGGCCATATAGCAAAGTACAATAACTAATGGGGGTTGCAGACTGCCAGAAATAGTGCAAATTGAGTCCACTTTTAGGGTTAGGGTTAGGATTAGGGAATCATGTGGACTGTAGTTTATTGTGGCACCAAAGCTCTCTGACAGAGAAGGCTCAATGTCCCAGGAAAAAAAATTCCCATGATTCCCTAGTGCTAACCCTAACCCTAAAAGTGGACTCAATTTGCACTATTTCTGGCAGTCTGCAAGCCCCCTAAGCTACATATAAAAAAACCCTACTAACTTTCCCCTCTCTAGCCAATGGTTTTACTCCCCCTTTTATATTACACTTCATTAAAATCATTATCTATTTTTTCCTTCTATTTTAAAATCAAATTTTAAGTAAAACCTAAAATCAATACATGTCCCCAATATGACATTATAAAAGAAATGAACACCTCCCAATATTTCTTATGATTTATCAGAGATTTTCCATTAATCCAGATTGTCAATTTGTCAATTTTGCAAATTTTCCTTTGTATTTCCACATGCTTGTGAAGGTGGTAGGGTCAAGCCAAATGCCTCACTTGAATATATTAGACCTTGCAGGGACCCATACAGCCTGGACCCAGGCTGTATAGGGTCCTATATGGTATAACACGCATTTTGAATTATAATTTGAAACAGACTGACAGCCAGTGGAACTTTTGCAACAAAGTAATTGTCTGCTCCCCATAGCCAGCCCTGCAGCTTTTTGAACCAATTGAAGTTTCCTAATATTCTCCAGGAACAGACCTTCATAAGCATGTTAAAATCATCCAAGAGCATTTTACTAAGGCTGGCAGTACCATGGTTACATTAGATGTTTCCAGGAATGAAGAAAATTTGGTACCCTAGTTTTAATTGGGAAAATGCACTTTTGGTGATCAGTGAAATCTGAACATACTGATGAGGAGAGCTTCTTCCACTCAAGTCTTACTCTTTAGGTCCCAAAATAGACTGGCACAATATCCTAGCTTCCTGGCAGCTTGGGGGTGTGGTGTATGCACAACACACACACCCAAGACATGGGAAGCCAGAGTCACACTGCCCCTCTGACCATACAGTGGCAGCTTTTTAGTGCTCCAGTGGCCTAGCATTTACATGCTGCACATGGCAGGAGCACCAAAAAGCTGTAGCATTTTGCTGCTTCTTTTTCACCAGAAAAATACTGAAGTGGGGCTGTGGCATGTGGTTGCCACAGTACCCACCCCGCTTTCCCAGGGGTGGTATGACACTGCCCCTTCGGGGCCATCTGTTTCACCCCTGAGTCACTGAGAGTACAAATCATAGCTTTATTATTGACAAATAGAAAGGATGCTGAAACAGAAAATATATGCAAAGAAAGTGGTTTTGTGTTCCTTTGCTAAATACTGACGCAACCTGAAGTGCAGATGTTACCTTGGTCTGCACTGCTAGACATTACATTGTTCTCTTAGCCCTTCTCAAAAATGTAGCAGACTGTAGGACAGGACATCTAGTTAAGAGAAAGGAGAAGAGTATGACTCCACCTTCATGCCTTCACAGTGGCACTTGTTGCTACATAGAGAATTTTGGTGGGCAAAACTGAGAGAGATAGACACCCCCCCCGACAAGTTGGGAGGGGCCCTCTGTTGCGTCAGCCCACCCTTACCAGTCTGCTTGGCCAATGAGAGTGAGGTCTTGCTCCTTGGTCTCACGAGAGTTTAAATCTCGCAAGACTAGGGAGCAAGATTTTCGCGGCTATTTAGCCTTGCGCTGCCATGTGTTGGCAGCCATTTTGATTTGGACGAGCAAGGAGCATCTTGCTCGTCATGGCTCCTGGGCTGGTTTCAGGCCTTTGAGAGGCCGAGCCCTTATTTGAGGGAGCTGGAGATCCAGAGAACAGGTGCGGATTGAGCCACTTAGACGCCTCGTTCCCCAGGGAGAACCATTTCGAGCGAGGCTGGGGATATCGGCCACAGCTCCTTACAGGCCACAGTTGATGGCCTAGCCCTCCTCAGGGGAGCCTGAGGATTGGGCGAAGAGTGGAGAGGAGCATGGCAAGTTGAAATAAAAAAAAGCCTTGGCTCCTCCACTCTGTAAAGGCCTGGGTGAGGCCTGGAGTGGCTGTGGGCCAAAAAGGCTGGGTGGCCGATTAGGCCAGTGTTCTAGCGCTAATAAGCGCATTAAAAAAATTAATTACTGAAGGAGGGACAGGCCCCTGGGCAGAGCTAACAGCTTTAGTATTAGGGCCTGCTCCATCCACCCCCCCCCATTAAGCCAAGTTTATACATTTAGAGGTGGGTGGTGGTGGTGAGTGACGCCACCCCCCATCCCTTATCCTATTTACACTTGCAGTCATAGCAGTCAGGCCTCGTGGGCTATACAGGCAGACTTGGCCTGGCCATAATAATTAAAAAAATAATAATTAAAGGGAGGGTGAGATTCTTGCATAAGGGCCTCCTCTGGTTTTGGGTGGTTAACCTAAATTCAGGTGTCAATTTTGATTGGGGACACATGCTGTTGGTGTTTACAATTTACATATAAGACAAATTGTTATATATATTAAAAATATTACACTGCTCCAAGGTTACTGATTTGGCTTATTGGTTATTAATTAACTACTGTTCATTATAGATTGGTGACGCAGGTATAGCCATAACAGGAACGCTTTATCCTGCACCAAGCAGTTTAAATTTGCTATTGTTATATTTTCAGCAATCATGCCATGAAGTAAGGCCCAGTCAAAACGATGTGTGGCCTCAGTTGGCGCTAAACCTGGCCAGCCAGTGCCTAAGTGGGCCACTAATACTCAAAATAGGGAGGATGACATTACTACTCATTTGGCGCAAATAGGTCACACAATGCAGGCTTGTGCGGCAGTGTGCGAGCAGTTGGCTCTACACCATTTGCAGAAGGATAACTTGGCGGCCCAAGTGAGTACCTCTGCAACTTTAATTCCAAGTACAAGTATAGAGCAGAATACTGTACAACAGGCTACTGACAATGCACTGTCATTACCAGACACGGCATGTAGTTCCCCAGGTACATCAGATATGGAGGTTGGGCAACCAACTGTAGCTGATGTAATGGAGCTTTTGAA
>CM034706.1:157672265-157688670 GCA_020142125.1 Phrynosoma platyrhinos | reverse complement strand
ATGTTGAATAACATCGGGGACAAAATAGCTCCTTGAGGGACCCCACAACTGAGTACTCTCTTGCTGGAGCTACAGTCCCCGAGCAGCACCCTCTGGGACTGACCCAAGAGGAAGGACCAGAACCACTGCAAAGCAGTGCCCCCGATACCTAATCCCCTCAGGCGGCCCAAGAGGATGCCATGGTATATCATGTCAAAAGCCGCTGAGAGGTCTAAGAGCACCAACAAGGTCACACTACCCCTGTTGATGCTCAGACGCAGATCGTCAGTCAAGGCAACCTTGGCAGTCTCAACCCCAAAGCCTGTCCTGAAGCCGGTTTGAAATGGGTCTTGATAATCGGTTTAATCCAAGTCAGCTTGGAGCTGAAGAACAACTGCCCTCTCGATTACCTTGCTCAAAAATGGCAGCAATGAAACGGGCCTGTAATTATTCATATCCAGGGTGTCCAGGGAAGGCTTTTTCAGAAGCGGCCTAACAGTCACTTCCTTCAAGCAAAATAGAACATGTCCTTCCCTGAAGGATGCACTGATGATATCCGTGAGGAATCTCATCAGTGCATCTCCCCCCGGATGGCCATCCATGATGGGCATGGGTCGAGAGGGCAAGTTGTCTTCCTCACCTTACCAAGCAGCTTTATAAAAGCAGAAATTGAATTTGGGCACTTCTTGTTTTGTTTTGTTCATTTTTTAAAAACTATGCAATAACGATGATCCACAGTGGATCTTAGACACCACCTAAATATTAGCCTCAAAACCTACAGAGCTCGTCTATCCCTGTAACAGATCTGTGACATACTATTCTTCTTCTTCCATAGATTCCACCAGTCATCTTTCCTCTAGGTTCATCACAGCCCAGTCATTTTAATATAATATACATCTGCTGCCTTGTCTCACAAAATGTCCTCCTGTTGTTTTGATATGAATCTTTTTGATTCATAAAAGGGAATTGTATTACCAGCTGAGAATGATGGGCACTTGAACTCAAAAAAGGAAAGGAGGAACAGCAACTGCCCTTTTAATCCAATTGTAGAGAAGATCAGGTCAAAAACTTTAATTGTCTGTGATATTGGTCTTTCAAATAATCACCTAAGAACACTTCCTATGGCCAGATAGAAACTGAGGAAGATTATTAAAGGATTTGTCTACACCGGTAAAAAGTGCCATACTCACTCTGATGCTAGTGCTGACACCTGATGATGTGTCCCTACTTCTAGGGGAGATCTGTGTTTGTTTGTTTTTGTTTTGTTTTTTGTTTTTTGTTTGTTTTTTTTTTTGGTTTTTTGTTTGTTTGTTTGTTTTTTGCTCTTCAGTTGACTTTGCTCTGAACTAAGCACAGTCAGGGAAAATCAGTGTGTTTCCTAGAAATCATGGAATAACATTGAGTTCTTTTGCTGTGTGAACATCTGGTTTGGGTCTGATTGGGTCTGCTTTAGCTCATTCCAATTGTTCACACATCAAGAGCTGTGCTTTCCCCCTTCCCTGTGCTGAGCAGTATAGAGGAAGAGGATATCCTGTTTCCAGAGCTACCATTGCTGCTTTCTCTTGGGTAGAAGCTCTGTGTAAAGCCTACACAGTGTGCTGTATTGAATTCAGAAATGGACTCCTTGTTGATCACATCTCTAGGCAGTCTTTCTGACCCAGCAAAAGCAGCAGCACACAGGGCAGGGTTTACACAGAGCTCCTGCCTGTGTAGAGGTGGCAGCATTGGCTCTGAAAACAGGTGATGGACCAATGGGACTGATATAGTGTGCAGAAAAATATAGCATCTCACTGATTTGGCCCAATGATGTGGTTGCCATGGGCCAATCCAGGGCATAATGCTTCAAACTGGCCCCGATTCACACACATAGCTTTCTTTTTAATTCACTTCAGGTTCTAGTAGAATACTCTATGTGTGTCTATTAGATGTTAATTCAGGGATTAATGAGGCTGCCACCAGCTGGAGGATTCTGGGAGTTTCTGGGAATGAGAGCTTGGTGGAGTGGTTAAATGCCTGTACTGCAGCCACTCACTCACAAACCATAAGGTTGTGAGTTCAATCCCAGCCAGGGGCTCAGGGTCAAGTCAGCCTAACATCCTTCTGAGGTTGCAAAAATGAATACCCAGCTTGTTGGGGACAATTAACTTACACATTGTAAACTGCTTAGGGAGTGCTTAAGTGCACTTATAAGCAGTATAGAAATGTACTTGCTATTGCTATTGCTATTGTTCAGTCCAGAAAAGTAACCTTTCCAAGCTCGTTTGGATGCAGCTTTTCCTGTATACATATTTTATAAAGTGTTTTGCTTATATGCAGTTTCAGAAATGAGAATTACATCATACAATTCAGAGATATATCCAGTCTGAAGCATAAATATCTATGCATACTAGTCAGGGAAGTGTGAATTAGCTTGGTTCACTTTTTACATAAATGAAAAAAGGAAAAAAAAATCTGCCCCATCCCTGCTTCCAAATAGGTACACATGAGATTGCAGCTATAACAATCTTTTTGCATCTTCAGTCCACAAAAATGATCAGCCCTTAACACCCATCCATAATATTTACCTCATTTTTAGATGGCTCTCTTTCATCAGCTACTTACCAGAGTTCAGTGAGTAAGTGTCATCTGTATCTTTCATCAAATATTTCTTCAGGTTAGAGTTACAATAACATTATGCACTACTGAGATGGGCATTAAAGAAATACTTTCTTGAGCAAAGAGAAAGAAGTATCTGCCAAATTCATCAACTAGTATAAATGAAGAAAAAGGAGGAGGAGAAGAGCTATGCTCTTTCTGGAAACTTTCTGGAAACTTTGAAATCATGGAAGGAAAAAATGTTGCTTTTTTTTGGAGGGGAGGCTACAAATTTAGAAGGAAAAATCAAAATGTGATATTAGCAACTTTAATAGATTAGAAGCCATATTGCCACTTTAAAAACATAACAGAAATGAGGTCATGTGCAGAAAATGGAACACCTTATACAAAGAATGCTATTTTCTCTTAGGAACTTAATTTTTTTACAAAAGAGCAGGGTTTTGTACAAAAAGTGCCCTGCAATGCTCAAAATCTCAAAATGGTAGATGACAATTTTGTTGATCTAGGGTAATTCAAAAAATCATGGTGCTGTTATTCCACTTTAATTGCCATGGCAATGTCCTATGGAATCCTGGGAGTGGTACCTTAGGAAGAGTCATTTAGACTTCTTGGTAGACAGAGAACTTCAGTGGCTCACCTAACTACAAATCTCAGTATTCCACAGAATAGAACTATAGCTCTTCAAGTAGGATAATACTGCTACAATTTTGTAGTGTGTATAGGCCCCTAATTTAGGGATACCCACAGAAAGTAAGACTTGGGAAACCAAAATTAGTAAGCAAAAATGCATGCTTTTGTGTCCTCCCAATTCTGTACCAAAATTTTTCTGTCTTAGAGGCAAGTGTTTACCAAATAGTTACATATCAGTTAAGGTAACAACTTCAGTTGATATTTTTATAAATGACAATAGGGAAAAAAAAACTTGATAGACAAATAATTGGGATCAATAGTTCTTTCTTTTCCCGAAACCCACCCTCACCCAAAGAAGGTGATTTTTTAATATATATTCTTCAGTGATATATTGTTTTTTCAAAAAAGCCTCAAGGGGGAATTCTTTGGGCATTGAAGAGAACTTCATACTCAAGAAAAATTATCACATACAGTAGTTTTCTACCTCAGGAAAAAAAGGAAAGAAAAGGCTCTTTATAGATCTTAAGTTGAAATCTTTAAAGTATTAACAAATGCTTTATCTGAGGATCAAACGGCTTTTGAAGGATGATGAATAAAGCACAGTTGAGTCTCTGCTGGTTTCAGGTTGTGAAATTTTTGCTCTAGTTCGTATGTCATTTTCCCTCCATTGGGAAGAAGCTTGGTTTGACATCCCAGTTCCTCCCTAGCTCCAGGTTAGATGTGATGAAAAATGCAGCATAAACAGACAAACCCACTTTCAAAACTAAGAAGCAAAGAGTCAAAACCAAATCAGACACCAAATCAAACCCATGTGGTGGTGGCCACAAAGTGGTTCACAATGCTCTGGTTATGCAGGAAGTGATACATGAAGTGCAATTGAATTTTGTTTCATTAAAAACAACATTACTGTTTAACTCTTGACTCATCTCTGGCATGGGATGGATTAGATGACTCTTTAGGTCTCTTCCACTTTTCTGTTGTTCTCTGTGAATATAACTAATTGGCAGTTGGGTACTGGTAATGCATTGTCCTATCCCCTCCCCATTGAAGATGGTTCATCAGATGAAGCCACACATACTTTTTTTTAGCAGACAGACAGCCAAAGACCAGCCAATCCCTTTTCTGTTAGACAATACAGCTCAGGGTCTGAAGAGAAGGGAGAAAAGCCATCAAGTGCCTAAGAAGGCATAGGCAGAAAAAGCTAATCCAAACTGTCAATTGCAGTATATAGCTTCGATCTGGTTTTCCTGGATTAAAGTTTATCTGAGAAATCCCTAACAGGTAGGAAACTGAGGGCCTCGGCAGATGGCTTAAAAAGCCATCCTTGGCACAGGGAAGGGGAGGGGCAGCTGCACGCTTGGTGCCCCCTCCCCCTCCCGAGGTCGTCCTCGGAGCCGCCGACCCTCCGCAGGGCTGGCGCTCCGAGGACGACCTCCCGCCACAGCGTCTGGACACACTGCGGCAGAAGGGTTGCTAAAAGTGTGCTGCAAGGTTTTGGGGCACACTTTTGGTGACATATGAAAGGAGCGCTATTTTAGCGCTTCTTTCCAGGGGTGCCGGTCCCACGGCGCCCCTTCCCAGGGCGGCCCACGGCCACCCGTCTGCTTAGGCCCTGAATGTGGTTGGGAGCCTTCAGCCTTAAAGGCCATGCAATAACTCAGACCTGGTGTTAGAAACAAAACTCAAGGCCTTTGCAGACTTCCAGAAATAGTGCACATTAAATTGAGGCACTGCCCTGGCTCAGTGCTAGGGAATCATGGGAACTGTAATTTATTGTGGCACCAGAGCTCTCTGACAGAGAAGGCTCAATGTCTCAGAAAAAAATACAATTCCCATGATTCCCTAGCACTAAGCCAGGGCAGTGCCTCAATTTAATGTGCACTATTTCTGGCAGTCTGCAAAGGCCTTCAGTTTGGTGAATATCCACTTAAAGTTATTTATTGCAGCTTTGGATTCTTGTATTGTTTTACAATTCTCAGATTGTTTTACTGTTTACATCTGAACCCTTGGGTGCTGATTAACAACCTTGAACTCACCCTTGTATTTTTATTGACTTATTTTCTTCTCTTTCTTCTTGATAGCACCCTTGACCTTACAGTAATGAATCTGATTGTCCTTAATCAAACTTTACACACCCCTGCACTCTAGTCAGATGGACTCGCTGTACAGGACAGTAGCTTCAGTGCACAGTGGCTTTATTTTCATAGCTTCCATATATCTGCTACAGAAAAAAAATATGTAACTTTGATATACCACTATACCAATATCAGCCACCCAGCTCCAAGGCAGTGATGAAGTTGGCCCTGACCACAACAGAATCATCTCATATTGCTTAACCAAGGGGCTCGGCAGACGACTAATAGAGTCGTCTTCGAGGCCCGGAAGAGGAGGGGCAGCCGCACGAGTGGCGCCCCTTCCTCTTCCTGAGGTCGCCCTCGGAGTCGCCGGCCCTCCGCACGGCTGGCGCTCCGGGGATGACCTCACGCTGCAGCGACCGCATGTGCTGCGGCGGAAGAGTCAGGGAAAGTGCGCCCGCCGCTTTTAGGGTGCACTTTCCCTGACATCTAAAAGGAGCGCCAATTTGGAGCTCCTTTTAGGGACGCCGCAGGAGCGCCGTGGTGCAGAGGCTCTGCTTCGCCAGCGCTCCGTCCGGCGGCGTCCCGGAAGCAGTCGTCTGCTTCCCCCCCAACATGTTTATTAGAGCCATATCCTCTAACTTAGGGCCTTTACACACTGCCAGAAATAGTGCAGCTTGAGGCCACTTTAACTGCCCTGGCTCAGTGCTAGGGAATCATGGCAATTGTATTTTTTTCTGGGACATTGAGCCTTCTCTGTCAGAGAGCTCTGGTGCCACAATAAACTACAATTCCCATGATTCTTTAGCACTGAACCAGGACAGTTAATGTGGCCTTAAGCTGCACTATTTCTTGCAGTCTGTAAAGGCCCATAGTTTTTCCTAAGAAATCTCATGTGGGGAACCAGCTATTCCCCCCTTCATGTGTCAAAGACTGTTATAGTATTTGTGCTTTTTGGCTACATGTTTTCCCCTGCCAAGAAGTTCTCCAGGAACTAGCAACAGATGTGACAGGGACTAGTACTAGTCTACATAATGCCACTTTGGATACCACTGCCCTAACTGATTTGTTTCCCAGAATTTGGTAACCTATGTAAATGTAGAAAGCTGTTCTCACAACTTGTGAAACTGATTTTTTGGTAATTTAAATATATTAACACCCTACTTTTCAGGCCAAAGTGGCTCAAAACAAGCACAGAATTAAAATCCATACACAGGTATAATTAACAATCTGTTGGAAGGGGAAGCCTCTTATGATGTCTGACAGGCTATTCCTTCAAGAGAGAGGGAACAGAAGAAGCTACAGGACTTAAGTTGGATGAGTATTTTATAAATATGGTTTTGTCTTGTAGTCATTAATCAAGACATTTGTTTTAAAAAATGATGACATTAAATTGCAAACCCTGCTTTTAAGGCTCCAAAAGTGTATTGAGAAATGAAAATGTATAGCTGACAATGTATGGTTCCAGCTTCAAGTTTCCATCTTCTACTGCTACAACACTGCAAAATTAATGCAGTATGTTACTACTTACTGTCATGGCTTCATCCTATGGAATCCTGGGATTTGTAGTTTGTTGTGGCACAAGAGCTTTCGAACTGAGAAGGTTAAATATATCACAAAACTACTAATTCCAGAATTCCCTAGTATTGAGCCATGGCAGTTGATGCCCTGTCAAAAGGCACTGATTCTGCAAATAGATGCAGCTTCAGAAACAGAAATTAAGGCCCAATGCAGACTGCCCGTTTGGTGGTACAGAGCAGCCACAGAGAGTGGGGATCAGGGCCATGGCAACCACATGCTGCAGCCCCAATCCTCCCTTTTATTGCCCCCAAAAGAGCGGCAAATGCTGCTCCTTTTAGGGGCAACAAAAGGCCACCCTAAGACCTGGCACCACAGCTCTTCCCTGCCCTTTTGGTGCAGTGTGTGTACACAGTGCCAGGAAGGTGCCCTGATGCCACATGCTGTGCATACGGGCACATAGCATCAGGACAGCATCGGGGTTGAGTTTGGGCAGCTGGCATGTGGCTGCCCCACCCTAACTCCACCCTCAGGCTGGCCCTTTAGGCCTGCAAAGCCTTAAAGTTTGTATGGAAGCAACTACTAGCTTACAGGGATTTGAGTGAGGTTCAGATGAGTGTACACTCTGGCCCAAAATTTTTTTGTGGCCTGAAGGGACACATGGCCTTATAATTCTCCACTACAAGAAAGAGAGAAGAGGAAACAAAGTAACAAGTGGGATGTTTTGAATTGAGATAGTTGAATTTCCATTAGCTTCACTGGGTGTCCGTTCCCAGATATTAGCCTCTTTTTTTAAAAGAAGGCCTTTTTCTCTTGTGGTGACTTCGGTGGTGACCCAGCCCAGGCTTCCTGTTTAGGTGAAGCATCTTGCTGTCCATGAGCAGTATTTTTTTGTGTGCAATATTTGCATTATCAGGGGTCCATGTTATGGTATTTTTGTTATGAGGTGAATTCCACTATTTTCTCTCAGTGATTTTAAGTACTTCTAGATTCAGCACACTTTTCACTGATTTTGTTTTGGCTTTGTAAGCTGGTGTTTAATACTGCTCATTTTATCTGTTTTATTGTGTGGTTTCTCATCAATGTTTCATTTGTAATTTATATTTTTAAAGAAGATCCTTATTTTCAGACAGTCCAAAAATGTAATAGAAAAATTAATTCACCTAACTTCCCCAGTCCATCATCCCTTTGAATTAATTTAAAGACACCCCCCAATGAGTTGGGAGGGGTTTCTTGCTGTGCTGGCCAAATAAGGACAAGAGACTCCTGGTTGGTCAAGGCGCACGGGGGAATAAGCATACCTGCACACCTTGTCCAATAGGATTATTAATTGTAGCTCCAAGTCTCACAGTGTTAATGGTCTTGCGAGACTTGGGGTGAGAGTTTGTTATTTATAGCTCTCAGCTGCCATGTAGAGGCAGCCATTTTAGAGCTGAGACGGAGTGAGTAACATCACTCCGCACTTTGCTTTCGGCTTGCTTGGCTTTAGGCCTGACACTCTTTGGCTTCTGCTAATCAGCTTTTGCCTATTCAGCTTGCCTATTCTTATCTTGCTTGTATTCAGGGGCTCAGGGATCTTCCTTGAGCAACCCATGGGGGGGGTGAGTGAGGCCTTCAGGCTGGCCTTTGGGGCCTGTAGTACCTCCGCATCCCCAATTCTCGGGGATGCACACCCGAGGAGGGCTCTGCAGGAGGCATCTTCCTCAGGTGTGTGGACCCGGTACTTGATTTTCAGGCCCAGAGACACCCCGGTTACCCGGTCTGGTAAAGTTGGAACCCATCGCCAGTCCTGGGAGGGTTGTGGAAGTGTGTGGAAGCATTGAGTGTGTGAAAGACGGGTGAGGGATCTGCACAGGACCTTTGGTGGACACCTTTCCTGCGGTGGTTGCCAGTGACATTTCCTGGCTGTGGTGTCTCTTGTGAGACTTGGGAAAGAGTGGCCTTCTGGCCTGGTGGTAATCATCCATGGTTGGGTGATTCAGTTTGGGCCCCTGTTTATTTCACTGAGGTTAGGATGCCACATAGTAAAGCCCAATCCAAAAGGCATGCAGCTTCAGCCGTGCCTAGTTTGGCTCACTCTGCTTCAAAAAGGCCTTCTCAGTCTAGCAGCAGAGGAAATTTGTGCCCAGGGGGCACAACTAGGCAAAACTGTTTAGGCTTGTGTGGTGCTCTGCAATCAACTTGCACAGAAGGAACTACAGGCTACAACCTCCATCTCGAGTGCCAGCCCTTCAGGTGCTAGTAACACTGAAGTGTCACTTCCTTTAGTGGCATCTGAGTCTCAGCTGACTGTTGCTACACCGGGCCCATCGGTGGTTTCGGCAGTGGAGCTTGGGCACCCCACTATTGCCGATGTGTGGGATCTCCAGCAAAGAGTCCTGGGTTTGGGGACACAGGGTGTGATTCCCCCTGTACCCAGGCAGCCCACTTTGGCTGATTTATACAACCTCTTACAAGGGGTGGTTCTTCCAGGTGGTGCAATGGAGCAGACTGTTGGTGAACAGAGAGGTGCTGCTGCCTCTGCTGTCTTTGGCACCCAGCTGTTGTGGGGCCACACTTTGGGGGACCATTGCGGTCAGTTGGCGAAGCTTCCCAGCAAGCTTCAAGTTCAGGTTTGTCTCCTAATATTGCACATCCTAATTGGCCTACCTCGGTATGGGCTCCAGGTGGCCAGGTTGGTCAGGGTATGGCTTTGGAATGGCCCAACCTTGTGGTTTGAATGCATCCGTGCAGGCACCTGCAACTTCACGGGTCCCTGACACTCGGGTGCAGGTCAGCCTTTGGCTGTTGCTAGCACCACACCTGTGTTGCCTATTTCTAGTGCTCCTCTGTTATCTGGAGTGGTGGGGAATGTGGAAGCTACTCCTTATGCTGGTATGTCTACATCCCTTGGTTCACACCTTCATCTTTCCACTATAGAAAGGATTTGGAAGGGTGAATACATTGATTTATTTACTTTGACTTTTAGGGATCCTGAGCCAAGGATTATGGTAAAAGATGGGATTGTTTTTAGTTTGCCAAAAGAGTTTCAGGCACTCAAATGCCCTAAGCTAGAGCACAATTTTGTTAAATGGATTATGGGCTTCACCATTTATAGAGGTGTCATAGAAGAAAAAGAACCACTCAGATCCCCTGATTTGTCTAAATATCAGGAGATCATGATAAAAGTGTACACCAATTGCCATCACAATTCAAGGGGTGCAGTTTGGCTCCAATACGATGAGCAGTTTAGGATGAGAGCGGCACAGGATTGCTCTTTATCTTGGAGGCATATTCAGTCTGAGCTTGGGGCTGGTGTTATGATGGGGGCCTCCACCTTGAGCAGGTGTGACAATGGGTTTGTCCCAATGGCTACCATGCCGAGAGGGCTGAATGAGAGGCCTGCCACGAGAGAGAGAAGGCAATTTGGCTTATGCTGGGACTTTAATGCCAGCAAGTGTAAAAGACAACCCTGTAGGTTTGATCACAAATGTAACACCTGTGGGGGTGGCCACCCTGGAACTTCCCATGTTAGAAGAAAAAGAACAGGAGGCCAGTTTTGCCTGGGGGAAAAGGCCCCATCACCAATTAAATTGGACACTATGGTGGTGTGGTTAAAGGTTTACCCTAATAGGGAGGCTGCTTTATATTTATTTCAAGGTTTCTCTGTAGGCTTTCGTATTCCCTATACAGGCCCCAAGATTCATCGTTTTGCACCTAATGCTCATTCTGTGAGGGACTTACTGAGTATGGTGAGAGATAAATTAGCTAAAAAAATAGCAGCAGGAAGAATTTTGGGACCCCATGATCAGCTGCCTATCCCTACACTTCGCTTATCTCCTCTGGGTGTAGTTCCTAAAAAAGCCCCTAGGGAATTTAGGCTGATTCATAATTTATCATACCCGAAGGGTGAGTCTGTGAATAATGATATTGATCCTAGGCTTACTCCAGTTAGGTACACATCGATCAACTCAGCAGTTAAGATGATCAGGAACTTGGGCACAGGAGCCCTTTTAGCTAAATGTGATATTAAATCTGCATTTCGAATCCTTCCTGTACACCCAGATGATTTTGACCTGCTGGGTTTTCAGTTTGAAGGAAAATTTTATTTTGACAAAGCTATGCCAATGGGATGCTCAATTTCTTGTTCAGCTTTCGAGACATTCAGTACCTTTCTCCATTGGTGTGCAGTTACAAGAATTGGTAATAGAGCCATTGCTCATTATTTAGATGACTTTTTTAATTGCTGAAAATCCTAATTCCTCACAGTGCCAGTACTCCTTAGTTCAATTTCGGGAATTAATGCAGGAGTTAGGTGTGCCTTTAGAGAAGGAAAAGACAGAGGGGCCACATACTCAGCTTACCTTTTTGGGCATTGAGATGGATACCATAGCTGGAATTTCTCATTTGCCTAATGAGAAACTAGTGGCTATGAAGCAACAAGTTGGGATCATGTTAGGGAAACAAAAAGCTCCCCTTCACGAATTTCAATCACTTAAAGGTCTTTTAAGTGATTTTGCCTATAGGGTTGTAGTTCCAGGATGAACATTTTGTGCTAGACTGTATAGGGCTACTGCAGAGATAGTGGCTCAGCATCACCACAGTAGAATCACAAGGGGCATTCGTGAGGATTTGAAGGTTTGGTTTTCCTTTTTGGAGCATTTTAATGGCATATCATTTTGGAGATCTGAAATGCTGCTTCAGGCAGATTTTCAGGTGTTTTCTGATGCTGCTGGTGCCCATGGCTTTGGAGTTTATTAGAATGCCCAGTGGGCTGCAGAGGCATGGCCTGCTGCATGTTTAAAAGAGGTCTGACTAGTGACCTTATGTTCCTGGAACTGTTTCCAACTGTGGTGGCTGTGCACTTGTGGGCAAGCCAGTTTGCTAATAGGACTGTCTGGTTCTGGTGTGACAACCAGGCAGTTGTATATGTGGTAAACTCTCAGTCCTCCAAGTCTCCTAAAGTTATGAGTTTTGTAAAGGTGATGGTGTTACAATGCTTGAAATATAATGTGTTATTTAAAGCTCAATATGTTCCTGGTTTGCTTAACCCTCTGGCGGATGCCCTTTCTCATTTTCAGTTCACCAAGTTCCGGCAGCTGGCTTCCAAGGCTTCGACACACCTGTTGGAGGTACAGGCATCGCTGCGGAACCTTGGAGATTAGAAGTTCATAGGGCAATTTTAAACTCCATTACCCCATCAACACACAAGTCCTACCAAACAGCTTTAAATTCATTTAACCAATTTTTGCAGGAAATTGGGGGAGGGGTCTAAAATGGCCTATTGATGTTGACTTGCTTCTTCGCTTTATTGTATATCTTAAGCAATCAGGACTTTCGCTGGTCTCTATAAAGGACAGGTTGGCTGCCCTGGCATTTTACTCTAGGGCAAAGGGCTGTTTTGACCCTACTAATGGCTTTAGGGTCAAAAGAACAGTGGTGGGATGGTCTAGAGAATTCCCTGTCACAAAGGATTCACGATGGCCGATAACTGGCCCTGTCCTTCTTAAGTTATGGGATCAATTAACACATACATGTTATTCACCTGGGGAAGAGGCTTTATTTAAAGCGGTGTTTGCCATAGCCTTTTTTGCTGCTTTAAGAATCAGTGAGATTGTGCCGGGATCTCGTAATGATAAATCTGGCAGGGCACTATCAATCTCTGATATCAACCTAACAGGACAGGGGATTCAAATTCACCTTAGACTTTCTAAGATTGATCAGTTTGCAAAAGGTCAGTCTATTTTCTTGTCTAAAGTGCCACAAGGTCAAATTTGCCCAGTGGTAGCAATGAGTAACTATTTGAATATTAGGCCAAATTTGGCTGGATACTTGTTTATTCATTTGTCTGTTGTGCCCTTAACCCAATTCCAATTCAGGGCTGTGTTAAAAGAGACTGTAAAGAGGGCTGAGTTGCCTCAGGAATGTTTTCCCTCACACTCCTTTTGTATTGGAGCTGCAACAGCTGCAGCCACTCATGGCTTGAGTGAAGCCAATATTTGCAGAATTGGCAGGTGGCTTTCACTTGCATTTAAGTCCTATGTTAGGCAATCAGGCAGTGGGACTCCTGATAAGCCATGATGACTTGTTTTGTTTTGTTTCATCTGGCTTTTACCACAACAAAATCTGGACAGTGGGACACAGCCTGGTCTTCTGGGTGGAACGCCACCTGTTCGAGCATCACTGTGACAATACTTTGGGCCTTGCCCATATTTGACTTACTGAGTGGTTTGGATAAAGGGTTATGATGTGGGAATCTCTCCTTCCACTTATTATGGGGTGGGACACTCATGTTTTAGACCCCGGGTTTTGGTGGTACACCTGGGGGAGAATGATTTAGTTCGGACTCCATGCTTGCAGTTGGCAAAGCAGATAGTTAAGGACATGGAGGAAGTCCAAAAGATCTTGTCAAGCGCTGTGATCCTGTGGACCAAACTTGTGCCAAGGCATTGCTGGCCTGGAGTGCAGAAGGACTCAGCTATTAATAATGCTCGGTGATGGCTTAACCGTTACGTGGCTAAGCAGCTTGCTAAATTGGGTATTTTTTTGGTGGAGCATGGTATTAAGTTTGACCGGCCACAGCAGTACAGGAGGGATGGGGTCCACCTCTCTCCTGAGGGATCGGAGATGTACATCACAGCACTCTCTGACCAAATTGTAAAAGCGGTCTGCGGATGGGGGGGAGGGGATGCCTAGCTAGGCTGGCCCCCTCTTGTGGTGGGTAATGACCCCCACCCCACAGAATAATTTAATCTGGCTAATTAAAAACTGGGGAAAAATTGGCATAAAACAAATTTAAAGAAAATGACATATGCATTTAAGGCATGATGTCATAAAATTGCATGATGTCATATGATGAAGTATGATGTCATTTCTGGAGGGAGGGGTTTGTAAATTTGTTGTTATTATTGTTTACTTGTTTTGTCACGTGTGGTGAAGGACCACCTACTTGGGGGGGTTACACCTTCACTTACACATGTGACAAATATGTTAATGTTTATTGGTTATTAATAGACCCTGTACAGCTAAATAAAAGTTGTGGCCTGTTTAAACCCAAAAAGAGGCATCTTGTGTCCTTTGTGCCAGTACAATTGAATTTATTTTATATTTCACATGTAATTTCTGCCTTCTAATCACCTACAGTTACTTATCTGGTGAGGTAAGTCAATTATCCCCAGCCAAAAGTGACAGAGAATTTCTGTGAACAGAAAATGTAGATTATTCTGATGGCATCTGACTTAACATTCTCACTTCTGTATTCACAGTGAAAAAGTGATAATGCCATGGATAATGAACAGCACATTTTCTACATAAACTATTTAGGGATGGCAAACCTACAGATCCATAGAGGAAGTGCCTGTATGTGATCATCTCAGACTGTACTCAGATCTAGCATTTATGCATTTTTGCATTTATTTAATCTAGATAGGATTAAGAATATGCTTTAGGTTATTCCCATCAGATAACTCATTCTTCCTACTTTCAGAAAAGGCATTAAATGCATATGTTCAATCTGATCTTTTAAAACTGCTTGATTTTAAAGAAAACAAGATTTATCTATTTATTTAAAATGATGTTTAAATATTTTTTTACTTTGCATATTCACAGATCCCACATATTTGGGAAGCTGAAACATCAGGGGAAAGGCTAGTTAGAACTTTCTACCTCGTCATGTCTAAAAAGGTTTTTCAGATAGGAGCTGCATTAAAATGTGGAAGAACCTCATCACTTGACTGGTAATGTACTACATTCCAGTAGGGATGAGTCAGAAGCTAATTTTCTTCATTTTCACTAACCAAAAGAAAGAAAATAGAATCTCAGAATCAGAATCAGAATTTATTTATGGTGTTTGACCAAAATATCACAAATTATATGTAGATCCACAAATAACTGAGAACATGGCCCAGTTTTGTGCTGTAGTCATTGCTACATGAAAACAAATTATCAAAGACCATAACTATTCTTAAATGAGGGAAACGAGATGTCAAAAGATCTCTTTCTTTATGTTGGTGTGTAATGTTTCCTGTTTACATGTACATTTGCTTTAATTTGATTTTGTAAGTGTAATTTTATTGGCTATATTTATATAATTTTGTGATATTTTGGTCAAAGATTGTAAATAAATTCTGATTCTGATTATGAAATATTTATTTAGAATTTCTTCACAAACAGAATGAATCTGACATTCAAAACAGCAACAACAACAAAACTTACAGAGAAAGGGAAATTGATGGATGGATGATTAAGTCTTTGCATTCAACTCCCCCCCCCCAACTTGTTTTGTGGCTCTCAACCACAGCAGATTCCCTGGGCTGTTCTTTATGGCCCCAAATAGGGCAAATCTCCAGGAACCCTCTCATATTACACAATTGTTGCACTAGAGTTTCAGCATAACCTTTTGTTATGTGCCTTAAAATCATTTCCAACTTGTGGTGAATTTATCTTGGATTTTGTGGTAAATTTTGATCAAGAGGGGTTGCCTTTGCCTTCCTATGAGGCTAAGAGAGTGTGACTTGCCAAAAGGTCACCCAGTACGTTTCCATGGCTGAGTGGGGATCCAGACCCTCATCTCCAGAGTCACGGTGTCTCACCAAACAACAAACCCTAGGACCCATAGGATGTTGCCATGGCAGTAAAAGTGGAATCACAGTGCTATGTAGTGTGGAAGAACCCCAGGTCTTCCAACTTTGATTTTATATGTAATTGGAGGGATGTGGTTTTAAACACTGGATCTGACACAAACATGTACAGTTTGACAATACAGCTAGGATTACATGTTATATGGCTTAAGATCTATTTGTTTCCCAAATAAAGTAAACCAATTGCATCAATGGGATGTACATATATGTTAACTCATCACCCAACCACTGATTCAATTTATTAATCTGATTTGATTTTAGTTATATTCTGCTTTCCAACCACCAACCCCAAATGGGACTCAATAGGTCTATTTTAGTTGGGAATGCCAATAGGATTCAGAAAATGGTGTTTTCTCCTCATTCTCTATAATAATAATAATAATAATAATAATAATAATAATAATGAAATTTATTTATATCCCGCCCAGTGGTACTCCAATCAGGGCGGCTTACAAGTGTAAAATATACAATCCAATAAAAACATATAATACAAGACACCCACACACCCCCTTAAAACAGTATTAAATCGAGACAGTTTAAAACATCATTCCATTTAAAAACCCAATACAAAAAATAACTAATAAGCCTGAGTCGATGGTCCTCTCCATCTATCGATGGGGCCACGTGAGGAGCATAATTTACGGCTATTTATGTCCGAGGCAGGGTAACTAGTCTGGAAAGGCCCGCCGGATGAGATCCGTCTTGACCGCCTTTTTAAAGCTGTCTAAGGATGTTAATAGATGGATCTCATCCGGCAAGTCGTTCCAGAGCCTAGGGGTGATGACTGAGAAAGCCCTCCGGGAGGTAGCCGCAAGCCTCGATTTCTGAGGCTGTAGCAAATTCCTCCCGGAGGACTGAAGAGCGCGGGGAGGATTATATGGAAGCAGGCTGTCCCTGAGTTAGTTTGGACCCACGCCATTTAGGGCTATAAAGATAATTACTAACACCTTGTACTGGGTCCGGAAACTAATAGGCAGCCAGTGGAGGGAC
>CM034706.1:157583085-157623618 GCA_020142125.1 Phrynosoma platyrhinos | reverse complement strand
GCAAGCTGAGGCAAGGGAGGGATTGAGAGGGGAAAACTGGAGGTAGCTTCCATGCCCCCACCCCAAGCCTTTCCCCTTTGTAGGACCTGCAGGACAGAACTTCATGGTGAGATGGATTTCCAAGTTGCTCCACAAGCACACCCCACACTTGCACCCACATCCACCCACAGCTGCTGCAAGGGAAACCTTCTTTCCCCTCCATCCCAAATGTCAAATTTCTCCGTCCCAAACTTCCCTGTCCTGTGCTGCCTTCCCTTCCCTTCCATTCATGGCACTGAGGAGGAGCCCAGGACTCTCCCTCCCTGGAGGCCCCTCCTCTTCCTCCTCTTGGCCCTCCTCCAGGTTTTAAAAGAGAATTGTCTGTGCGTATTTGCTTTTCACATTACAGTAAATGCAAAATTACTGTAATTTCGCAAATGCATTTCCTCTAAACTCCCGAAATTAAAAAGATCTCGGATAATACCAGTTTCTGTCCAGTTTCTGACCAGTTTCTGTGCAACGTTGTGTGAAATCATGAGGCACAAATTCAGTTTTTGTTTGGGATTTGTGTGGATTAACCAACAGATTTTCCCCGTGTGATAACGTCTATATGCTCAATTTGGATTTAGGTTAGTTTATCTATTGAAAATTGTATAAATGGTTATAAAATGAATTCAAAAGAAGAATTACATAATTTAATAGGTTTAGAAAAATTTTACAATGTTAAACCTCAAGAATATAAATGGTTGGTGCAAGATCACAGACCTCAGACAGTTGCTGAAGCAGCTCACATGATGGACAATTTAGTTTTGATAAGAGATGAAGGGTACAAGAAAATATTAAAACCTGAGATAAAACCTCAATATAATGAAAAGAAAACACATAAAAATTGACAATCTTCAAAGGATACATCAGGTGAGGGTAGAAATATTAAGCCCTGAAACCATGACAGAAAGAAGTTAAGAGAAAAAAATTTGGGCTGAGAGAGTGTGATTCTGTGGCAAAAAAGAAAACTAACTGGACTAGAGAAAGTCACCCAATTATGAGCTATAGGACATGTTATGAATGTGGTAAACAAGGACATTTAAAATATAATTGTCCTAAGTTAAATAATAGATAAATAAAATCAGGTTCAAAAGCAGCATATTTTGTAAAGCCAGTCCAACCTACAGAGAAAAACTGTTGTCACAAGGAGAGCTCAGAGGCTACAGTTGCTATGGAAAAAGCCATTGAGAGAGGAGCTGACTCTGCCAGATCACAACCCTCAAGAACTTGCTTATTTGTATTGACTGCTCTGGAGGAACTTACCTCAGGAGAATATAGAAAAGAGCCAATAAATGATACTTGCATCTGGGGTTATAGAAATTCTGATGCAGACGTGTGTCTAATCAAACCACATTGTGGAGCTTCAATATATTTGTCCACTTGAGACTATGATTATGAAGGGTTTAGGAGGGCTTGCATTTTCACTTCCAGTAGCCAAGTTAGATATCACGTTCAGAGGATATAAAATGTCATGGAAATTTGCAATATATGATGATATTCCTGTGCCATGTCTCATTGGGAATGACCTAGATAGACACATCAGATATGCCTCAATGTCTACTAGGCAACAAGAAAAGAAAAACAGAACAAGCAGAAATAATACCTGAAGATGAAGAAGGAGAAATTTCAGTCACAAATAGTGATGTTAATAATTACAATGAGTCTGAGGGAAAAGTGACTGAGATAATTGATACAGAAGGGCTAACAGAGACTTCCGGTTGGGATGGCAAGGTGCAAGGTGATGCGAGGCAATGCAAAGTGAGAGCTCCATTCATTTGCCAGTATCATTCTTTTGAGGAGACCAGAGTCAGTGCTACAATTATTTTTTCCTTTGTTTCTTTTTTCTTTTCTTTTCTTTTCTTTCTTTTCTGAAGTAGGAGAGAAATTGATAGACAACTGTTATAGCAACAGTGGAGAAGACAAAGTAATTTGAGGACTTTGAATTGGATTATATCTTGAAAGGAGGGTATTGAAAGAGCTTGGAAGATTTCATTTAGACTATGAACAGATTTTGAAAGATTTAAAATAATTTTTTTTAAAGTCTTGAAATAACCAAAAGCAGCAGAAGAAAATAAGGCTAGAATCCTCTTGAAGCTGAAATTAAGATTCTATAAAGCACTGACTAGAAGGATAAATAGATTGTGGATAACAATATAAAGACTATAGCTTCAAGACAAGAACACAAAATAGGAATCCTAAGGAGGAGACACAGATGTACTAGAATACTTTTTTTTTGAAAATAGTTTATTGAATTAAAAACACAAAAAAATACTAACATGTGGAATATATAGTTGTGATAGCAGCTGTGGGAAAGTTAGAATAAAATAGGAGAAATCCATGTAAAACTGTTTTTTGGCTCATTTTTAATAGCAGTTTATTTATTAAAGAAAATTTGAGAAATTTATCAAGGAAATTTTGAGAAATTAAGTAAACAGCTTAAGAAATGACACAAGTTAAGAGGGTATGAATGTATTGACACAATAAAAATAGAAACTGATGAAAAGAAGATATATTGCTAAAAGATATAAGATTCTTGAAATAGAGTTGAGAATACTGATTTCATTTATCTGCCCTGAGCTCTCCCTCCCTTCATTACCATCCAATGTCATCTGGGGGAGAGGCACCAGGCCTAGCACCATCAGGCCTACAAGAAGAAAAAGAAGAGCCCTCCCTCCATTACCATGCAATGTCATCTGGGGGAGAGGCACCAGGCCCAGCACCATCGGGCCTAGTAGAAGAAGAAGAGCCCTCCCTCCATTACCATCTGATGTCATCTAGGGGAGAGGCACCAGGCCCAGCACCATCAGGCCTAGAAGAAGAAGAAGAGCCCTCCCTTCATTACAGTCCGATGTCATCTGGGGGAGAGGCACCAGGCTCAACACCATCGGGCCTACAAGAAGAAGAAGAGCCCTCCCTCCATTACCATCCAATGTCATCTGGAGGAGAGGCACCAGGCCCAGCCCCATTGGGCCTAGTAGTAGAAGAAAAGCCCTCCCTAAATTACCATCTGATATCATCTAGGGGAGAGGCACAATCCCAGCACCATTGGGCCTAGAAGAAGAAGAGCCCTCCCTTCATTACAATCCGATGTCATCTGAGGGAGAGGCACCAGGCCCAGCACCATCAGGCCTAGTAGAAGAAGAAGAACCCTTCTTAAAGGACTGGTGGGATTTGGGATTTTTATGTTTTATGTTTTATCTGTATGGAAATGTTAATGTTGTAAGCCACCCCGATTGCTCAACAGAGGGGTGGGATATAAATAAAATTATTATTATTATTATTATTAGAATTAGAATTAGAATTAACTAAAATAAGAGGTTAAGGTAACTAAGATTTATTTCATAAGAATAAGATTACATGCAAACTGCTGATATTTCATAATCATAGTGTGTTGGAAAATATTTCATTTTGTACTATTCATGAGTACTGACAAATTTCAAGTTTAGTAATTGCTATTTGACTGATGATGGGCTACAGAGGACTATATTGATATAAAATGATTGGGGAATTGTGGGAAGGAAAAATAGATCTGACTAAATATACTTCAGGTTACATATCAATTTATAATAGAATTCTGAGATAAAACTTTGGAAATTGATTATATTTACTTAATGAATAGTTGATAATTTGATTTGTTGAGATAAGATTTGATTTGTCTAGACAGATATTGATTTAAAGATTGTGAAGAGGGGCATTAATAGTATTTATTATATATCATCCCTCAAGAGTTTGGATAGAATCAATTAAGAATTCATATAATCTATTTGATGAGAGGGTTGAATCTCAGTCTTTATATCAACAAAGGAAACAAAGAACAAAGAAATTTAATAAATTCAAGATGGTATCAGGAGTTAAATCCGAGCAATGACACAGATACAAATAACTACTAATGCAAGGAGTGGTTCAATCAAAATGGCCAGTAAACAATTAGATATAAGTGCAATAATATTACAAGAACTGAGGGAATTTAAGAAAAAAATTAAAAAGAAATACGGGAGGAATTAAAAGCTAAAAGAAATGAAATCAAACAAGATATGCATAAAGAAAGAAATATTCTGAAAGAGAAAATAGACAAAATAAATAAAGATATGTCAGAAATAAGAACTGAAATAGATGAAGTGACTGTAAAAACAAAATATCTGGAAACTAAAACAAAAGGTTTGAAATTTAAACAGAAACAAAACAAATAATAATAATAATTTTATTTCCATTCTGCCTTTTCCAAATGGGAATCAATATGGATTACAAAAGGTATAAAACATAAAGCAATTAAAATGACAATCCTACTTCTACAAGAGATCAGATACAGGGATAGGTGCATCAAACTAACAGGAGCAGCTGGCTGAGAGAATAATACCAATGTTAGTATCATTTGCAAGGACATCAGAAGAAATTATGGATGCTCAAATAGACAAGTTGTTCAGAATAAACTCAAAGTTGGCAAGGGAAAAAAAAACTACCTTGGGACATTGCAATATGGTTTCTAGGAATGAGAATGAGGGACAGAATAATACAAAAAAGCTATGAAGAGAAACTAGTAATTGATGAGACACAAATTTAAATATTTAAGGATACACCATCCCAAATATTAAGGAAAAGAAAGGAATATGAATTCCTAACAGTAGAACTACAGAAGAAGAACATAAGCTTTAGGTGGGAGAAGACAGAAGGAATTTTGTTCACATACAGTCAAAGACAATACAAGATTAACTCAATAGATAAAGCTAAGAAATTCTACAAAAATATGCAAACTAGGGAAAAAAGCAAGAAGTAACAGCAGAACAGAAGAAAGAGAAGAAAGAAACTTATCTGAGGAATATCAGAAGGGATGAGGAATAGAAGAGAACTCATCAGAAGATCAAGAGTTATAAGAAACAACAACAAGAGGAAGAAGAAAACTTAGATTTAGACTTATCAAGAGATAAAGAACCTTCTCAATCAGAGGAAGAAGAAGAGTTTTCTGAAGGAAAACAACAAACTAAATAGTTAAAGAAAACAAAAGGAAATATTAAAAATGTGCCCCTGGAATGTAAAGGGCATAAATGTAGAACATGAATGGAAACAGATGTTTCATTTTTTGGAGAAAAATGACTGTGATGTAATTTGTGTTTTAAGAAACAAAAATAAGAGACAATGACATTAAATATTTGAGAAACCTTAAATTAGTATGTCTATTTTATTCTTCAGTGTGAAAAAGGAAAAGGGGAGTGGCCATTTTTGTTAATAAGAAACATACAGTAAGAGAAATTTGTAAAGATAAGCATGAGCATTATGTAATGGTTGAAATTACAATACATAACACAAAAATAGAAATAGCAAGCATATACACTCCACTTGAAAAAAAAAGGCAAATTTTATAAGCAACTGAACAAGGATCTAATAGAACACAATAAAAATAACATAATGTTGGCAGGTGACTTTAATGGCATTTTAGAACCAACAAGAGACAGAAAATCTGAAAAAAGAATATATAAAAATCAAGGGAAATTACAAGTTGAATATTTTGATATGATGGAAGTACAATACTTAAATCGATGTGGATTCAGCTATATGGAAATAAAAAGGGATTCACTTTTTTTCAGATAATCACCAATCCTTCTCTAGGATAGACATGTTCTTAGTGTCAAGAGAATTGGCAACTAAAGTTTAAAAAATGAATATCCTTCCAAGGACACATTCTGATCAAAAATAGAAATATTTTTAGATTACCTATCTAGTAGACAAACAGAATGGAGATGCAGGGCCTCGGCAGACAGCTAATTGGGCCGTCCTCAAGGCAAGGAAGAGGAGGGGCAGCCGCACGATCAGCGCCCCTTACTACTCCTGAGGAGCAACCTCCCGCCGCAGCATCCGCACACGCTGCGGTGAGTAAGTCGGTGAAAGTGCACCCTACACTTTTAGGGCACACTTTCACTGACTTCTGAAAGGAGTGCTGATTTTGCTCTCCTTTCAGAGGTGCCGACGGTGCACCATGGTGTGGATGCCGCCGTCCCACGGCATCCCAGACGCCCTCGTCTGCTTCCCCCCTAAATGAAGAGTTGTTAAGAGATGAAGAGTTTCTAAACAGATTAAGAAAAGAAATTAAAATTTTATTTAAAGAGAACTGTGATCAAGGAACAACAATGAAAATAGTGTGGGACATAAGCAAAGCAGTGGTAATGGGGCTGCTTCTGGAAAGAGCAGGTGAAGTAAAAAAAAAAAGTAAACAAGACAAACAGAAAGTAATATTACAAGAATTGAAGATGAAAATTGAGGGGGGAAACCCTAATAATAAAACCCCCAAAAGAAATAAAATTACTGCAACAACAAATGAGATCAAAGCAAGCAGAAGAGATAGCTAGACAATTAAAGAAAGAGAAACATAATCATTTTGAAAACACAAATAAAACAGGACATTGGCTAGCAGATTAAAGAAGACAAGAAAGAAAAGTCTAATAAATGAGATTAAAAACAAAGACAAAATTATTACCAATCAAGAAAAAAGCAGGAAAATCTTTAAAGAATTCTATGCAAATTTGTACAGAGAAGAGACAACAGCAATTAACATTGATAAGATTAAGCAATACTTAGATAATAAAACAATAACAAAAATAACTAAAGAACAAAAAGAGGCATTAAATAAACTTTATTCAAATGAAGAGTTAATACAATCAATCCAAAGTATAAAGGAAGGTAAAACACCAGGGCCAGATGGCTTTACAGCCTTATAATAAAAACATTTAAAACAGAATTATTAAATCCCTTAAACAAAGCTCTAAACTTGATTGCAACAGAAACTAAACTGGAAACATGGAATAAAGCAACAATCACCCAAAGAAGGGAAAGATAGTTCAAGGTACAGAATTTCAGGTCCATCTTACTACTGAACACAGATTACAAAATATATACAACAATCATAGCAAACAGATTAAAAAACGTTTTAATGGAAATTATAAAAAAATCATCAAAATGGTTTCAGTCCTGGCAGACAATTAAGAAATAACATTAGAACTATAATAAATACTATTGAATATTATAATGTAAACAATGAGGGAAAAATGGCATTAATTTTTTTAGATGCCCAAAAGGCAATTTGATAATGTGAAATGGAAATACATGTTAGAGGTTTTGGAAAGAATGAACCTAGGAGAATTTTTTTTTAAGCAGCATTAGACAGATATACAAACTGCCCAGTTGCTTATAAATGGCATCAAAACATGTGAATTTGTTTTGATAAAGGCACTAGACAGGAATGTCCACTGTCACCACTACATTTCATTATGGTGCTAGAGGTGTTAAACAACACAAGATTAAATAACAACATAAAAGGAACAAAAGTAAAATTTCATGAATACAAGATCAAGGCATTTGCTGACTACATGGTGATGAACAATATAGAACAACTTAGGAAAGAAATGAATCTATTTAGTGTTATTATTAGTTGAATTGAGCAGAGTAGCAGAGTGTATGTAGAGACCTCCATTCACCAGTTTCAGCTGTTTCTGGATCTGTTGCTCATCACTCAGGAATGCTAGCTCCCTGCAGCTTGCAGCTTTCCATGAAACCAGACCAGAGATTAGATTCTCTTCAAAAGAAGGATTTTATTCTTGAGTTGCAGAATGAACAAAATAACTATTTACATTTAGAACATCCATCATGCAGGCAGAGCATGAACAGGAACAAAGAACTCCAAGCCATAACTCCATCCCCAGGTTGATACATTTATAGACATTTGCCTTCTTCCTGTGTCTTGTGTCATGTGACAATTAGTTCTCTGTAGCCCATCAGTCAAATACCAACAATGTTTCTGAACAATTCTGGATTGTCAAACTCCTTTGTTGACTCACCATGGCATAACCAGGAGTCATAGGGCTTTTTACTATCTTAGCATTCTGCAGTCCACACTTTTCAATCAGCCTTTCTATCTTTTTCTGTTGACTTAACAAACATCTACCATCCTCAGTCCACTTAACCTCAGTCCCAAGGTATGCTCTGAGAATTCCTAAATCCTTAATCACAATTTTTTTTTGCCAATTCTTTCTGTACTGCTTGAATTTCCCATTCTGACTTTGCTTTATTTGGGCTTTAACATTAACAAAGAAAAAACATGGATATTAATTAAAAATATGAATACAAAATAAGAGTTACTAGTCAGAAAATCAGGATTTAAAATTGGGGAAAAAATAAAATATTTAAGTGTCTGGCTGACATCCAATAACATCAGCCTTTATGAAAACAACTATAAAAAGATCTGGAAGGAAATACAAGGATATTAGGCAAGATATCAGTTATTAAAATGATGACCCTACAAAAATTATATTTCTATTATTAAATCTGCCAATAATAAATGACATGAAGATCTTTGCTAGTTGGAATACAGAGTTAAGAATTTTTTTTTTGGATGGGAAGAAAACTGAAGGTCAAGTGGGAAAATCTAAAAGACAGAAAAAAGAGAGATAGATATGTGCTACCAGACTTGAAATTATGTGCATGGGCATGTAGCTTTTTATGGCTTCAGGACTGGATTAAACTGAGTAATAAACATATGCTAAATTTAGAAGGAGCAGATCTAAGGTACGAGTGGCACCCAGACATTTGGTATCAAAAAATGACAGTAAACAGAGTCTTTAAAAACCATCCAATAAGAAGAAACTTGCTAAAATTTTGGCTTCAGATAAAGGAGAAATTTTACAATAACATTCCACAATGGATCTCAACAGAAGAAGCTTTTTTGGTAGGTGAAGCAGTGATCAACAATGGATTACATATAAGGAATTAGTGTAAAAGGATGAACAAGGTAACATGCAACTGACAGAAAGAGAAGAATTAACCAAAGAAGACATACATTTGCATTGGTTCAACTATTTACAAATTAAAAGAAAATATGAAGAAGACATAAGGAAGGAAGGACAGAAGAACAGCAAAATGAATTAGATGAACTGTTATCCAAGACAGATAAGAAAAAAGTATCAAAGATCTACAAAATATTTCTAGAAAGAGAACTGGAGAGAGAAACAATTAAAGAATATATGGACAAATGGGTGAAAGACATAGGCAATCCAATAACCATCTTAACCACCCAATTGCATTGGAAAACTGGGAGAATGCCTGGAAAAGAACACATGAATTCTCTGCATTCCAGCCCCAATCCACCGTTTCTCAGGGCAGCCCATGGCCACCCATCTGCAATGGCCCAAAGTTGAAACTAAGAAAGTAAAACTCTCAAATGAAACAACTCAAATACATGAAGTAACAAATGTCTTATTCACCTACAACTAAGTGCCTATTGTTTGAAACAGCTTCTAAATAAAATTTTGTTATTATTTTAATAAAAGCTTGTCTGCAGCTTGATTGAATATCCACACTAATAACAAAGTATTTTACCACATTTGTTAAAGTACACCTCTTACATTTATACAAGATGAAGCAGTTTCACAAATAGATTGGAAGTCACAAGAAATGTAAAGTAACTTAAGTAAAGTAAACAATAAGAAAGAGCATCACAGATATGAATTAACAACCTTGTCAAAACCTTTGCCTTTTTTACCTTTAACTATGTTCATATACTGCCTTTAGAGCAATAGAAATATACTGTAAATGTAGCCAAATACTTTTGAAAAGTCAATTCCAAGCACTGAACTCACTGTTGTTGAATTAGAGTCATCACCAAAAAGCAGCAGTCCTTAGCTGGAGACTGCTTCAGGACTGGAGATTCTGGAAGATTCTGGAATTAATGCATTCCAGAATTATCTGGAATAATAGATTCTGGAATTAATGCATTTATACCCCATGCCTTTGGATTAGAAGTGAGCAAAGTGAAGCCCACAGGGCACATGTAGCCCCTGTAGCCCAAACCCCAACCTCAGATTTCCTTTAAAAAGTGTTTTAAATATTTTTCTCTGATTTTTGTCCACCCTGTCAGAACCAAAGAACTCTGTTCCCAATGGACAGAAAAACATCTTACTGTGATAGAAAAAAAGACTTTTATTTAAGACATCAGGACAGAAGTTACCAGTAAAGTGTCTCTGTCAGAACTAACCAGTCCCTTCACCTTACAGTGATATTAATCCTCCAACTATCCAATCCCACTCTTAATCTATTGGCTGCAAATTTTGTTTTTAAACAAAGCAAATTCTAACAGTCCCCTTCTTACCCATTTGTCCAGCATCCCTAGCTCTGCCATTCTACTGCAATAAAGGAAAGAAAAACAAACATCCCCCACGTACCTGAACCAGTGCCCTCTCCAGAATTATAAATCTGTTCACTCTACATGCCATTTGCCCTGCCTGCCATTTCTCTAATCCCCCTTCTAAGGACATGCTGTCAAACTCACAACAACCCAGGCTTCTATATGTTTTGCATTCACTCACCCCATAAATAATCAATATATACATCCTCTCCAATATTCAGTAACAATCATGACATAAACATGTCCATGGATTCTGACACATTCACCCCCAAACTAACTCAAAGTGGCTGCCAAACACAATGGTTTTCCTTCCCCATTTCCCAAGACTCCACAAACCTTTAAAACTCTTTAAGCCTGCTAAAATCCTTCCCCTGGGAACTGGGCTCAAAACTGGCCAATAGCAAAACTGAAAGAGACATTTCTCATTTTTTGTTTCAATTTCAGCCAGGGTGTGTGAAAGCAAAATCACTGTGTTCAGCTGTTCAAACCGTAGAGCGTGATGGATAAATTTTGTGGATTTTTAAAGCAGATCTGGCAGCTTTCACACTCCAGTGCAGCTTGCCAGAGTCCCCACCCCCTCTGCAGCTATCCATTCCTGATTTAGATGGTTATTTTGGCAATTGCCCTTTGCTAAACCTGGAGTCCCTCATCTTCATTGTCCCAAGTGGCAGCCATGTACTCAAGTCCTGCTGACATGTTGACTCACTGTTCAATAATTGATACATTAGGCCTACTCTAGGTGGAATTAACCAAGAAGATTTTAGCAACACATTTGCTAATTCCTGGATGGTGCATAACCATTCAACATTGCCTTCAGTGTATACCTTATTCCTGGGAATTGCAGAAATATTCACAGTGAAATTTCCCTTTCACCATGGGACAGCAAGCAGGTATATAGGCAGATAACATAAGCAGTTTCACAATGTCATTATTTGGTGGCAAGTTAGTGTGAACATTTATGTGGTTATATTACACAAACATTGTACAAATGGACTTATGTAGGATTTTGTTCATACTGACTTAAGCCTATTCATGTGAAAATCACTTTAGAAAAATCATATAAGCAGACTATTTTTTTTTAAATGAAATTCTATCATTCAACACTGGGCAAAACTGGTGATTTTGTGTTAGGTTTCAAATAATTGTTTATAATCTGACAACTGCAATATCAAGCAATAGCATGCCTATAGGACAGATCTATATTACAGATCTAACATCATAAATCAAAATTGTGCATTACCCAATGTCATTTCATTAAAAAAAAATCTCATACCCACAGAAGAGTCTCAGTACTTGGATAGTATTGCAAGTGTTGCTAATTATTATTTTCAGATTTCTAGCAAATCTCTTCTTACTAGTGCATTTATTCTGGGCACTTTCTGTAACTAACATATCTGATGTGTCCATAGTATTATAAAGGTTATAATGATAGCGTTGACTGATTAGTGTTGATGGCTATGTGAAATATCTGTGTATGAGTGTACCTCAACATAGAGTAACACTTTATGAAAGCAATTCTGACAGCAGTGAAAGTAGTAGGTCTTCTCTCCATCCACCCTGTCAGTTTAATCATAGAATCAACAATCTGCCTAAGGGCCTAAGCAGACCAGGGCATCCAGGACGCCCTGGTCCGGAGTGCCATGGGGCCATGGCAGCCACACTGCGGCGCTCCTGCGGCGACCCTAAAAGGAGCGCTAAATTGGTGCTCCTTTTAGAAGTCAGGGAAAGTGCGCCCTAAACACGTCGGGCGCACTTTCCCTGACTCTTCCACCGCAGCGCATGAGGATGCTGCAGCGGGAGGTTGCCCCCGGAGGGCCAGCAGCTCCGAGGGCAACCTCGGGAAGAGGAAGGGGCACTGCTCGTGCGGCTGCCCCTCCTCTTCCAGGCCTCGGAATCGACTCTATTAGTCGTCTGCCGAGGCCCTAAGTCACCCAGAAATAGCTGATCATCTTTTCTCCAAGTAACTCAGCCCAGTCAGAAGGACTTCTCATTTTTTCACCTGAACTCAATACTGTAAAAAAAAAAAAAAAAAAAAAAGACCCAGATATTCCTAGAGAGAACACTTCTCTAGACATTTGCCTAGCACAATTCTATGGTCAACATCTAGTGGATGTTGAGCACAGAGTTGCACTGGAGGATTTAGAGATTCTTAGAGAGGTGTTCCATCAGGTTAAAAAAAATAGTTTTTCCATTTTCACAGGAGCCCTATGTCCCTAACCCCAGCAAATGTGGATGGTCCACTGTATTGCTCCTTGGAAGTTAATGGAAAATCTTATTCCTCATTCTTATTGAATGCTTATAATCATACACTATTTACACTATTAAGTTTAGTTGGCCAAGAATCAGAAGAACTATGGATAGAAGTCAGGGACATAATCAAAAAGGAATGCAAAAAGATGATAACTGTAGCCAAAAAGAATGAGAAGAAACAATGGATGATAGATGAAGAACTTCAAGCAATTAAAGATGAGAAGCAAAAGCAAAGGAAGACTGGGACAAAATTAAAACCATGAATGCTACTGTCCAATTATTAGTGTGCAAGGAAAAGGGAAATATCTACAACAACAAATGCAGAGAAATAGAAGCTGAAAACAAAAAAGTAAGAACAAGAGATTTATTCCAAAAGATTTGGAAATTCTTTTTTTTATAGACTTTAATTGAATTAAAATCCATACAAACACCAATAAACAATAAACACAAAACAAAATCTCAAAAAAAACAAACTAAACAAACATACTAACATCAGACAATCGGACTAACAAAAAACCAAAACAAAACAAAACAAAAAAGACAAATAGAACCAATCTTCACATTACATACATCTTTCACACTGAAAAGGGGAATGAAAGAGCGACATTGAGTTTAAAATAATTTAAGTTTATTATTAGCAATGGTCTATACCTATCTATGATACCCAACCTTGAGAAGTAAAAGAGAGGAGTTTTTATGCTTAATGACAATGGCTTGGAAAGGGTTCAGGAAGTTTTCAAAAGATTTGGGAATTCAAAGAGAAATTTAAACCAAGAGTGGGGATATTCTACAATTAGAAGGGGAACATAATGCACAACCAAGGTAAGGTTTAAAAAATGATGGAAACAATACACAGAAAAGCTATACAAAAACATGTGAAAGGACAAATGACACATGGGAAGAAGAAATATATGAAGATGAACCCCAAATTCTGGTAAGTGAAGTGAAAGCTGCACTTAAACAATGGGGAAGAATAAATCACAAGTAGAACTGCTTCGACACACAGAATCAAGTTCAGTTCTACCAATTTTTCTGCCAACAAATATGGAAAACAAAACAGTGGTCCACAGACTAGAAAATATCAATATACATTCCTATACAGAAAAAGGAAACATAAAAACTGCAATTACCTAACTACAGGACCATTGCACTAATATCCCATGTAAGCAAACTCATGCTCAAAATTCTGCTGCAAAGACTCCTAGCATATATGGAATGAGAAATCCCAGAGGTGCAAGCTGATTTCAAGGAAGAAAGAGGCACTAGGGATCATACTGCAAACATAAGATGGGAAATGGATCATTCCAGAGAATTCCAAAAGAAAATCTGCATGTGGTATATTGACCACAGTAAAGCCTTTGACTGCATAGACCATGAAAAACTATGGAACACTCTGAAAGAAAAGGGGGTACCATTACACTTGATTGTCTTGATACATAACTTGTACTCAGTATAAGAAGCTGCTATCAGAACTGAGTATGGAGAAACAGAATGGTTTCCAATTGGAAAACGGGTCAGGAAAGGTTGCTTATAATCACTCTATTTTATTTAACCTGTACACAGAGCAGGTTTAGACTCAGAGGCAGAAGGAGTGAATATTGAAGGTAAGAACATTAAAAAGCCATGATATGCAGATGACTCAATACTATTAGCAGAAACTAACAAAAACATGGAAAAATGTCAAGGTAGCTTGATGCTGAACATTAAGAAAACAAAATGTATGACCACATAGAGTTACAAAAGTTTATCCTAGATAATTAGAAAATTGAAATAGTCAAAGAATTCCCATACCTTAGATCAAACATTAATCAGAATGGAGACTGCAGTCAAGAAATTAGAAGAAGGCTAGGATTGGGAAGGGCAGCTATACGAAATGGACAAGATCTGAAAGAGTAAAGACATAACTCCAAACACTAAAGTGAGGATTGTCCAAGCCATCATATTCCATATATGGATGTGAGAGCCAGACAGTAAAGAAAACTGACAGAAAGCAAATAAATTATTTTGTGATGGAGAAGAGTGCTGAGGATACTGAGGATGTCCAAAAAGACAAACAAATGGATTCTTGAACAGATCAAGTCTGAACACTCCCTGGAAGCCAAGGTGACTAAATCGAGGTTGCCTTGTTTTGGCCATATCATGAGAAAGTATGAATAATTTTAAAAAAGACAGTAATGCTAGCAAAGGTAGAAGGCAACAGAAAGAGAAGAAGAAATGGATGGATTCAATCAGAGAGCCCATAGATAGGAAACTGTGGGACCTGAACAGAACAGTGAAGGACAGGGCTTCTTGGAGAACTCTCATCCACAGAATCGTCATGTGTCGAGGTCTACTCAAAGGCACTTAACAACAATAATCCTATTACCTATTTATCTTAAAATAATTTGTAGTAATTTTAGTAGTAATAACATTTCACATTGGATTTTTTTTTTAAAAAAGACACTTTCCTGTGCATCGCTTCTCAGGAGAATTCGTTACAGGGTTTATATTTTTAAATGAATCATATATCACAACCCTACAGATTTTCACTGATCTTAACAAATTCTGGGGATTCAAGCTCCAAGAGGAAAAGGTCCCAGAAAGACAGAAAGGAAATTGATTGTTGCTGCTCAGTTACCATTGGTAAGATAAATAAGGTTTGCAAAACCCAAGGAGAAATTTGGAGGAGACACAAGAAATGTTTATAGATAGTTCTCAATAGATAGACAAATCTCAATAATAGACAGACTTAGTGATAGATTGTATGGGGTGATAGTAAGCAGTCAGAACTATGCTTCATTTATGCTACTTGCATTGTTATTTTGTTGTTCAGTAGTTCAGAAGATCAAGTGATCCTATAGACAGGAGCCCTAGTGGTGCAGTGATTAAATGTTGGTCCTGGAGCCACAACATTGTGAATTCAACCCTAGAAAAGGGCTCCAAGGTTCACTCAGCCTTCCAAGGTTGGTAAAATGAGTACCCAGATTGTTGGGGGCAATTGACTTACAAATTGTAAACTACTTAGGGAGTGCTAGTTCACTGATAAGTGGTATAGA
This sequence comes from Phrynosoma platyrhinos, assembly GCA_020142125.1. Taxonomy (NCBI): domain Eukaryota; kingdom Metazoa; phylum Chordata; class Lepidosauria; order Squamata; family Phrynosomatidae; genus Phrynosoma; species Phrynosoma platyrhinos. The sequence goes on along the minus strand of CM034706.1, from coordinate 157,608,141 downwards.
AATGTACTTGCTATTGCTATTGCTATACCTAATCTATTGTGACACCTTTTATTTATTAATTAATTTATTTAGATTTTTCTCCTTGTTATCTACAATTGATTGAAAATTACACCAGCTCTGAGACTGCCATAATTCTTAGCCCTTTTAGAGGGAGGCTATGTGTATTAGGTGTACAAGGGCAATTCAGAACCTGCAAAGCTCAATCTGCCTCCAGTTCAATAGAACACTACCACTAATGGGGGCACTATCTGGCACACTGTGGTGTACAGACTTTTTCATCAGCACACCAGGGCTACTCCATTAACACACCAGACTAGTTAGGAGATAGGGCCAGAACAGACTGGCAAGAAGGGGTGGCTTGAAGGCCCCCCACAGAAGACAGATTGGTGCCATGGCAAACACACACTGAGGCCCCAATCTGCCTTGAACCCAGCCCAAATAGGAGTGGGGAAAAATCAATTTTTATTTGGTCCAGGAAAGAGACAGCTTTCCTGGCCCTGCCATAGCCCCAGGGTGGCTTCAAGACACTCTGATTGGGTGCAGCATGTAAATGCTACACTGCTGGAGCATCTTGAAGCCACACAGGTTCATGACACATCTGTGTGGCCACCCGTCTTCTGGGTGGCTTGTGGCCATCATTGGAGCATGCAGTGTGTAAACACCCTTCTCTGATTGATGTCTGAAATCATGCTTTTCCTAGCCATCTGTTTTGGCCCAATAGTCAATTGTATTTCTTTAGAATAGAGCTGGGAATCCTGGGGACCACCAGACATCATGGAACAGCTACTTCCAGCAAGGCTACCCAACAAAGTCAATGATAAGGATGGCTGGAAGCATTAGAAGAGCATATGAAGGATTGCATGATGCCTGCCCTTGCTTTATAACAATAGTTACATAGTAAGCAGATATATACCGTAATGATACAAATAAATAAATAGGTACTAAAATAAAGGATATCGGGGGGGGGGGGTGTCTTATTCTCCCTAAATGCTCCATCCCTGATCCTTTGATCTATTATGATCATGAAGCTCCAGAATCAAAAACTCTTATCTTCCAAGAGCACTTGAGCACCCAGCAATCCTCTTTCTGTAAATTAAGCCCCACATTTCATATGATAGCAAAAGCTTTTCCTAAATACATTGTTAAGTGCTTGACAATGAAATCCTGCTTCAAAAAATTGCTTGGGTGCAGGAGGGGAGGGAGGGGAGAGTTAGCATGGTAAATGCTAGAGGCAGAAAAGGTCTCAGATAATTTTGCTTTTATTGTAAGTCAAAATATCAAACCTTCCTTCAGGCTTCTTAAGGTCTCAACCACTTAATCATATCTTTATACTCTCCCATATTCAGGTTCATGACACAGAGATAGAAGATAATGTTTGCTGGTAGCGTGTTCACCTGGCCTTGCTTTCTGCATTTTAGTTGCCTGAGGTTATTGAGAAGAATGTTACAACAAAATAAAAAAGAAACAATTTTAAAAATTGTTAGGGAATATTAATCCATTGCCACTGAATAACTGGGAAGTCCCCCTCATTTCTCATTGTGGGTACTTGGGAGATGGGCACATCAGGGTTTATCAATCAATGTGGTACCCAAAACTTAGATTTCCTAAACATACCTATTGGAACCCAGAACTATTCTTATCTTTTATCTCATAACATCCTCAGCACAGAGAATGTTAGTCAAGGGAAGAAAATATACTGAGGTGTATGTTAACACACACAAAGCCAAATGCCAGTGTATAGAAAAGTTACTTTTTTAAAGCTATCCCTCCCAGAGTCCCCTAGGCAACATGCAATTTTGGTCCAAAAATTCTAGCCCCCCAAAAGTAACTTTTCTAAGCTCTGCAAAAACCTATTCCAAATAAATAGGGTGTATCATAGCTGATACATAGAGCTATATGAAGATGAACCCCAAATTCTAAAAAGTGAGATGGAAACTACAATAAGAGAAATAGCAAAAAACAAATCACCAAAAACAGATGATATTCCAATTGAACTGCTGCAATTCACATTGACAGAATCAGCTCTAGCCCTAACCAACATATGTCAACAGATATGGAAAACAAAATGTTGCCCAAAAGATTGGAAGGCCACATGCCAAATGGATGGACTCTATTAAAGAGGTCACGGGGATTAAGGGGTTGCAGGAATTAGGCAGAGCACTGGAGGACAGAGGGTCCTGGAGATGTCTCATCCACAGGATTGACATGAGTCGAGATAGACTCAAGGGCATTTAACAACAAACAACAACGATAGCTGATATTTTACTTAATTTTTATTCATATCAAATTTTAATATACATTTTATGAAATGGACAATGATATGTCAATTCTAATAAGTAATAGCAAAAAAAAAATATTTCAGGGGTGAAAAAAATCTGTGAACATCCAGAAACTGTTAGACTACAACTCCCATTATCTCTTGCCATCTAGACCAGAAAGTGCAATAATAGAATGATTACAGGAAGGAGGAGGGGGGGGGAGGAGAGGAGATACTGTTAGCTGCGGTTCTGAACTGTCTAAATTTCATATTAACTGTATTCTGCATCATGCTTGAAAACTGGAAGACCTACTTTCTTGACAGAGGGCTAGAATGGATGAATTTATTGCAGTGACCATGTAGATTGTATTGGGAGGGTGTCATTACAGTAGGATGATGACATTAATTCAAGTGCAGCTGGTAGTTCCAAGTGTTGTAGGGTGGTGACGACTTTCAGGTTTAATGTTAGCTTTTTTCCAAAGAGCATCTAGTTGTGAGCAGATATTCCAGGTATCATTGGAGCTATGCAAGTGTTGAACCCTATTCCCAACATTCATCATCTGGATGGCACCCATAATAGCTGGACTTCTTATACCTGGAGGAGCACAGGAGCAGGTTGCCATTGCAAATGAAGGTGAAAGCAGTGTTCCACAATACTGAGGCACCAGTCACATCTGCATTGGTCATTGAAAGTCTCCTACAAAGTTAAATGAATAATCTGACAAATCTTAATTCATACTCCTAAATCTGATTCTATTATAAATAGAGAAACTATTTTCTGGTCCTTTAAACTATACATATTGGGGTGTTTTATAAAAGTAAAACAGAGTTGCTAAATCCATAATACATAATGCAAGTATTAGTTTCTTATGTGTCCTTTCCTTTGTTTGTACCTATTCATTTACTTCTTTCTTTGGTCTGTATCCAACATATTCATTCAGCTAATGTCAATGACATTGCTTTTGTGGACACCTATGTTTGGATTTTGTACAAAGATGAGTGAGAGTGATCCAGTGCAGTCTCCTATTGTACAACTAGTTGCACAAGTAGTTCCATGCCTGAGGACCATAAGAAAAACATAACTTCCTAGAGCAGGACTTCCACGCCCAGATATTGTGGGACTTCATTGGTCTCCCATAGGAACTTGGAGGGCTGCCCCTACTATACCCCCTTTTCACTTAGATTTTTTCTATATAAAGGGTCCCCTATGAGATATTTTGGCATTTTGCAATGTTTTGAGGTTTCCCTATGATGTCTTAGGCCCAGGAGAAGTCTTTCTTTCCTCCCCCCCCCCCACTGGGAAAAAAATTGAGGTCTGGCTAGGAGGAGGAGCAGCAGCAACAGCAGCAGCAGCAGCCTTTTGTGGACGTAAAACATCCAGGAGATGAGTGGAAAGACAGAACAAAATTGTTCCCAGGGATCCATAAGAGCATGGGGGTATTTATAATTAAGATATTGGGTGCTGCAGAGCTTCTGGTAATCACAAAGCCAGTTCTGGGGGGATATGCAGCCTATGGAGGGTACTTTCCTCACCAACAGAAAAACCAACATAACTCTGATAATACAAACATTACATTGTGTTTAGTGTTACAAAGTGTGTGTGTGTTGTGTATATGTAAACCAGACACCATACAGTTTGAGTCTAGTCATTTTTATTTGTTTGGGAATTTTTAAAATGAAAATGCATACTTCTCCAAGTAAACATTTAGAAGATTTGAAATTCTGAATTATATGACAAGCAGAAGCTTGTTGTACTATGTAAGGTCAAGACTGGCTAGGAACAAATCCATTTAGATTAGATGGCACTCCTTGGTAAGAATCATAAATTGTTAGCTGATGCATCAAGATAGGTGACTGTGAAGACTCTACCCTTGAGAAGTAGCAGAAGATGTCACAGGCAGAATAAAGTTGTTGGTGGCCTAATATGTTTCAAGAGGTTTGTCATCTACAGCACTACATTCTTTAAGGATATCTAACAAAAAGGTGTAAAACTGAAGGAAAAATCTCACAGCAAACCCCTCTCTCAAGTGAATTTATTGACTAAAATCAGTTCCACAGAACCAATTAGTATCTTACACCAGCTGCCCTGCAAGGCTTATGAGGCCATCCATCACCTATCCATTTAACTATTTAGCATTTGTTCCAGCAATTTGTCACACTGTCAGAATGCCAGCATTTCAGAAGAGGAGTTTTTGGTTGAAAGAAATCTAACCTAGATACTGCAGATATTTATCCTTTAATAAGACTTACCCAAGATTTATGTTTCTATTCTATTTAAACTCTTGAGCACTTAGTGGGAGATGCAGAAGGGCCAAAAGGAGGGGGGAAGGGATGCAAGTCTTTGCATTTCAGAGGACATCTATACTGAGAGCAATTGGCTTTTGTATGAGAATTTGTTGGGTAAAAAGCACAGAGAAAGGTGAGAGTTATTTCAACCTTCATTCACAAATGGAATGTTACATTAAAACATCTTACTGTTCTACTGGATGCAGGTTTTTAAAATCCTTTCTTAGATAATTTGTTATTAATTTGTTATTAATCTTTTTATTAATGTCCAAACACTTCCTTAGGTTAGACATTTCAGTGAAATTAAGAATCAAAGAATACAGCTTATTGCAGACTGAAATGCTGTGTACTCAAACTGTGCATCAATAGGGATGGAAAACATACAAAGGGATGCATTCAGTGACATGACAAACTTATCAGTTTGTTTCATTCTCAGACCTTTTCTGTCCCATATCTGCATTTATCTGTAGGTGTAACACAAAAATTGTATGCACTTTACAGTAAATAATGCATTTGCATTTAATACATTTCAGTATGTTTTTAAAGCCCAAAATAACAAGAAATGCTGTTGTTTCTCTTCCTCCTCTTCCTCTATTTATATTCCATCATTCCCCAAGAAAAGCAGGACTGTGGATGACTTACACATTGAGACAAATACAATATGACTAAAAGCATACAGAACCTACTTTGCAAAATTCAAGAAAGCACAACATCCAAATGACAATTGCAGTTTCATCCTTGTATCAATTTGGCAAGTTAAAAAGATGTCTATTCACTTCAAGTGAGAATGAGAATTTAGTGACCTTAATATAAATCTCTGGAAATGTAGCCCTATTAACCTGCTTTGGGAAGGAAAAAAAAAGAAATAAAGAGTCTTACAGACCTAGCTTATATATATATTTTATAGCTCCCTGTGTATGTATGTATGTGTTTTCAAGTCACCTGTTGAGTTATGGTGACTCCATGAATAGTCCCCTACAATACCCCATTTCCCTCAATGTTTTGTCTATTTTTCCCTGCCCTACCAACAGATAAAAGCAGAACTGTGGATGAAATAAGCTAATTAATCTTTCACTACATTGAATATCAGCTGTGGACCTTTTCTAATCCTATTGATTCACATTTTGGACATGTTGGCAAGGCTACCTGGCCCTTATAGAGTTTCAGATTGCACCTTATTCCTCATCCCTATTTTAAAACTATTCACTAACCTCAAAAACATACAACCAATTTGCAATACATGGCATTCTATTAATGCCCTCCAGAGTGACATTCTATCTATGATATCCAGACTGTTTCTATATTGAACATAGATCAGAAATAAAACTGACTTCAAGGTAAGCCAGGAAGTGTTATGGCTGATTGGGAATCTGTCAGTCCCAAGTCCAAACCTAGACCTCCCTTTGTATTATCTGGCTCTGATAGCTGATGTTTAGAATATCTTGAAATGCTGAAGTTGTATGACATAGTACTGAGTCAGATTCTATTTCTAGCTTTTCAAATGGTGTTTCTAATGGGCTAGATGGACTAGAGCAAAACTATTAGGAAAAATTACAGTACAGCATAAAAATTGCCTGAAAATTTACTGATTGCAGCCATCCTTTCCATGAACAATGATGGGAGGACATCTGGGGGCAGGTGGGACTGTGGCATAGCAGACTAGGGGACGTGCAGAGCTTGGAGAAAAACAGTGAAAGTCAACATGTGCGTAGAAGGAATAATATTTTAAATATCAGTCTTTCTTTAGCTCTTTTCTAGTCTGTGAATGCATCTACATTGTAGAAATAATACTTTTGACACCACTATTCATGTTGTAGCTCCATCCTATAGAATCCTGGGATTTGTAGTTTTGCAAGGTTTTTAGCCTTCTCTGCCAAAGGTTCCACAAAACTACAAATTCCAGGATACTGTAGGATGGAGCCATGGCACTTAAAGTGGTGTCAAATTGCATTGTTTCTTACAATGTAGATGTGGCCTAAATTGCAGTGCACCCCACCTGCTGCTGTTCTGACTGGCACACCTCTTGTATATTGAGGTTTCATTTGCTCCTGTTCCCTACTGGCTCCTAATATACTTCATTGCACCCAAGCTTCATTGTACCTAAACTGCTCTTTACTTTAGGTAGAACAGGATATAAGGCATGTTTGTATCTCAAGGAGTGTGCACAGTAGCCCTTTTCATTGACAGAATCCTTTAATTGTCTGTGAATAACCCAAAACATATAAGCCAGTATTCTACATCAGCTCATACTTAACTAAGTAAACTCTTCTGATCCCCCCCAGCTAACGGAAACGTCATTCACATATGTTCCAAATTAGCAGAATAGATGTACTTCTCCTCAGGCAGCTGATGCCCATTGTCCTGGGAAGCAAGCTAGACTCCCGTCACTAAGGCTCATCAAAAAATTTAACTGACTCCCATCACTAAGACTCACCTGTACAGGCCAAATAATGGGCAGTGCCATCATTAACTATGGTATCACTCGGTGAAGGAAGGACATGCATGTGCCCCTCTGCTCCTCTATTCCAGGAGGGGAAGCCCAAGGACAGAGTAGCTAGCAAGAGCACCATCTTGCTCTTCCATTTCCAGGCTTTCTTCCTGGGGGGAAGCCTGGGGACCGCAGCTGGCAAATGTACCCCTTCTTCACTGAAGGGAAGAATGGTCCAACTGGATGTCGCCTATCTTCTGGGTGTCATCAGGCATGGTCTGAACTCCCCACACCCCCTAGTGATGTCACTGGTCCAGGGGAGGTGCTGTGTTATTTTTAGACTGGTCAGGTGTCACAGGTGCTTCCTAATTGCAGGGTGCTTCCTATGTAAACATTATGAGTGTCTATGTCTGTATGTATAGGTAAATGTAGTTCTTTCTCTGAGGGTTGTGGGTGCAGGGAATTTCTGCTCCTGTGGTCGCTAAAGACCATGCTCTTCTCCTGTAGCTGCTGGAGCCTCTCCTCTTGTGGCTGCAAATCTGGTATGTCCTCTGGACTCTCAGTTTCTGTATTCTTCAATCTCAGGGTCCTGGATATAGGGCGTGACACCCATGCATCAGGTTCCCAATAAAGGGAACATGATCATAGTAATATTGTCACAAACAGGGCAGAGCCTATATAGACTGCCAGAAATAATCCAGCTTGAGACCACTTTAACTGTCCTGGATCAGTGCTAAGGAATCATGGGAACTGTAGTTTATTGTAGCACCAGAGAGAAGGCTTAATGTCTCAGGGGAAAAAAAACTACACTTCCCATGATTCACTAGCATTGAAGCAGGACAGTTAAAGTGGTCTCAAACTGGTTTATTTCTGGCAGTCTGTATAGGCCCTTAGGCAGTGTATGTACAGGCCAAATAATACATCCTCTCCTCCTCCTCACAGTGACCAGTCCAGATGACACAGGGCCCAATTCCCAATTCTAGTTTAAATTATCCTGATGATGTACCAAATGAAGTACCAAATCAGCACCAAATCTGAAGTATGTCACCCTTAAAACATATTTTTAAAACTCACCTTTTGCTTTGGATTTTCCAAGAAAATCCAGTACCCTCTGTCGCAATGCTGGGTTCACACATATGTCCCACGGTGCTGGCTTGCTCTGCTGCCACTGAGGTCAGAATGAAATGTAGCTATGGATCTCTCTGGGAAAATTTTAGTTAGTTCAATTAATGGGCTTCATTGTCTCAATATGTATACCAAGGGGTAGAAGATAAAGGATTGCAGAGGCAGGATTTGTCAATGAATTGTATTTTATTAAAAGGATGCAAGCATCAAAGCAAGCATACACACACACACACACATGCACACTCTAAAGCAGGGGTATGCAACCTTTCCCCTTTAAGGACCAAAGGACTTCAGCTCCCAGAAGCCTCAGCCATGTTGGCCAATAGTCCCATGTTGGCTAATAGCTCCTGGGATTCTGGGAGCTGAAGTCCTTTCGCCCTTAATGGGGAAAGGTTGCCTACTCCTGCTCTAAAGCTATGGGATAAAGGGGTGAGGTTTGAAATAGGCAAGGCTTTACAAATGGGATAATTACCATCAGTGTGGATGCTCCTTAAAGATGCGGTTTCATGGCTGTGGATGTAGGACTTGGCTGCCTTTTGGAGTGTCTAAGAGGGCAGCACAAGTCAGATCTAGTAGAGTCAGGGCCTTTACAGACTGCAAAAATAGTGCAGCTTGAGTCCACTTTAACCTTCCTGACTCAGAGCTAGGGAATCATGGGAATTGTATTTTTTTCTGAGCCTTCTCTGTCAGAGAGCTCTGGTGGCACAATATACTACAATTCCCATGATTCCTTATCCCTGAGCCAGGACAGTTAAAGTGGCTTCAAGTTGCACTATTTCTGGCAGTCTGTAAAGGCCCTCAGACAGACATGGTGTCCCCCTGAATTCCAAAACTAGTCCAAGAAATGTGGGGATCTTTTATAGGCCAAAAACAACCTGAGGCAAATCTATATCAAAGGGCCAAATCTGCATGGGAAAAGCTCACTCAAGACAGGGTTTTAAAGATGGGGAATGGAGTTGTAAACTAGTCCTCTCCGGCTTGGGTGCAAAAACATCCTGCTGTAAATTATCTAGTCTTCCTGCCTTTAGAGGTGTGAATGTTCTTTATCAGCAGCTCCTAAACTATCTGTTTTTCTCTTCCTTTGCATGTGGTCTGTCGCTCTTTGACGCATGGCTACTTTGGCTACTTAACCTGGTAGGATAAGCCTTATGGCTACTACAATTCAGAATCTATTCAGGACCATAGAAGGGCAGCACACACACCACAAAATTGGAAGGTTGCCAGTGCTCATAGCAGAAGCACCCATCTGTGTGATTGATGCTGGGTGTTTTGTTGTGTTTGTCTGTTTTGTTAGGGGTGAAACAGATGGGCATCCAAAAGCCTCTCCCACCTCAGTTGCCTGGGAGCTGTAGTAGGGCACCTACTACTGTGGTCCCAAATGCTCCTATTGGGTCCAGTTTTGGGACACCTTACATAGCCCCAGCATGGCCTTGGGGAAGCTTCTGGATCCTCCAGGGGCATACATTGTATAAATGTCATGTCCTTGGAGTGGCCAGACACTGCACCGTCTGCCCGTCTGTTTCAGGCCTTAGTTAACTAATAACTAAGTCAGGGGGAGGCAACCTTTCCCCTTTAAGGGCTGAGGGACTTCAGCTCCCAGAAGCCTCAGCCATGTTGGCCAATAGTCCCATGTTGGCCAATAGCTCCTGGGATTCTGGGAGCTGAAATCCCTCGGCCCCTTAAAGGGGAAAGATTGCCTACCCCTGAACTAAGTAATTTAGCTAAATAACTGATGAAGAATACTAGACAGAAATTTCAACAAATATCTGTAGACCAGAGGTGGGCTGAAAAGAGCTGGAGCAACAGATGAGTTTTAAAAATATGTTTCAAGAGTGGTATAACACAGATTTGTTGGTGAACTGGCTGTACCTCACCAAGACAATTAGCACTAGAATGGGGGGTCGAGCCAGCATTGTTTGGACTAATCACTGGGGGAATGGGGGAGGATGTGTTATTTGGCCTGTGGAGACACTGCCTTATGGCAAACCACACAAATGCATTTTAGTGCTCCTAATGTGTTGTAGTCAATTTTTGGCTATTTTCCTCTGTGTTTTTCAGAGATTTGGATGGCTTTGGAGGATTATTGTTGTATTATGGATGTTTTTAATGTTGTAAGCCACCCAGATTGCATTGCAGAGGGGTGGGATAAAAATATTGTTGTTGTTGTTGTTGTTGTTGCAAGCAAACTGCTGTGGTTTGGATAGATTTTGACTGGTTGAAAGGCAAAAATTGCCCAAAAATCTCCCCTCAAATAATGTGAGGTTTTCTTGGAGCTTTAGGAGCTACTCTCAGGGTCCCAAGGCAACATTTTGCCCATCCTTGCCACACTGTGCCCACTTTGTAAGGAAGCAGAGAAGGAGTGGCTGGCTGGTAATCTGCAGTGTTGTGGCTGATGCTTCCACAGCTGTTCTATCTTCTGGACCCTATTCTCAACAGAAGTTTGCCATGGGAGAATTTGCCACCTCGTACAGCTTGAAGCAGCTCTGGAAACACCAACCATGAAAGTAAGAATGGAGACACTGTCCCCAAGGTAACACTTCTAACACCCAAGCCAAAAAGGGTGTTGATATTTGATTAATCTCTTCTTCCTACTTTTGTCTGTGTTTCCAATCTCTTGTCGACACATGGTTCTGTAACATGAATAAATACTGTTGTTGCTCCATATCTTCAGTGCACTTGTAATGGCAGTAAGAGACAGCAGGTTGTGCACCCTACCTCTGAATCCACCAACAAAATGTCATAGATTTTTGTGGACAAAACTTCCAGCAACAAGGAAATTCAGACATGACTTGACAACCTTGTCAACGAGGAATACCTTTACCTCTCCCCCACACACACGCATCATGACCTATGTAGCATAGTTTGTTACTGTCCTTCAATTTACCACCTATGAAAACTTTTCAAATAGTACTTTTAAAAAACTAAAATCTTCACCTGTATGTCTTTATATGTGTTCATATATACAAAGAGAAATGCTTTTCAGGTGCATAGAGTGGGTTTACTTTTCCCCCTTTATGGTATAATGGCTAGAAGATGCAGATCCTACATTTCTATTTTATTATCGTCTAGGTCCATCACCCCATCCTTTTCCCCATCCTGATTTAGATTTCTTATAAAGTGGCTTCAACTGAGATGCCTAGGAATCAAATGCCATCTCTGCATCTGAATGCTGTTAAGTAGCTCTCATGGCATTTCACATAGACTTTCAGTGTGTGTCTGTCACTAAGCTCACTCCCAGAGATAAAACAGAAAATGTGAACTCCTGTGGGAGGGAGTGTCGAGTTTTTTAAAAAATCCTTTCTTGACGTCCTTCAGACTGTTACATCTCAGTCAATCTGGGGGTTCATCTCAACCGGTATACTAAAGGTTTTGCAATAAAGGTTATTTGGTAAAGATGACTGAATATTTAAAAGCGTAATCTTTACCAAATACCCTTTTCTGCAAAACCTTTAGTATACCAGTTGAGATGAACCCCCAGATTGACTGAGATGTAACAGTCTGAAGGACGTCAAGAAAGGATTTTTTTAAAAAGCTTTCTAACATATACAGGAGAATGTGCATTACGCTTCCTGGTTGTTGTTTTTTCCTCATATACCATAAGGATATTGTACTATAGTCTTTAGAAATCACATTCTTCACATCTCAAAATGCAACATTGAAACTAGTTCTATCTTCAGTCAATCAAGTAATAGTTTGTGGCTTACAGAAAGTATAAATTGGATTAGGTAAGAAGTTTGTTGTTGTTTTTTAAAGAGAATTTATCAAGAAATCACAATTTGCCACTTACATTGGCAAATAAATAAATAAATAAAATGGGAGGAGACAGTGATTCACAAAATTATAAATATGTGATAGTCTTACAATTTTTAAGAGTGAGATATATATTTATATTCTTGTACAATATGCAAATTTATGTACAGAGACACATATTTAGAGCAAAATGGTTGGCATCCAGCTTGGGACTTACATCCTCAGAAATGGACTTGCACAAAATTGGAGTGCCCAGCACACCTCAGAAGTATCCAACGAGCATCAGAGGTGTCCAATGTACATCAAAGATTTCCAACATACATATTCACAATTCACTAACAGGATTTTATTATTTTTTTGCAACATAGCTGCAGATTCATAAAGTTACAATAGGGGTATTAACATATCAATCAAAATTTCAACTTCCAATAAAGCAATAAAGCAAATCTAAATTTGAGTCTTAAAAAATCAATAGGAATATTAGACTGCTTATTTAGAATCCTGTTGCCGGTTCAAATCCAAAGTTATTTTTTATTATTTACTCACTGGTGTTCTTCTGTAATTCCTTTGTACTCTTCTTAGTCCAATAGATGTTCTGATTTCTATTTAATCTGCAGATGGAACATCAGTCCTCGAAACAGCAATCTCCTTCTTTTTGTTTGGGGTTCACTTCTCTATCTTTGTGTGTTTTTTTAAACATTTGGAGAGAGGCACTTGTTGCCTATAAGGCTCTTGCTGCATGGCTTGGCTGTCCAGGCTTCCTCTGTCCTTCAGTCTCTTTGTTCTCCCCAGCTTCCCAGTTTGGAGACACCTTGGAGCTGGGAGGTCCCCTGGTATTCCTTATGCCAAGGGGGAAGGGTTTTTCTTTGTAAATTTCATTCTCATAGGTAATAATGAATAATTTATTCTTTTTTGTCTACCCACTGTGAGAAAGTCATTGAAAACTGTGTAGTCTGGAAAAAATCTTCACATTGTTTTTCCCCCACAGAAAACAACATTCTCTGTTCAGAAATATACAGAAGATAGTCATTCTGTGCAGAAAATCCTGTTTTCTATTCACCCCACCCATGGGCATTTTTCACACAGAAACCATGCATTGAGTCTTGTCCATCACAGATTCTTCTTGTCTGAAATTGCCAAATCTTCTTGTCTGGATTTCCTGTTTGTGATTGGGACCTATGTATTTACATGTTGACATATTGCTTCTCTGGGATATGAATACTTTTTTCCCCCATCCCAAATGAACATCTTCAATGCTCTTGTCTCCCTTTCTATGCTCTTTATCTTTAAACTAAGCTTAAACTGGACAGCCTTTCAAACAGAGAAGACAGTCCATTGTAAAACAGAACACATTGCTAAGCTACTCCCAGATTCAGGAACAAAGTTTAAGTTCTGAGTTATATTTAGTCTAAAACAAACCTGTTGGATCAGTACAACCAAACAATGGTTTTATCTTTCCCATGCTTATGTCTGACAGGAAAAGATGCATGGATTTCTGAGAAGTTAAATACAAGATCCACATTTTTGAAATGTAATATTCTCATGTATTTGCTTCCATCTAGGATGGAAGCAAATACAAAGGATCCCTCTGGTGTATAACTCACAAAGGATCCCTCTGGTGTATAACTCACTAGGGAGCTCTCTCTTCTTAGTGATTTTAACACCTTTTTCTCACTCCCCTCTGAGATCTATATAATGCCTAAAAGCATCCCAGCCATTAGAGATCTAACATCTAGCATAGTGTGTCTTTTAACAAAATGATGCACAAATTGCACTCCATAATATTAATATTATTCATGAAACAAGTAAACTCTGGCTGCAGGTTCAGTAAGGCACAAAAATAAGGTGTTTTTTTTAAAAACAAAACAAAAACAAACACTATATGTACAGCAAAATATGAAATCCTGTATACATTGATCTAAATTCAATCAACTGTGCCAACTGTAGTAGTCCTACTTAATTGTGATTCAACACATTGGTTCAATGGTTCAACTCTAATTGGAACTGCCAATAGGATTCAGGGTATTATCTTCCATTTTGGTGAAATGCAATCTTATGCCTAATAATTATCCCATTCTAGTGTCCATGCATTACAATTTTATCTTGGGGTAAACAAATGGGAGATTATCAGATGGAAGCAAAGTGTCCTTACCCCATCCTTAATCTGTGGTATTTGCATGCTCAGAGGGAATATTATCACACACCCCTGTGCTTATTCTGTTTTACTCCTCTCCTTAAAGAGTAACGGACCCATCATTTAGTATTAACAGAAACTCCTGTTAATACCAGACTTCTGGTTGGGTAGATGGAGGCACATGGAAGTGTCTTTTGGGTGCTCCACTTGACATTTCTTTCCACAGGATTTTTTTTTCTATCAACAGCTCTAAAAAGCCTTAAACAGCTGAGCATGGCAAAACCCTTCTCCCTTGGCATAGGGAATACCAGAGGCTTGTTTCCCAGCTCCAAGGTGTCTCCAAACTGGGAAGCTGGGGAGAACAAAGAGACTGAAGAACAGAGGAAGCCTGGACAGCCAAGCCATGCAGCAAGAGCCTTATAGGCAACAAGTGCCTCTCTCCAAATGTTTTAAAAAAACACAAAGATAGAGAAGTGAACCCCAAACAAAAAGAAGGAGATTGCTTGTTTTGAGGACTGATGTTCCATCTGCAGATTAAATAGAAATCAGAACATTTTCCACTTTGGACTCAATGGAAAACTTAGTTTTCCATTGGATTGAAAAAAAAATAAAAGGAGACATTGTATGCTTACAGGAAATGAAGATTAGAGACAGTAGGTCTAAATATTTAAAAAACTCAAGACTGGGAGAATGTTTCTACTCTTCTACAGGAAAAAAATAAAGGAGTAGTAATTTATGTAAGGAACAAATATAACTCAAATTCAAATCATTTTATTACAGCCATTAGGCCAGTATAATATAACTCAAAAGAGATTTTCAAAGATAAGGAAGGTTCTATGGTGGTGGTAGAAGTAAAACTTAAAAATGTGATGCTTCTTATAGGAGGTATCTACACACCATCAGAGAATAGAGAGTGGTTCTATGATAAAATTCAAAAAGAAATCAAATCAATGAAATACAATGATATATTCCTTTTAGGAGACTTTAATGCAATCATCCAACTGAACATAGACAGACTCTCTACTCAGAAAAATATAAGAAAAAATCAAGGAAAACTTCCCAGATTTTTTTTTTCAAACTTCAAGAAGACTATGGATTAATAGATGTTTTTGAGATATAAATATAACCAAACAAAAGAATGCACCTTCTTTTCAGAAGTTCACAATTCTTTTTCAAGGATAGATTTATTCCTAGCAACTAAGACAATACTTCCACAAATTCATTTGATGGAAACTTTGCCTAAATATATTTCAGATCATAATCCCATTCTATTGAAGATAACTGAAAAAAAAAAAAAGAACCAGATGGAAGATTTTAACGGAAGACAAAGATAAAAGTGGATTTGCATTACCAAATTTAAGACTGTATTACTATGCTTCCTGCCTATCATGACTAGAAGAGTGGATAAAGTTAGATAATGAAAGACTACTTACGTTGAAGGGCAGTAATTTAAGGTACAGATTCCATGCATATACGTGGTATAATAAATTAGCAGTCAATAAAGATTTCAAACATCATGTGATTAGGAAAGCTCTCCTAAAAGTTTGGATTAAAATTAAAAAACAGTTTTATCTGAAGATTCCCTTGTGGACCTCTCCACATGAAGCTTTTCAATGAAGAACTAAAAATAAAGGAGAAAAGTGGATTCAGTATAAAGATATGCTATGTATAGAAACCTGAGGGTTCCTCAAATTAAGACTATTGATTTATTGCAAGAAGAAAATATAAAAATAAATTGGTTCCTATATAACCAATTAAAACTGCAATTGAGGAACAATGTTAAATTGTCAGGATTTGATAGTGAAAAAGATGAAATAGATAAGATTACATTTGGAGAACAAAGTGGACATACAGCTAAATACTACAAGGTTTTAAAAAATAGAGACTTGGGAAATGAAGCAATTAAACAAGTGATGGTGAAATGGGCCCAAGACATTGGGAGTCCCATAGATGTAAAAAACTGGGAAAAATCTTGGAAAATAAGCAACAAGTTCACCCTATGTCAGAACTATAAAAAAAAACTATTTCAAAATGTTACATGAGTGGTACATGACACCATAGAAAATGAATAAAATAAACAAAACAAGGAATACAAAGTGCTGGAAATGTCAGAAACAAGGAGGTAATTTTATACATTTGTGGCGATGTCATGAAGCAAAACATTACTGGACAATTATTGTAAATGCAGTAAATGAAATGCTTATGACAAGAATTGTATTGGATTCAAAAGTCTTCCTGTTAAATATGACAAACAAACTAGATGAAGCTACTGAAAAAAATCATACTAGAAAACTTCTGTATATGATTACAACGACTAGGATACTTTATGCTCAATACTGGAAAAATGGCAATATTCTAATGGAAGATGAATGGTTAATTAAATTGAAAGAAACAGTTGATATGGATATACTCACTGCCAAATTAAGAGGAAAAGATATAAAAATGAATGGATATGTCTTCAAAAATTAGGAGAAAAGAGAGGATGGAATTTAACCTAAATGACGGCAAAGAGTAAGAATGGGAGGATAGAAAATAAATAAGATAATAGAATAAATAGTGATGAAAATACACCTAAGGAAGTATCATTGAGAAAGATAGAAGAATTAAAATGCTAAAAGACCCTAAAAGTAAGATGATAGAACAAAGATTAGTATGATTTAAATTGAAGAAAAGGGTATTATTTGCTTTTCCTTGTCTTTTTTGAATGTATGGTATTGTATAGAAGGAAATATTTTATATGTCTTAGATTATGTTGATGTATGTAGTTATTTAGTTGTATGAGGGATTGTATATATGTATGTATGTGTTGTATGTATGTTGAAAATAAAAATACTAAGAAAAAAAGAAACTTCTGTTAATACCAAATGAGGGTCCATTACTCTTTACAGATGGGAGAAGAATGGAATAAGTATGGGTGTGTATGATTACCTTCCCTCCGATCATGCAAATACCATGGGTTAAGGATGGGATAAGGATGCTTTGCTCCTCTGTCTGATAATCCCATAGATGGAAGATAAGGCTATGAAATGCTCCTTGTCGATGATTACCATTATTGTACCATATCCAGCTGGCTAGAGGCTGGATGCTAAATTATGCATTTATTTTGCAAAAATTAAGCCCCTGAAGCTTCTGTATTAGAAGATGAAAAGCAAATAAGTGTGACAGTGCCTTAATGGGAGGAAGAACCAAAATATCTATGTGTCAGTTAGCAAAATATTAAAGTGCAGGATTACAAAACTGGTTTGGAGGATTTAGCCACCTAATTCAAAGTAAAAGAAGCAACAGGTATAACCAGTGGAAAAAATAATAGTGAGATAGAGAATGGCTATCTTACTAAAAGCTGAGAGGAAAAAAAGAAATGAAAAGCCATACTGAAATGATTGGTAGTCCTTAATCATACTGAATCATATATGATGGAATCACCTGATGGCAGGTAGACAAGAATAATAATGATTAATTACATTTTTATATAATTGGGTACTTAGTGGCTTTTTATAAAAGGCCAGTAAAATCTCATTTCTAATTGGATGAATTGGGTGATGATAATTTTAAAAATGCACTGTAATTGACTGATAACAGAAAAACAGTCAACAGTCACTCCTGATACACTGAAATGAACAAATAGCAGGAGATAGCATATAAGCCAACAGATAAGATAAGTAATCTCCTTGACCACTTTCATGGCTGTATATATGACTGGTACCTAATAGTTGCCTGTTATGCTAAATCTTGGCTGATTATCATGTCTGATAATGCTGGTAAATAATTATTTATTTATTAAATATTGCAATGAATTTGTGATAATGAATGATTTTCTCCATGATGCCTGTTTAGAAATGTAAAATTCTTCAACAGTTGACTATGTTATAGTGCTGTGTAACATGTTTAATTACTTACAAATGTAGTTGTATATGTCTGCCTCTTTGGCTTAGGTTGTCTTGTCTGGATATTGCAGACCCATAGCCAGGCCATTGACCAGGATCAGGCAGACCGGACGTGAATCTGGTGTATCTAGACTGATCCCACCATGAAGGGGTCTTGCCCTAGAATAAAAAGACTGGCAGTGTGCCACAAAGCTTTTAGGAAAGTCAATAGTATCAGCCAGCAGACCAGCTGGCATCACTCTTCCTGTACCTGCATCTGCTATTGCATCTGCTCATAAGACCCTGTCATGACCTGTGACATCATATGGGGTGTCTGGGTGTAGCCAAGCACCCCATTTCCACCTTTATGGACCATGGCAAGGATTGTTACAGCAGACGAGATGACAGAAGCAGATATGGGGTGCGTGGCAGTAGTAGGTCCATGGTGTGGTGGCAGGCAGGCTTGGCCCATGCCATCTTGGCCATTTGCTTAGGGCCTTCATGATGTTTCCTAATATAAATATGATGTTCCAAAATGTTATAAGATGTTTTATTCCTTACGTAGACTAGATAAGAATGTGCCTAGACAGATGTCTATGGGCCAATGAAGACTGGCACTATAGGCCAGCCTGGGGGTGGAGTTGGGGTTAATTGAACCTGCAAATTGAACTTATCCCATTCTGTTTGGGTTACATGTATGCCCTATCAACTGAATTACATCTATATAGAAATGATGGAATGGGAATTATGCATCCACTTAATATCAACCCTCAATATGATCTGGTGGATTTGATGGATGCAGCTACTGTTGCAATTGGAGCTGTGTATCCCCATATACAGCCACAAGTCATATGCAACTCTTAGTTACAGCCAAGGACATGTAATGAAGACAAGGTAGAAGTGGACAAAGTGCATCTTCTGGGCTGTATGCCAATGTTTTCCCCACCCCTGAATCCTTTTGAACCCCCTGATGATTTTAACCTCTGACAAACTGGAAATTAACAATTGAGCAGAAAGGAACTGGAACATTGTCAATGAAGGAAAAAACTATTTGATGAGCACTCAGTTCCTATTTAAACTGATTCCTGAACCCCACCTTACCCACTGTTTTACAATTGCTTAACGGGAAACCACAGCTGAGGATACAGGCCTGCCTCCCATCCTTGCATCATCTGTTGACCAGATTTCAATAACACACCCAAATGACAAATTCCTACTCTCTTACTTGGGATCAACTTGCCAGAGAGTAAAATGAAAAACAGTCCACCTATAGGCTACATGATTCTGTCTCACAACTGAAATTGAGCAGTGGCAGCCAAAACAAAGCAGAATTTCTCTTTAGGAGCAAAACATGGACAGAGTGCATACCTTACTGGAAGGCCTAATTTTGTTCCCAGAAACTTTCCAGAACTGTGGTTGTGTTTTACAAAAGATGCATGATTCCTCTCACAATAAGAGCTACATCAATTTTTTGCCAGTGCTCCATCACAGCAGCAAATTTGGAAGCTGGCTGTGGGGCATATGGCTTATAGATCCCTTCACATTACATAATTAAGGCACTACAATTCCACTTTAACTAGCATGGTACCATCCTGTGGAATCCTGGGATGTACAGTTTATGGAGGGATTCTCTTCCATGGTAGTTAAAGTGAAATCTAATGCCTCACCAAACTACCAGGACTCCATAGGATTTTGCCATGGCACATAAAGTGGAATCATAGTGCTATAATTGTATAGTGTGAAGGGACATAGTAAAATTCATAGTAAAATTCATTAAATTTGGTCCCTGGACACATCTCCTCTAGACACTCTTTCACATAGACAGCCTCTTGCTCAAGGGTCCAAAAGTGGTACACTTCTGTTTTATTTTCTCTGCCCCTCCAATTCACTTATTCAATGCCTGTTTTATAAGTTCCTCACAAGCAGCTTTAATTTTTGAAATATTCATAACCCTTATCTAAAGAATATTAATAATGTATATATCCATCAGGTATACAATTATCAACAAACACGCAACCTTTCATAACACTTGCATTGTGATTTGAATGCAAATACTTTGATATACCTCTTGTATAGTGAGTTTTCCAAAGGAACAGCATAAAGCTAGAACTGCTACCAAATTTTTGATGAATGGGAAGTTTGAGGCACATCTGGCAGTTTTTACTGAGCAAACACCATTTGGTGGGAATCAAAAAGGGTCTCATCAAGACTGGAATGTAATTATTATAATGAAAGATGAGTTGTATATCCCTCTCTAGAATAAGATGATTCGGCAGCCTAGCTTGTATTGCTTTTTCAGGACTTGTACAGCATCCCTGCTAAAATGGACTGACCTATGTGTCAGGGAAAGTAAGGTGACAACCTCAGGTGTTAAATATTGGAGGGAGCAGCCATCAACACTGGTTTTCCTTAGCCAATCCCACTGATACACCTTTCCTCTTATGGTACACTTTTCAGTTTTTAACCCCACTGTGCACAATGGCACTCCCAGGGATCACAGGAAAAGGAAGCTTTAACTGGACATTGAAGTCTTGATTTGTCCCATTTCTGCTACTGAAAGTTAACTTGTGATAGAATAAATGAATAGCAAATTTAGTAGCCATCAGGTTCCATATAGACAACATTAGGTTTCTTTCTTTTTTTATATACCATTTATTTTGTATTATATTACATTCATCAATCATTACTAAAGAAAAGTAGTAGTTTAACATCACAAAATGAAGTTTCTCTAAGAGTGACTTAAATGTTACTTTGTATAAAATACATACATCTAAAATACCTTATATTACAACTTTTTTTCCATTTTTTTTGTATTTTCCATGAATTCCCATGAATACATTTGATCATATGGTTGATTCCTGTACATAGATAACTTCAGTATTTATCATGCTTAGAATTGTTAAGTTCCAAGATCTCTGTTAGTCTCTATATATTGTATTTGTCTAAGGCTTCCATTTTTCTTTAATGTATTTTTGATTGATTTTTGAATGTCTCTTTCTGATCTCCCATTTATTAAGTTTGTTAGTCTGTCCATTTCAATCATATCCTGAAATTTTGTCCATTCAGGAAGGCTAGATGGGAGGCAGGAATAAACATAAAAGCCTTCTTGATCAGCCTAAAATTCAGACTCTACAACTGAACTCTTAACTTCCCAAATTCTTTGTGATACTGTCTTTTCCAGTTGAATCACTGCACACACACACACACTAAGGTTAGAGAACAAAGTGCTGTCCAAAATGTGTAAATGTCTTCATCAACTACACATTCCTTCATACATCTTCTTGCAATTCATAGCTACAGGTCTCAAATGAACAGAGGCAGGACATTAAAATGGTGATATCATTTGACATACTTTCTAGGAAACCACAGCCAAGAACAAAAACACCACACTTGTGCAAGGTGGCACTTCAAAAAGGCAAGTATTGCTTTAAAACACAAAAGTTACACCAATAGAGAAGTTGAGTTAAAATTTGACTGATACTTTCTGATGGAAAAGTAATCATTTTCCTGCACTAATTCTTCAAAATGTGGCAAATCAAATAAAAAAGGAAGCCCATTACAGTGGACCTAGGGGCCAATTATATGCCTATGGGATGTTCTGGGGGCTCAACAGACTGGCAAAAATGAGAAATGATAAGCCCACATACGTGTCCAGTAGTTGACTTCTAATTTTGTAAAAATTGGCATGTTTGATGTTAAACATTATCAAGAGTGCTTGCAGGGTATTTAAAAGATACATTTCCACTACTCCTGGCAGCATCCAGGAGTGGTAATTAATCTTTTCTGAGTCAGAAAAAGAAGTATCCTGGGCATCTAAAGGTGCAGGATTTGATAGTGAAAAAGATGAAGTCCTCAGGGCTGCATTTTGCCTACCAATAAAAGATCATGATCTGATCCAAAAAGGCACCTAGAATACACACCCACAGGTTCATTTAGCACAGTTTAGTTATACCAGAAGTGCAAAGAGAAAGTGTATCTCTTTGCACTTCTGGTATATATATTCAGGGGTAGTTGTGTTGGCTATACAGCAAAATAAAATAAAATCCACAATCGACAAGAGAGCAATACCTTTATTGGCTAATGAAAATGCACAAAATACATCATGCAAGCTTTTGAAACTTCACTGGCTTCTTCATCAGGGAAAAGATGTTTTAAAAATCATACAGGAGAAGAAGTGTAGCAGTTTTAGAATAACAGACCTACATTTTGTATCAGATATTGTTTCAATTGTAGTTGTATCTCAGTGCAGGCAGAGGCCACTTTCCTCTTGGTGATGTAGGGACTGAAAAAAAGGTCAGTAAAATTTAAACTCCATTAGTAGCAGTAAAGTAACTTTTCTTGGCATCCAGGGTGTCTCTATTTTGTGAAACCACAGGCCATCACTTTTTTGTCCACTCTTGCTTTGTAAATGTAAAACAAATTAGTGGGCTTAATTCTTTAAAGAACAAAAAATAAAAAGGAACCCACAAGACCAATATCAACTTACCTCTACTATATTGGAAACATACAAAACATCACATCACATATGCACTCACAGTTTTCCAATGCCTTTTTCTGAAATATGAAGTGATACTGAATTTCTGAATAGGAGCAATGGAAGAATAACAACAACAACAACAATATACACCTGGGATTTCAGAGCTCCCAGTGATTATGCATGTAGCAAAAGGCTACAACTGTACTCTTCTTCATATGTTTAGAAAGAATAGAAAGCCTGGAAGGGATTATTGTCTAGGAACAGGATTTTTCCCATTCATGCCACAAGGACAAAATTGATATCATTCTGTCATCCTGCACAGACATGGATGGATGGCCTCATAAACACAGTGCCCGAGGCTATGCAGCTATTTTCATTCCTTCTCCTTTAATCTACTATTCTTCCTCTAAAATACTCTTTTTACATTTAAACTATCTCTGTGACTTTCTTATGACATCAAAGATGGCCCCAATATTATGCACGCACACACGCACACACACACACACACACATATATATATATCAGCCATCTTGATAAAAGGACTTGCAGTGTCACCTTTTAAAAACCACCTTTCCATGCTTAAAACTGACATCCACTTGTATTTGCTTATATTCGTATTGATCATTTTTAAAAGCAGTCAATTTTATAAACTGCAAATGTACAAACATAAAACAACATCTATCTCAGAAATTGACAGGAGAATCTTTTCTTTCTCAGTTTTTGCTTTTTAGCAAATAGTAATAACCTTCTAGTCCTTGTCATTATGGAATTAAACCAAAAGAGTATAAATGTTTCTATTGCCACCATATTCTGTTTGGGGCCTTCTCCAAGTCATCTGGTATGCCACTGAAGAAACAGGATTTCGGACTAGACTGGTTTGATTCAGAAGTTTTTTTTTTCTCCCCAGCTATCCATCTAAGGTCCAAAACAGGCAAAAAGCATGACCTTTGGGCTGATCTGGGGGTGTGGTATACAGGTGATGCATGCTCTGGATCAGCGTGAAACTGCACTGCGGCTGTCTAAGCCAGGCTGCAAAAAGAGTGTAAAAACCCCGCTTCTTGCCAGTGGTCCATTATGGACCATGACAGCAGCTGGCCTTGGGACCACAGCCACTGGTCACTGCAGTCACATGCCAGACAGGGAAGGACTGGGGCTGGAGGCCAATCCAAGCTGCCAGTCTGCTTGTAGAGATAATAAGAATATTCAAAATATTAATGACCCAATTGAAAAATGTATTTCTCAACTATCAGGAATCATAATGAAGAGAATCCTGTATTGAGGACGCAAACAGTTTTGGGTTCCTTCAGCACAATTAGTAATAAAACAACCAATTTTTACAAAATTAATGGAGAGTTTGAAACATATTTAGCACAAAATTTGAACACAGGGGTTTTGCAGAGTAAAAATTTCACCACTGGAAAGGTCATTTTCTGTAAAGACAATATTTTTATTAATAATTACAGTTTTCAAAGATTGTCTGCCATCTGGGACTTGCTATATGTAAATTTCCATGTTATTTTTCTTGTTGTTGCTTTCTCTCTCTACAGAATACCTAATTTATGCCCAAGAAAGAACATCATCTGTGAAGAAAATATTTCTGGCCATCAATATTATTTTCTATGCAAAAAAAGGCTGTTTCCTGTGCCAAAAATGCATTTTGTGTAAAAGAAACATCATGTGAATAGTGAATAGTGCTCAAAAATTGCATTTTTCAAAATCAATTCTCACAACAGGAAGAAATTTTTAAAATTACTTGTTGCTTCTGTCAAGAATTAAATTAGTGAAGAATTTAATCTCTATCTGTCACAGCTTAGTTTTTCAGAAGCCAAAACAGAATGGAAGGGGGAACCTGCTTGGCAAGAACTAGAAAGGGCAGAGGGGAGTTAGGCAGGTGGGAGGTAGAGGACTGTGAATGTTTTTGTTTAGTGGACGAAAGAGGAGCCACCCATCTAAAGTTCAACACAATGAAAAAAGGAAATTGAGAAAGGGCCTAAATGCACTAAAAAGCACCAAAGCCTGCTGATCTTGGAAGATAAGCAGGGTCGTTTCTCCTTAGTAGTTATTGTGAGGCCACCAACAAATACAATGTGTTGTAGGCTATATTTCAGAGGAAGGAACTGGCAAAGCCACCTCTGAGTATTCCTTGCTTAAAAACCCTTATAAAGACTATTTCTAGACACATTTCCCAATAATATTTAAAGTGCACTTTCCTATAAAGTAAACATTTCTAATAAAATTTTTGACTGGAGATGGGAATCATAAAGATCTCCAGAAGTGGATCTCAATGACTGAAGGGATTTCAGTTGGAATATTGATTTGGGAGGTGTGAAACAATAAAGTTTGACATGCACGTTTAGTTTAAACAAATGGTTTCCCCATTTCTTCTTCTGAGTAAACATGCATTGCACTGAAGCACTGTAAGTAGTTACCATTGGGCAGGAGAACCTGTGTGTATCACACATAACCTGAAGCTTCATTTTTATAGCTCCCACCTAGAAAACTTTCCCCCAAAAAATACACATGAAAATCCAAGAAGAATGGAAACAATTTAGATGATATGTCTCTAAATGTTCCTCTTTTCCTCCATTTATCTTCATCACTTGTATCTATCACTTTGTTTTATTAAAGCGTATCTGTAGACTGAAGGACGGAGTGCCCACATATGTTAACCCTGTCTTTCTCTCTCTCATTTCTATGTTTCTCTAACCCCCTCTCAATCATTCTTCTTTCTGATTC
>CM034706.1:157557122-157567607 GCA_020142125.1 Phrynosoma platyrhinos | reverse complement strand
TTTTCTTTCTTCTTTGTAAAATTTAAAAAAATGGAGTGTATAAGCAGAGAAATCAAAAATTGATGTAGTGCCAAATGATGAGATAAGAGTTTGTATGATGTGTGATTTTAATTTTTCTTTTTGAATAAATACTTTTTTAAAAAAGAACCAAAAGCTACCCAGGTGAGGCACACAGCATTTTTCACAAACATTTCAAAACCTTTGAGACTTAAATAACAGTGTTTCATTCTACTCTTTTTATGCTTTAGTGATACTTTTTTTTATTTCATAGTATTGTTTGCATTTAAAAAAATAACCTGTAAGCTGCCTTAAGGCCACTTATCTGCTGACAGGCAGTATAAAAATTAATAAAAATAAATGAATCAAATCAATAATTCTGAACAGCATTCTGTCTCACCCACTGTGGATAGAAATGGGTTTTCTGAAACTTCCCTGAATTTTCATCTGGAAAAAGCAACAACAAAGAGTTAGGTGGGGGAGGGAAAGGAAAGGAAAGGAAAGGAAAGGAAAGGAAAGGAAAGGAAAGGAAAGGAAAGGAAAGGAAAGGAAAGGAAAGGAAAGGAAAGGAAAGGAAGAGAGCAGTTTGAAGAGGATGAACTGGATCTAGAAAAACCTGGAAACCTTTCTTTTTCCATTCAGTGGAGAAGGACGAACAATCTCAACAAAGCTGCATATGCCACAACATATGAACAACTAAATGCCTCCTTAAATGAATAAAAAAAGGTCCTTACATGCTGGGAGAAAAACAGCAGGGAGGGGGCCAACTGGAGCACCCAATGAAGAAATTTCCACACCAAGAAGGCTGTCTCCTGTGTCATAACCACGTGTTCCTGTAATGGTGGTGACATTGAGTGGTAGCTTTACCCCCACCCACCCACCCACAGATCTTATGACTTTATCACACCAGCCTCCTGTCCCACCACAATTGTGCTAATTTAAGAATGAAAGCATACCAGTTGGCATCATTTCTTATCACACTTTTCCCCATGATAGCACTTTGGTGATTCATAATTGTGTGATCTATTTTCTGCCCTGCCAAATGCATGTTGTCAGCAGCAAGCGTTGCTCCTCCCTTCTCTTGAAGCATGGGTTGCTATGTGCACATCCAAACAGCAACCCTGCGCTTCAGGAGGGGGAGACAAGTGATAGGGAGAGGGGAAAAGTGATCATGGCTGCCAACTGCCTCATAAGGCCAGCTGCTGTGTGACTGTGCACACAAGAAGCTGGTTTTGAGAAGAGTTGGCAACTGTGATCACTTCTCCACCCTGCTCCTAAAGTATAGGGCTGCTGCATGCAGATTCACATAGCAGTCCCATGCTTTGGGAAGGGGACAAGCAATCACAACTACCAATCAGATCCAGCAGCTGGTTGCTATGTGAATATGTACACAACAGCCAGCTTCAGGAAAGTAATGGTGGCCATTATCACTGCAAAGGGGAGGGGAGTATTATTTTATGCACTGAAAATCACAGTATTTCATGCATTGAAAACAAGTTGTTTGTGTCCTTTCAATAATCCACCTATTCTTGTTTGCTGTATGTATATGTACATGCCTAGCTACATAAAAGGAAAATACCTTGTAATGCACAGTAATTATTAGTGGGAATCCTGGAAAATAGCACAAGAGGAAACCACTGCTAAGTGCCTGAATTTGGTGCTAAATGTGAGATATCTCATGAAGGTCAGAGGAAGCCTATCTCAACCAGAATCCCAACTTTTCTCCCTTTGGTCCTTAGGACATGACAGTCTATGGACTCTTCTCAAGGGTCCATGTGACTGATCTGAACTAGTTGACCAGCCTTATGACATGCCAGTCTAATTATATGGTGCTGCCAGACCCATTTACTACCATCACTTGCCCACTCTTCTGTTATTTTCATTCCATCTATGGCTGTGGAGGTGAGTGCCAATGAAATATCACTACAATCATGCCAGCTCCCAACTGTCATATTGAGTGAAATTTATTTAGGCTCACATCTCTGAACACCTGGCTCTAAATTTTGGGATATAATTAGCAGGTTATGTAACCTGCCATGCACTACATAATCTTTGGGTAACTCTGTGAAAATCTTGGTATTTCTGTACATGACAGAAAGGACAAAAATAACAATTGATAGAAGATGCCAGAGCTCAAAGTTCTGACAAGATTATATATATATATATATATATATATATATATATATATATATATATATGGAAAAGAACAAAGCTAAAAATAAAATTTATATCTCACCCTCTTTTTTTTAATATTGCAAGCTACACACTAATACACCTTGACAAGATTATTGTTCTATACAGTCCAATTCCACACACACCCATGGTTATTACATGAAAGGAAAGCTTGGGGGAAACTGTATTAAAGATGTTTCATTTCTCCTTTCATTCACAGGAAATCAGGATCTTTAAATGCAAGCCATTTTGAGCATGTCTGTGAGCAGAGCTGTAGAAAAATCCAGGTTTTTATAAACAGCACATTGTACACTTTTGTCAGCACTCATTTGTTGTTCTTCTCATTTTTTTTAAAATAAAGAGATTTAGAACAACATTTCCAGGAGAAGTAAAGGTTGAATTTTAGTATTCATCTCAGAACAATAAAATATTTTGGTACTGAAAGCAATTTTTTAAATGTTTTGTTGCAATTTGATAACACCACTCTTTCTAGCATGTTTTTACAAACCTCTCCACTCTGCATTGCCACAGCCCACCACCATGGCTATCTCTAAAAATAGAAAGCAAACCCCTGGAGAAATATGTGATATAGATTGAGCTAAGCATTGAGTTGGCACCATCATCTTTTTGGGTCATCACCTTTCATATAGTGATTGGCATATCTGATCTGACATTGTTCGACTTGTCTCTTGATTGGCTGGCTCTCTGCTTAAGACCTCCCCAAGGCAAAGCTTTGGATTCTGTGCTTTGTTCAACAGTTGCACTTCTCAGGAGCAGCTAAGCATTTTCATGAGCAAAGGACAGGGAGGTGAGAGAAAATGTCAATCATCACCAGCAGTACTGTAATCCCTGCTGCACTAACAAGGAAGAAGGAATATCATTGAGGTGACTTCTATGTAGACATCATGATTTTTCTTTCACTTGCCTATCCTCGTCCCAGCAAAAACCAGGGTGAATGAAGGTGTGTTGTTACTAAATGTTAACACTAGGATAACCAATTACTTTTAAACTCAAAGAATATGAAACACTTTTCAATACACTATTGAAGGTTGTGAAACATCTGTAACACAGCATTGAAAGTCGTGAAACATCTGAAATCATACACTTTTGGGTGGTTCAGTACACTGCCAGAATGAACACCCTGTCTAAGCAGAATTTCTTGTCTAAAATAAGGATGAAAAAGAAAGTCCCATTGACCTTTGAAAACAAAGGTATCTCATTTGGGTTCTGTAAGATTATTAATGAAATGGTGCACATACCTATTTCCTCATGATCAAAAGGAAAGCATCAGCTTTCTTTCCCTGTGTTCTTTTTCTGTCCCCCACCCTCCTCACAATTTGGAACTAGAAGCAAATAAATATGCATGGTCAAAAATCTTGTTGAAAACACATTTTAGTGAATGGGCAAAATGAATA
Organism: Phrynosoma platyrhinos; assembly: GCA_020142125.1. Classification (NCBI taxonomy): domain Eukaryota; kingdom Metazoa; phylum Chordata; class Lepidosauria; order Squamata; family Phrynosomatidae; genus Phrynosoma; species Phrynosoma platyrhinos. Next base: position 157,564,023 of record CM034706.1, on the reverse strand, counting down.
AAAAGTTTAAGGAAATGTTTAAAAATCTATATTTTAATAAAATTTTATATACAAATATGCATGGATGGGGAGAAAAAAAAGTCTCATGATTCTGTACTAACCAAGGACAGAAGAAAAATGGCAATGTAATCCAGAGAAGTTCAATAAAATCAAGAGTGAGAGATTTTCACAAAGGAGGGCAGTGACAAACCACTTCTGAGTATTCCTTGTCTAAGAAAACACTATGAAATTCATTGAGTCAACAGCCAATACACACATACATACACACAAACAAACAAACAAAAAACACTATCTAGGTGGACAGAAGCTGATGGTGTGGAGGAAGACCCTTATACAATTACAGAATAATTGAAACTCTCATTTACCATTTAAAGAATACTGCCATCTGAGTGAAATAATCACTGCAACAAATAAAGGAGCCACAGCTTCAGCCAACTTCACCTCATCATAAATTCCAGATTCCCAGGGGCTGGTATTGTATGGCTGAAAAACTATCATGTGGGGAAAATATCTAATTTTTGTGTGGTATTCACCTCTTCCTCTTCATCACAATATGACAGGGGTAAAAACAGAGAATTTTGTCTCCAAATGCCTCCAGGAGGCACAATTCTCAGTTTAATCACTGTCTCCCTGCTACATATGCTGGCATGGCCCTTCACAGCAGCATTTGGAAAATAGAAATGAGCAGAACATTATTTAGTAAGTATGGTCTTCAGGATCCTAAACAGCCTAAATTGATGCTGGTGAGGCCCCAAAGTTTCCATGGTTGCTTTCTCCCCTAGTAAGTGGCAGCCTATGGCTTATATGTGAGAGATGTGCTGGGTCTTATTTCATACCTTGGGCGCATTCACACTACAGAATTATAACACTATTGTTCCATTTTAACTGTCATGGAACCTATAAACTCATGGGGCTTGTAGTTTGAAGAGGCATTTGGAAATTTTGTCTGAGAGTGCTCATGCTCTAAAGTGCAAATCCCAGGAGTCTATAGTACAGAACTATGGGCCTCGGCAGATGGAGGCCCCGGTAACGCCACCGGACGGAGCGCCGTGGGACCGCAGCCTCCGCACCCTGGCGCTCCTGCGGCGTCCCTGGAAGGAGCGCTAAATCAGTGCTCCTTCGTCAAGACAGGGAAAGTGCACCCTAAAAGCATCTGGCGCACTTTCCCTGTCTTTTCCGCCGCAGGGCGTCCGGTCGCTGTGGCGGGAGGTCATCCCCAGAGCGCTGGCCATGTGGAGGGCCGGCGGCTCCGAGGACAACCTCAGGGAGTGGAAGGAGCGCTGCGCTGCTCCTCCTCTTCCTGGCCTTGGAGACGGCTCAATAAGCCGTCTGCCGAGGCCCTATGACAGTTAAAGTGAGATTTTTCAGCATTTTAGGTTGCACCTTTGAAGTCCAAGATATCACCCAGGCAGATTCATTGCACCATTCAGAGAGAAGTCAATAGCCAGTTGTGATCATCTTTGCAGCACTGAGCCCCTGATGCAACTAGGTTCTGGTTCTCTTGCACACAGAAGATCATTAGTTCAAGTCTCCCAGGTCCCCCTTCCCATTTCTGCAGAGTTAAATGGGACTTTTTAAACTCCCATTTGACTTACCTCCCTTATGCCTCTCTTTTCTACCAATAAATGACAGTAGCAGTAATCCCTTCCCAGAGCTGAGAGCAAGGGAGTAGATTTTGGAAGGTGCAAAGGGTTAGAAGATAGTCCCTTGGTTTCATAAGAAAAGACTTATGTGGGGTTGGGGGTCATGGAACGGCACTGCATGAGTGGATTGGGCAATGTCCCCTGCACTCCCATCCCTCCTTGTTCTCTGTCTAGTTATAAGGAGAATTCATTCATAAGAGACACCCATATGTTGAACGGATGTTTTAGGCCAGGGGTAGGCAACCTTTCCCCTTTAAGGGCTGAGGGACTTCAGCTCCCAGAATCCCAGGAGCTATTGGCCAACATGGGACTATTGGCCAACATGGCTGAGGCTTCTGGGAGCTGAAGTCCCTCGGCCCTTAAAGGGGAAAGGTTGCCTCCCCCTGTTTTAGGCAATGCTAACCCACAATCCACAGGGGCTTCCTCCACATCTGGGGCAGAGTGACCTGGTGAAGCATTGGAATGTAGCTAGTTGGTGAGGCCCTCCTTGAAAGCTGAATACAAATGGAAAAGAAAATGGGTGTTTTCACTACAAAAAAACTCAGTTTCACATCTCTCAAGACTGGTGATGGGGAAAAGTGCATCTTTCCTCAGAAATCCATATATCTGTGGGGATTGTGATCTATTTCTGTGAGGCCACATGCACAGGAAGCCATCTATTTGAAAATGCATTTGATTAAAATTTTGGATATATGAGAATGGTGCATAAACATATATTAGTCAGTGGGGGAAAGGCAGAAAAAATATTTAAAAAATGCATACTAAGGAGGGGAATACATACAAAATTATGCACAAATTTCCATGGGTGAAGAAAGGTATTGTGACCTAACACAGAACTGAGAAGAAAAGAATACCAGTGGAATTCTAAGTAACACAATGAAAATGACAATTTTTCACATCCATGGTTTGAATCTATGCATATATGTTCCCTCTGAAGATGAATCCAGAGATAACTCTTCTAGTTACCTTATTATGTCAGTGTTGAATTAGTATCCCTCTCTACAGATCCCTTCTATGAATAGAGCACGCACGCACGCACACACACACACACACACACACACACACAACACACACAATGATTTTTGTCAGATCACCTGCAGAAATAACTGTAGTTGAAGGAAGGATGGGCTTAGAAGATAAGAAAGGGTTTTCATGTAAAGATCGTTTGAGAAGCACAGTTTTAAATATTCAGCAGAACAATTATATACAACAAGGCTTGTAACCAAGTCTTGAAAAACCTTGGAAACTGAATGCTCAAGTTCCTGAACTGGGGTGGCAAACTTCCAATGTTGAAGGGGAATTTGGGGGAAGCAGTAAGAGATTAATTTGGTTTGCTTGAGCACCTTTCAGATTACCTTATTATAATTATATATTATCATTACTGGTTGTATTATTCTTATTCTTATTCTTATTCTTGGACTCAAGGTGACAGCCAACAAATTTAAAACAGTACAAATTAAAAAATATACAAAGGCAATAAAAAGTGTAAATATATTTTTAAATAATTTAAAAAGATAAAAACATTACATATTAAAAGGGTAAAACATATTAAAAATTAGGTACAAACCTTGACATCTGAAGTGCATAGCATTTAAAAGACCCAACTCTTGTAAGTCTGAAGAAGGCTACCTAGTGCCTTGAAAAGGAATATCCCTGTCAGACATGAGAATGTATTCCCAGACATGGGAATATATTATAATGTTATGTTTCATTTCTGAGTCAGGAGAAACCATAGACAGCAACCTGGAAGGAAACAGGAGATGGAAATTGGGAGTCAGGACTAAAGAGCAATTGGAGAGCAAACTAAACCAGAGAACAAATCAGAAGCCAGAACCAAAGACCAGTCGGGATCAAAGTGCAACCTACTGTTGAAAATCAAGCCAGGAAACAGAAGAGAACAGCAAAAAAAAAAAAAAAAAAACATGGAAGAATTCAGATTGACTTTGTTTCTCTAATGGAATTCCACTGGAACAAATGGTTCTTTTGTACATCCCAGGAGGAATCAATGTAGGTCTTGACAAACCAGATCCTGAGATTATGCGGGAAGATGATATAGTGACATGACATACCAGAGGGGGCATGGTAAGTAGTCCCTGATGGTTTCACTTCTTCTACCAGTTTTGCATATAGTTTTTGACATGAAATTTGGTTTCCACCTGTTTGCAGCCCAACTGTTACTATAATGCATTCATTAACAGAGCTTACTTTAATTAGCAATCAGTAAGAAATGCACTCCAGTTAATTTTAAAAAAAAATAGATTTATCCAATTTCACACTTCCTGAACATGGAAAGTGAAATAATTTTTGGTTGTAAATCCATATGTTTCAAGGCTTGAGGTTATTCCACAAAGGGTGAGGGGATGCATTTGAAGTTATGAGATTATTAGAAAAAAAAATTAACACAAAATGACCAGTGTACAATTATAAAATGCATACAAACATGTTCTAGTCAATGGTGGAATGCTCCATGAGCATGTCCATTTGAAAGCTACAGACAAAAAACCATATGCCCCCCTCCCCCCGCATGCATATTAAAGTAGCATAGAACTGCCTTGAAAGATGTCTTTAGAAACCTGGCTTAACAGATCTGTCCATCTCTAATCATGATTTTAATCTGCTCCTGCTGCAAAATTAAGACAGAATACTAGAAATCAATTCAATAGGATAAAATGAGAAAGTCATTCTGAGTAAGCATGGCTAGTGCACAGATGATTGAAAGACTTCATGATGCCTCCTGCATCTCATGCAGTGAACACAATATTCAGTGAAAGCTCACAGATTGACAGAGGAAAACAGGTTGACTGACATATATCAAATTTTCACAGAGATGTGGCAAGGATTAAAATATTCACAGCCCTACCTCTCAATATAGGTAGAAAAGTGATGTACAGTTTTCAAAACTCTTACCAGCTTCATCATTTTATGAGAATAGATTTGAAATTAAAATATGAAAAATGTTGCATAGGGTCACAGGCAAACTGTTCTGTAACTCTCTGCTTTTTTACAGCTTTCTTCTAAAAAAAAAATTCCCCTAGAAAATTATGTCATATGGGAGGGGAGAGAAGGAGGGTGGAATACTGAAGGAAGGGAGGGAATCTACTTACTCCCAGTTAGGTTTACTAAATCAGCCATGAAGACAGAAGATGTAAAATGCATCAGCTATTGTCTGTTCAGTCCCACCTTGATGGTATACTTTCTCATCGCCTGAGAATGGCAGTGCCTGAGCTCCAACTAAACTGTGTCTGTATGCAAACTGTCAAGAAGGGCTTGGCATATCATTAGGACTGACCTCTATGACTGCAGTGACAACAGGGAGTATTGCAGCTGATGGTCTCCTGTATTAAAATTCACCCATACAGCTCCTCAGTTCAGCAGCCTCTGATGCAAGCCTCACCAATGCCAGCCACTTGATGAACTACTTAGATTGCTGATTTAATCATAATCCTTTGGAGATGGCAAGTATACACTGCCTGTTTAGCAAACCACTCTTTTCCATGTTACCCTGACATGGCCTATATAAACCCTACCCGAGGATAAGGAGAGGTTAAAGGATTTAAAGTGCAATTTTATACATTTACCTGGGACTGAACCTTGTTTAACTTGATAAAATTTAGTGTTAAATATATATTATGTAGGATTGCTCTGTTGACTATGGCTTCATCTGCACTGCAAAAATAATCCAGTTTGACACCACATTAACTGCCCTGGCTCAATGCTAGGGAATTCTGGGATCTAAAGTTTTGTGAGGTACTCAGCCTTCTCTATCGGTGAGCTCTGGTGCCACAACAAATTACAAATATCAATATTCCATGGCAATGAGCCATGGCAATTATAGTGTTGTCAAACTGCATTATTTCTGCAATGCAGATGAGGCCTATGTGTCTTCTGAAATGAGGATGGAAAGAATATTTTAAAACATTCCAAGCAGGTCATTTTTTTTTTAATGTCGAGAAGCTGTAACATGAAGAATCTTGAACTGATGAGCTCCTTGATAAACTAGGATTTATTATGAACAAAATTAGCACATGGTTGTTGTTTTGTAGAAATCAGCTTTTTATGCAGAGGAAACAGCCTTGTATGTGTGGGAAAAAGTTTCATTGCAGAAATATTCTTGCTCGGAATATGCTTTTTTTCACAAAAATTCTATTTTCTATGCAAATCAACCCTGTGCAAATTTTAAGCAGAATAAATCCTCAATTACAGTATTTTTCTGTGCAGAAAACATTTTATGCACAGAAATTAATATATCTGCATTGTAATATTATTTTCCATGCAGAAAAGATGGATTCCTGCACAGAAAATAGTGCAGTGATTTCTGCACAAGACAGGAACATGCAAATTTTGCACAGAATAAGCCCAGAATTGCTCATTACCTGCAAAAATTGTTTGTTTTTATATCTTTATTCATTTTAAAACACATACCGTAATAATAAAAAAACACTTAAACAAGCCTACATCATTTCTATTTATATTTTTTCTTTCACTAACCATGATGAGCTACTATATAGAATCATATTATAACAACATATAAGGAGGAGTCCTGGTGGTGCAGTGGTTAAAGTTCTGTGCAGCAGCCACTCACTCACAAACCACAGAGTTGCGAGTTCAATACCAGCCAGAGCTCAGGCTCAACTCAGGCTTGCATCCTTTTGAGGTTGCTAAAATGAGTACCCAGCTTGTTGGGGGCAACTAGCTTACAGTTGTAAATCGCTTAGAGACTGGATAGCATGGTATGAAATGGTATATAAATGAAGCTGCTATTGCTGCTACTACTAACATATAACATATATACTCTTATTCTTTACAAAATTTCTCATATACTGTTATCTCAATTTTATCTACCTCAGATATATCATAATCTTATGAATATTTTTCAATATAGCTCTAATACAGATTAGAATGTTACTTGTTTGGGTGATTTCTCTGCATGATAAGTCTATATATGGTCAGTAATGGTGTTAATCTTATATATATAGAATAATGAGGATTATCCTTGAATTTGCATTGAATGTTTGAAGAAGACCAAAATATGACATAATGAGGACCATAAATATGGAATACATGGAATAGAATCATCCTATTATATTACTGAAGAAGACAATACTGTTGAAACGACAACAGAAAGTCTCTGGAGGTAGTCGTCTGACATCTCCAAAGCAAACTTGTCCACAGTGGTCTATTTTCTAAGTAAATTTTTCAAGGGTAATCTCCTAAGCAAATTTGGCAATAGTGGACTCAGATAAATATTTTCACAGGAC
>CM034706.1:157465420-157480288 GCA_020142125.1 Phrynosoma platyrhinos | reverse complement strand
CCTGCTGTTGAGTTCTCTTTGTTTCAGTAGACACTGTTCTCATGAGAAAATTTCCCACACACACATCTCTACATTTCTCCTTTGACTGTATAACCCATCCATATTCCAACATTTCCATCATTTCAGATAGCTTCAGTACCCAATCATTTACTGATGGCATTTTTCTTACATTTCCAATGTTTTGGAAGTACAATCCTAGCCACTGTGATCAAATCCAACATAATACGCCAATATTTTTTCTCAATCTGCAACAGAATTTTGTTGAACATATTGAGAACATATATTTCAGGTTTCATTTCAAATTTTATCTTTAGCATCTTTTCAATAAATGTGTGTATCTTTTTCCAATATATCTTAAACTTGGGACATCTCCACCATACGTGGAACCACAGACTAGCCATAATTTGACATTTTCAGCAGACATTTGAATTTGTTTTATATATCTTTGCAATTTTGACTGCAGACAGGTACCACCTTTGCTCTATTTTCCAGTAATTTTCTTTTAACTCTTGGGATTTTGTGATTTTTTTTGTTTTGTTTTGTTTTATCCCTAGTGTACTTTCATCTTTTCAGGTCTATGATTTGACCACAATCCGAAACCCATTTAATCTTTACATCTAAAATCAACTCTTCTTCCTGATCATAATTTCATAGAAGTTTATATAATCAGCCATTTTCTTGTCTGCAATGCTTAATAATATTTTATCAATATCCAATGTATCCTCTCTGAATTCGTCAATTTTTTGATCTATTTTGAACCTTTCCTTTAGTTGTATATATAAAAGCCAATGCATTTTCAGGTCTAATTGAGCCAAGTCTTCAATTGGTTTCAATTTGTATTTGTTGTATTCTTTCTTGTGCAATATGTCTCTATAAGTAAGCCACATATCAAGCATTTTCCATCTTTCTATAAATACTTCCTGTGGCGAGACTCAAAACGGAATTTTCCTATATGTTTTCTTCTTTCCCCCCCCCCCAAATTCTAAGTAAGGATCTCCCTATAATATGATGGCAAAATTCATTGTGGACAGCCACTTTGTTATACCAAACATATGTACGCCATCCAAACCTATTATTAAAGGCTTCTATGTTCAACAGTTTTGAATTTTCAAGTGTTATTACAGTCTGTGATCCAATTTAACACTTTAGCTTGATAATACAGATTTAGATCTGGCACTCTGCCTCTGCATTCTTCTTTTTCTCTTGTCAGAGTCTTCCATTTAACACATGGCTTTTTGTTGTTCCAAACAAAGTTTTTTATATCCCTTTGCCATTCTTTCAAAGATAGTGACTTTTTAGAATTGGCATGCATTGAAATAGAAAAGTAATTTTAGACAAGACCATCATCTTAATTGCTTCAACTCTTCCTGACAATGATAATTGTAGATTGTTCCAAGTAGCCAAATCCTTTTTAATTTATTTCCATTTAATTTTATAGTTATTGTCAAAAAGCTCACTATACTTATTTGTCAGCCAAATTCCAAGACATTTAACTTTCTTTTTTATCTAACATCTAGATATATTTTCTATAATTTGTTCCTCCTTTTTCATTAAATTTTAGTTATAAGCAATGTCTTTTTCCTGTTAATTTTGAAACCAAAATTTTCCAAAGTCCTCTATGATGTTAAACAATTTTCCTATTTTTTGACTGGGTTCTTCTAAAATGATCATCAAATAATCAGTGAAAACCTTCAATTTGTATTCATATCCTTTAATTCTTGCTCCACATATTTCTTCCTCTTTCCTAGTTTTGTTGGCCAAGATTTCCAAAACAGTTTTAAAAAGAAAGAAGTATAGGGGATGACCCTGTCTAGTTCCTTTCAATATTTCAAATGTCTTGGATCTCTTTCCATTTATACTTATATGCACAGATTGATTTTCATATATATATTGATCCAAATAATGAAGTAGTTCCCTACTCCCAGTCTATTCAGAATTTCAATCATGCAAGTCCAATTAACATTGTTGAAAGCCTTTTCTGTGTCTGCAAAGATTAAGGCCAACTTTTTGTCATTGTTCCTTTCATATGTTGTTATTAACTGCCCTTGAGTTGATCGCAACCCATGGATGAGACATCTCCAATACTCTCTGTCCTCCACTGCTCTGCTTAATTCCTGCAACCCCACACGCATGACCTCTTTAACAGAGTCCATCCATCTAGCATGTGGCCTTCCTCTCTTCCTACTTCCCACCACCTTTCCCAGCATTATTGTTTTTTCCAAAGACTCCTCCCTTCTCATGATGTGTCCAAAGTACAACAGCCTCAGTTTGTCATCTTGGCTTCCAGGGAGGTTTCCAAATGGATCTGATCTAGGACACATTTGTTTGTATTTTTGGCTATCCATGGGATCCTTAATACTCTTCTCCAGCACCACATCTCAAATGAATTGATTTTCTTCCTATCATCTTTCTTAACTGTCCAGCTCTTACATTCATACCTGGTAACAGGGATTACAATAGCTTGTATGATTCTGACTTTTGTGCTGAGTTGTATATCTTTGCATTTTAGAATATTTTCTAGTCCTTTCATAGCCACCCTCCCCATTCTTAATCTTCTTCTGATTTCCTGACTGCTGTCCCCATTTCTATCAATGTTTAAGCCCAGGTATGGGAATTCTACTTCTTCATTGTATACATTGAACTTGTGAAGATGGTCATTATTTTTGTTTTCTTTATGTGCAACATGAAGCCTGCCTTTACACTTTCTTCTTTGATCTTTCTTACTTGGTGTTCCAGGTCTGTGAGGTTTTCTGCTAGTACTATTGTATCATCTGAATATCTTAGATTGTTGATATTCCTTCCTCCTCTTTTCACTCTTCCTTCTTCTATCTCCAAGCCTGATTTGCATATAATATGTTCTGCATACAAGTTCAACAGATAGGGTGAAAGGATATAGCCTTTTCTGACCCCTTTGCCAATTCGGAATCATTCTGTTTCTCTTTGTTCTACTCTGACAGTAGCCTCTTGCCCTGAGTACAGATTCCTCATCAGGACTATCAGATATGCTGGCACTCCCATATCTTTAAGAACACCTCATAGCCTTTCATGATCGATACAAGCTTTGCTATAGTCTATAAAGCACATGCTGGTCTTCCTTTGGAATCCCCTGGTGTACTCCATTAGTCATCATATGTTTGCAATATGCTCCCTAGTGCCTCTCCTGAACCCTTAGGCTTTATATCACTGAATGTTTTTTACAGGAGAATCTTGATTTCTTCTTCAAATTATTTATAGTACCAGGCAGAAAAACCACCTGGTCCTGGTGCCTTTTTTATTTTTAATTTCCTATGGCCACTACAACATCCTCTACCATTAATGCCTTGTTCAAAATTCTTGCTGTTTTTCAGAAATTTGTTTAATTTATTTTTTTATCCAGATAGTCAATGATTAATTTCAAATTCACTTCATATCTCTTACGTACGTTTGCATATATAAGTTCAAAAATACATTTTGTATCTCACCTTGTCTGTTGATTCTCCTTCTACCTTTAGTTCTACTATTGTCTTAATTTGTTTTTCTTTCTTCAGTCTATTTGCCATCCATTTTCCAGATTTGTTTGCATTTTTAAAATGACATTTCCTAACATATTTCATTTTCCTCCAAATTTCCATCATTATTGATCTTTCTAGCTGTTTTTTCAGATGTTTATTCTTCTTGTCATTTGTTGGATGTTTATTCATTTTTTCTTCTGCCTCCAATAACTCCTTTTAAATTTTTGCAACTCCTGTTTAAACTTGTGTTTGCCTTCTGTTCCTCTCTGAATCAATCAATGTTTTCTATGAAAACACTCCTCAACTAGTTTTTGCCTTCTCTAAGAATGTGTTATTATTTAACAGAAATTTGTTCAGTTTCCAATTGAACTGTTTTGTTCCAAGTTCAACAAAATAAATAAATAAATAAATTGTGTTATGATCCAAAATGAATTAAAGTAGAATTTCCATTTTCTTAATTTTTGGGAGTGTCCAGAGACCAAGAACATATCTATTCTGAATGTAGATTTGTGGGATCCTGAAGAAAATATGATCTTTCTGTGTTGGATAAAGTTTTCTCCATATGTCAACCAGGCCCATCTCTTCCTGTAAGTTAAAAAGGTGGTTGGGAGCTTTCCTTGTTTTTTTAAAAAATCTTTTTACTCGAAGCTCTCTTTAGGTAGGTCAGTTATCCCATTCCCATGTCCTAATACTACTATATTCTCATATTCTAGACCTCACAGTAAATTCCTAATTTTCTTGAAGAATCTGTTTGTTATCTATAGGTATGTATAAACCTAAGATAAGGTATTTGACATCACCCATTTGTATTGCAACTCCAATAAAGTAGCCTTCATCATCTTTGCATATTTGGGTTGCTACATATTTGTTATGGATGTAAATAACACCTCCTCCTTTCCTTTTTTTTCATTTGCAGCCACAAAAAAATTATCCCAATTTTGGATTTCTCACGTATTTTATATCCTTTTCCTTAATTTTGACTTGTAGACAAATTATGCCCATTATTTTCTTTGCCAAATAATGAAAGACTTTACTACATTTAAATGTTGAATTCAGCTGCTTCTCATTCCATTAATTAATTTTTACTGCCACGATTGAACTTTAGATCCTACTCCTTCCTCTTCCTCTGCCAAACTCTTATGTGTATCCTTCTCTTCTTGCATGTTTTGTTGACCCTGGTCTAAAGTTTCAACCATGTTGGCCAATAGCCCCATGTTGGCCAATAGCTCCTGGGATTCTGGGAGCTGAAGTCCCTCGGCCCTTAAAGGGGAAAGGTTGCCTACCCCTGCTTTATACTATCCTTGTTGGGGTATGCAAACAAGAGTGATCTAGCATACACACAGAGAGAGTTGATGCATGTAGGCAACAACGCCTGGAAGAAGTTCCCTGTGGAGATTCTGGCTCCAGACAGCACAGAAAAAATCCTCCCACATGTAGGCTCCTGCTTTCAGCTTTGAGAAATGAATTGCTGGACAGTGAGACTTCACTCAGTGAGGGTTTATTCCTTGTTGCAAATATTTACAAAGATACATAATCAGACATCAGTCTTGAATACTCACAGCTATACTGACCAACAAAGTGCTTTGCCAACCACCAACTACAACTAACCAACAAGAGAGATTTTGACTCTCTCCCTTATATAGGTGGTTTCATGGGATCATAGGACAGCCATGCACTAATGAAACCTGGTCATGCACTAAGGAAACCAGCATACCTGGCTGGCTTCATCCACTGTGCCTGTTGCATCAGACTTCCCATGATGCACAGCTTACCAAATGCTGACTCATGCATCTGCCACTTGAATTGTAGTAACCTAGTTATCTTTGCTCCAGTTTTTTTTAGTGGACACATCCATGTCATTTTCCAGACCAGGGTGCAACATGGTTCAATTTCAATTTCAATTTCTTTATTACGGCCATTCAGCTAGCACAAAGTTACAATAAAACACATCTTAGTTGTATACAATAGTTTCTTAGGAGAACATACCGGTAACTACAGACAAATCCTAATTTGTGCAAAGGCAGAAATAGGACAGTATTATTATCTAAACACCATGATAACTGGAAATTCACATAACTTCAATACTATGAAATGGTATGACCTCATACATAAGTCTAACCGTATGATACTATCTCAATGACACTTTGGTTCAATAGCTACAATCATTTCCTTTAACTGGGAGAAAGAGAAGACTAAACAGTATTACTAGTTACAACTCAGTCGTAGTATAGGTGTGGTTAACATTGTTAGCCTAATTAAATGTATCTACCCAAATGAGTAGTACCCCACAGATATTATTGTTCTGTTACACTATGTTGTTGGTAGAATAACCCTCCTGTTTTATAATTTATATAATTTTTATTCAATTATATGTTTATAAATTCCAATAAATGATATGATAAAAGCATTTCAAAATGTTTTTGTATACAATGCAACATGGTCTTGACAAGCCTTTCTATTTCCTTTCTATTTATTCTCCTCTTTTTTGTTTATATATATATATATATATATATATATATATATATATATATATATTCTCCCTTTCAACTTCTGCTTCCCAAAACCACTACTCAAACAAACTTGATAATCCCTTCTTTTAGCCTGTATCTCTCAACTTCACCACCTAACTCACTCTGCCATTTTCTGGCTCTCCCTCTTCATGCACCAAAACTTTCACTTTTTTTTCACTTTCCAAGTCCTTTCATCCATCTACTCTCCCTCCCTTTCACTCATGTTCACCCACTCTTTCTTCCTTTCACCTGCACTCGCCTTCTAACAACTTCCACTAACTTTCTACTGTACCTTCTCTTTTTTCCTTATTAATTTTTCAATTGATCAGCTTTTTATTTAATACTATGCTTAAAAGCCGTTCCCTCTTTCGGTCAGGGTAGCTCTCTATACATAAAAAAGAAAAAAGGCCATTGGTGTCACGTAGGTCTTTCTCTTGCTCCAAGACTGGCTGAACAAAGTCCAAAGAAATATAAGTAGGAAATGCTCATTGTGAAAGATCTAATTGTTCTATTACTGTTCAATCTATGATCTAAATTTTAAAAAATGGCAATGCCAAAAATGACCACTATTACAGCTCGACTGCTCTATGGTCCTGTCCCCTAGGTTAGGAAATCACCTCCGCAATGTCCTCATTGACTGAAGAACCCAAAACTCCTTCAAGCACCATTCCCCAATCTCTTCTTCAGCTTCAGATGGATAAGGATTTCATCCTTATAATCCTGTAGTGGCGATTGCTAGGATGAACTTTGTCTCTAGTGACCTGCTGCCCTGCCGTCCCCACCAGAAGTCCTATCTACTTGCATTTTTATGTGCTTTTGAGCTGCTAGGTTGTCTCTTTCTCTAGGCCTCTTCAAAAAAGAAGCTGCACAGCTACTAACTGTGGATGCTGTAGGTGAAGTTCCTGCACTGAGCTAGGGTTGAACTGAATGGTTCCCTTCCAACTCTATAGTTCTATAAACTAGAATAAAGTCTACAGGATGGGGTACGTAAAAAAACATTTGATTAGAACATTCCAGAATTTGCACATATATTTACTGCATGAATCCATCAGGAAAAAATGCAGTTTTAAAATAAATGAATGTTATAGGAAATAAAACTGATAGATTGGCAGATCACTGTGAGAATTTAGTGCTCAGTATTTTTGATTAATTAGGGTTCTTTTCTCAGACAGGCCTCTTCTCTTTTGGTAACCACATGTCAGGCACGTGCAATACGGTCCACTCCATGCACTTATCAGATTTGATCAGTGAAGATGGTAGAGAATGTCATTCAGTCAATTTTTCATAGAACATACTAAAATCTGGAAATCTCTTCATAAATTTTATAAAAAGATCTCTTAAAAAATGTGGGAAAAAGCAAAGTTGATTAATTTTCCCCCTTATTCTTATCTATAAATTTCAGTCAACATAATAAGTTTCAAAAAGGTGCTTGCATCCCAGTTTGGATTCATTCCTTGCTTCTCTCAAGATTCAACTACTTTAGTATGGCTTACATTGAGCTCTCTTTGAAGAGTATTCCACAGTTTCAGTTGGCACCCATTAAGAAGGCTAGATATTATGTCCATTTTAAAACTGTTACATTGGCATAAAATATTCACTGGTACCAACATGTCTCCAGGTTAGGTTTATTATCTAAAGCTGTCAATGGCTTGGATTGAGCACACTGAAAGGATTGCCTCCTCCCATATAATCTAGTCCTTACCCTAAGATTTGAGGGCGAGGCCCTTTTTTCATGCTAACATGCATGGATGCCAGCTCAATCAGGAGGCATGAGAGGGCATGTTATCAGCCACAGCCTACTTGAGGAATTCTCTTTGAAGGAACTTATTCTCTCTTCTTTTTGGTTTCTGTTGTGAGGTATGAACAATTTTGTTCATATTGGGTATTTATTAACCATGACATTTAAAGCTGACTCTGATGTTCTAATAATGCTGATCTAGTTTTGTGGGTGATTGTTTTGTTGTTCTTTGAATGTCATTTGGAAACTGGTAAGGAGCACTATAAATTATTCAAATAAATAAATAAATAAATAAATAAATATTCTTCTAGATACATTTATTTGGTGGATTCCTTCTAGGGACATGTGATCAAATGTCACCAGTTTCCCTGTCCATTTGATAAGAGATGATTAGTAAGAGAAAGGAAATTGGAAAAGTCCAGGGGAATGAGTTGCAGGTATTCCTTTTGGAACTTGGTTTCTTAATTATAGGCAGTTTCATTACAAATTGGTTTCGATCTCTGTAACACTGATATTAAACTTCAGCATAGACTGTAGTTAGATTAGCTGAGCTTGTGATCTAGCCACATTTCTCTCACTCTACAGTATTTGCTTGCTACTTCGTCATTTATCCACAAACTTTCATTTCCTTCATTTTCGTAAAGTGTATCATCTTTGATTTGATTGGAAACAAACATATGTCCATAATAGATTATTTTCTGAACTTTATGTGCCTGGGAAATAGTGAAGTTACTGTGTTCAGCTTTTTTATGTTTGTCTATGGGAAATATTGAATAGTGAAATTTCAGTGTATCTGTGAGAGATGTTATTGTTCCATAAAAGCCACACATCCATTACAATTAAGGAGAAATGGTAAGGAAAATTGAACAAACAGAATATAGGATCATGATGACAGAATCTGAAAAACTCATCTTCATAGACTGACAGCTTCCCTGGTACATGATAAATGCTTTGAGGATCCTAATGTGCAATTAATAATAAATAGTTAAGACTAATATTAATGGGAAAAAAATTCTGATAATTTCATAGAGAATTGCATATACAACCATGAAAGTAGAGGCTGGTTTTCAAATCCCTATCATAAACAAGTACAGAAGGCTTGGTCTCAAACACAAATGCGTTAAACACAGTAACATAGGTGAAACTATTAAATAAAATAATAATAAAGGTAATATTTATAGTCTGCTATCTCAGCCACCCATGTGAACAATTTTGGATTTTGGAGTATTTTTAATTTCAGAATTCTAGATAAGGGATAGCCAAACCTTAGTACATTCGACCCCAGAGTCATAGAAAAATAAAGATGGTGGCTACTCCTGCTGATTAGGTTTTTTTTTTCCAATGAAAAAGATGATGGTGATGTTAATGCTGATGCTGATAGTAGTAGTCTGTATGAATAACTTATACCCAATGAGGACACATACATGAAATATATGCTTGTCAAGCAATGGTTTGAGTTGTTTACCAAACTAGGAGTGCTTGAGCCCAAGGCCAACATGGCATGTGAAGAGGGTGTGTTTCTTGTAAAGTTCTAGACAATGTGAGGAAGGCTGTGCAGCCTACATACTGGCACTACGTAGCCCAAGTTTATGCAGGTTTTACAGACATAACATACTGAACAACCCTAATCATGCTTGTTAAGAATTCTGATTATGTTCATCTGTCGCAGAGTGATGATATCCAGTAAACATTTACAAAATGAAATTGCTTTTGTTGAACATTGTGCCCATAATATTGTACACTTCTGTTTATACAGTAAAAAACAGAAACATCTCAAACATAATCAGAGTTTGCTTTTGAAAAATGCATTGACTGATATTCCTTTCCTAAGGACCATTGCCTTTAGAAAGTCAGGGGAGAAAAGTAGACAACTTTATTTATAAATCTTAAATCTCCACTAAATAAGGAAGCTCTATCTTTGAACTGGAATGATAAGCAGGACTTTTGGTGTAGCAGATGATATCTTGGGGAAAGAGGAAGATATTGAATTATTAAAATATCAGTCAACAACATAGGAGAAACCACAGGAGAGAAATGCTTTAACATCCACTGAACAGTGAATATAAGAAGAAATTTTAAGAGTTCTAGTATTACATACTCCAGGACTTTTGAAATAATATAACCTCCACACTCAACTTAAGTCACTGGGTATTAGATCTGTAATTCTGTGCTAAATTTTTTGGAAACTGGAGCTTACCAAATTATATATTTTTTTTTAAAAAAATGTATAGAATTAGGCTGTGTGTATGTAAAAGGTATCTTCCAAACAGTGGGGTGGGCTCTGGGTGAAATACAGTGTGAGCAGAAAGAGTGTGGGCCGAATGACTTGATGTCAATGGCTTAGCAGCTACAGGCAATTTAAAAAAAAGAGGTTGTATGTATCCCAACAGTATCAGGCTTATTGTAAATAAAAAACTAGGAAAAGAATATATAGCTGCTGCAAATACAAGAAAAATGGGGTAATACTATACTATAAAGCAAGTAACAATGTTTTAAAACAATATAGATTAATTTAAAAATACACATTCTGAAGATGACAGCAGGTTGGAATGTGCCACCTGTTGTCTCTCAACCACCTGCTTGGTCACCCCCACCCCCCACAAACAGAGAGCTTACAGTAGGTAAGCAGCATCAGAGACTAGAAGCAAGAATGAGTACCACTGCAGTGCTGTGTAGTGGATCTAGCCTTCCTAGGCTATTTATATATTTATTTAATACTCTGGCAAGGGAATACCAGTGTGTAGTAAAGGTTGAGTCTCCCTTTTCCGAAATGCCTGGAATCAAAAATGTTTTGGATTTCAATTTTTTTGGGATTTTGGAATATTTGCATATATATAATAAGATATCTGAAGATTAGATACAAGTCTAAACATGAAATTAATTTATATTTTGTAACATAATATCTTATACACATAACGTGCAGGTAATTTTACACATCATATATATAAGAGTTTTATGCATTAAACAAAGTTTGTGTATCATGAACCATCAGAAAGTGAAGATGTCACTATCTCAGCCACCCATGTGAACAATTTTGGAGTATTTTTAATTTCAGAATTCTAGATAAGGGATAACCAAACTTTAGAACATTTGACCCCAGAGTAATGGAAAAATAAAGATGGTGGCTTTTTTTAAAAAATGAAAAAGATAATAATAATAATAATAATAATAATAATAATAATAATAATAATAATAATTCATATCCCACCCTTCTGTCAAACAAGCGGGTTGGCTTACAACAGTTAAAATTCCATACAATAACATCTATCCCAAAAGACACGCATGAAAATCCCAAAACCCACCCACTCCCTAAAATAGTATTAAACCAAATATCCATTAAAACAACTTAGAATAAACATCAAGATAAAATAAACTGACTAGGACAAACAATAACAAGCAAGGACAGTAATGAGGGAAAATGGGAGGGGTAAAAATGAAAGGATTCCTGAGGCCGGGAGTTCTAGTCAGGAAAGGTCTGCTGAAAGAGATCTGTCTTCACAGCCTTTTTAAAGCTGCTTAAGCTCATAATCTGACAGATCTCGTGTGGCAGGCCATTCCATAGTTTGGGAGCAGTTACCGATAAGGCCCTCTTGGAGGTTGCAGACAGCCTTGTTTTCACTGGCTGCTGCAAATTCCTCCCTGAAGACTGGAGTGCATGGGGAGGATTGTATGGAAGGAGGCGGTCCTGAAGATAGGTTGGACCCAAGACATTTAGGGCTTTAAAGGTCATAACCAACACCTTATACTGGGCCCGGAAACTAATAGGCAGCCAGTGAAGAGACTTCAATACTGGTGTTATGTGGTCTCTCCTAGATGTACCCGAGACCACTCTGCCTGCCATGTTCTGTACCAGTTGAAGTTTCCAGACCAAGCATGAGAGTAGCCCCATGTAGAGTGCATTACAGAAGTCCAGCTGAGGGGTTACCAGCATGTGCACCACAGTCTCAAGGTCCCTTACTTCCAGGAAAGGGTGCAGCTGGCGTATTAGCTGAAGCTGATAGCAGGCACTCCTGACTGTCGCATTCACCTGATTAGTCATCAGGAGCGACGCTTCCAGGAGCACCCCCAGACTGTGAACCCAGTCCTTCACAAAGAGTGTGACCGCATCCAGGACTGGAGGTTGCAACCCAACCTCCATTACTGTGAGCACCTCTGTTTTATCTGGATTCAATTTCAGTCTGTTTTTCATCATCTAGTCCATTACTGCCTTAAGAAAGTCATTGAGAGGAGAGATGCCATCGGGAGCCGAGGCTGACGATTGAGACAGGGAGAAGTAGAGCTGGGTGTCATCAGCATACTGATAACACCCAGCCCCATGTCTCTGGATGATCTCACTCAGCAGCTTCAGATAGTGGTAGTGGTTGTGATGATGATGGTGATGATGAAGATGTTATAAGTGGTTCTGGATCCTCCTAGATGATTGGGCTGTTAGGCTTTGCCTAAGAATACTGTTTGCAATATTGGGTTTAAGTGGCAATGGGGAGAAATAAGGTAATGAAATTCTATGTTATATGAGGGATGGTTATATCTGTCAATTTCATTTTCACTCTATTTATAATTTCCCAATACTAGGATATACTGTATACCCAATACTGTATAAGAAAGTTTCTTTCTGACTACTACTTCTGCAGCACAAGCTTTGTTAGCTAACAACACTTTGTTGGTGTCATACTTAGCAATTTTGCTTGGCCTGGAGCCTTCCATTGGATAAATGATGAATCAAGAAGTTCAAAAGGATGGAGTTTCATTCTGCAGTATGGCTAGATTGGTTCACAATTATGATAGCCCCCAGGGTGGAGTTGAGACCACCAGCCAGCACTTCTGTGGAGTATCCATTTGGGAGAAGAAACTGTACTTGTGACCATTTTCATTAATATGATGCCACAGAAATTGGAGTGGATATGTATTCACTCATTGATTCATACTTGAAAATTTAATGACTGCAACCTCCAGATGAGCTTGATACTAAAACTGTGAACTTCCTTCTAATTACCAGAAAATGAACATGTATAGCATCATTGTGTTTCTAATAGGACATGTTGCACAAGTCAAAGGGGCAACTGTGTTGGATCTTTTGCAACTTCTAGAAGTTATAAAGATACCTCAAGATAGGTATCTTGCCTATTAGCCATATTAAGGACAATATCACCCTATTTAATAATAATAATAAATAATAATAATAAAATTTATTTATATCCCGCCCAATGGTACACCAATCCGGGCGGCTTACAAGTTTAAAATACAGTCCAATAAAACATATAATACAAAGGACACCCCCCACCCCCCCTTAAAACAGTATTAAATCAAAATCATTTAAAACATCACAAAAATTAATTAAAACCTAATACCAGATTAACTAAACGCCTGACTCAATGTTCCTTCCATCAATGATGGGGCCACGTGAGGAACATCAGTTGTGCAGGAATAGTTGTCCAAGGGGGGAACACTCGTCTAAGGAAGATAACTAGTCCGGAAAGGCCTGCCGGAAGAGATCCATCTTGACAACCTTTTTAAAGCTGTCTAAAGATGTTAATAGACGGATCTCGTCCGGCAGGCCGTTCCAGAGTCTAGGGGCGACGACTGAAAAAAAAATGTCGCAAAACATCAGAAACAAAGACTGTGTGGATATGCATATTCATGTACAAAGAAAAGGATAACACCCAATTTTGCCATGTCTAAGGTTTCCCTTGCCACAGAAGCATATGTATGTGCATCTCAACAGGCATAATCTCCCTACATAATAGAAATAGCAATAGCAAGTGCAGTTCTATACTGCTTATCAGTATACAGTATACTTAAGTACTTCCTAAGTGGTTTACAATGTGTAAGTTAATTGCCCCCAACAAGCTGAGTACTCATTTTAGCAACCTTGGAAGGATTCCAGGCTGAGCAACCCTGGAGCCCCTGGCTGGGACTGAACTCACAACCTTGTGGTTTGTGAGTGAGTGGCTGCAGCATAAGCATTTAACCACTGTGCCACCAGGGCTCCTACATAAGATCCATTACCTGTAAAAATGGAAGGTTTTAGAACCCCACACTACAAGCTCCTGTGTTACTAGGACCTGGGATGTGGATATTATGAGTGGGACCCTCCATGTCCTCATCTACCTGCATGGAGATGCAGGTTTCCCCTATATATTTAATTAATTTGAGTTCAAGGCATTTTGAGGTTTTCATTTAAATAAATAAATAAATAAATAAAATATTATGCATACTATCCAAGTGAAATCCATTTTTAATCAGAATTTGGATAATACATCCTTTCTAGAATATTCATATTTAGTTCTTTTGTTATAGGTACAGATGTAATAAATTCTACATTTTAAATGCCATTGATATTCAATGCATGAGCAGATGAATACCAGCAATGTAAATTTTGAATTGAAAACAAGGATCAAAATATATTGCTTTGTGTGCTCAGTATTTATAGCTGACAAAAGATCCCCATGTCCTACACTCAATGCCTTGGTTTCTTGGCTTTGCTTCATTTGTCTATTTGTATGTTGCTGTATTTGGCTGCTGGCCACTTCTGATTTAAATAGGCTGTTACAGGAGAAGAAATAACAAACAATTTCTGATTCTGAATAGCCCTACAATTTTATTTTATTTTTTGTCTCTACTTAGTCTGCCATTTAAAATATCTCACCTGTCTCTGGTGTAGACCTCTGATTTTTGATAGTCAAAACAGAAAAGATTATGAGTGATCATAAATCAAATAAGTGTGAAACCAAATCTCAACCAAAGTGGGTTAAATTCAATTGTATTACTCATTCTCCAGTGGCACAGGAAATCAGTGCTTAGCCTTTGGAGGCTTTATTATTTTGGGACATAGATTAGGATATGGAAATCAAGGAATACTTCATGAAATTGTGTAGAATTGTACTTATTAAATAAATGTGTTCAGAGGTGGCATGAAAACAATTTGTTACTATTCTAACCAAGCCAGAAACACATGTTACCCAAAATCATTTTGCCTAGTGACATTGGGGAAGTGATGGAAAAAATCAATTGATTCCTTTCCCAAGTAGAAGATTCCAAATAGCTTTTCTAGAATCTAATAAAGAGGGAAGAGGAATGTCTTTTATTAATTTATTAATTTTATTTATTCACTGAATTTATATCCTGCCTT
>CM034706.1:157444414-157458151 GCA_020142125.1 Phrynosoma platyrhinos | reverse complement strand
TGCCAGCTCTTTTTGGAGTGGCAAAGTGCCAGATTGGGGCCATGGCATGCATTTGCCACAGCCCCGATCTGGCACTCCCAAGAGTGATATGGAGCCACTCTTTAGGGTCTGTTTGTAAAGCCCCCAGTTTCCCTGTCTTCCTCTCTGATGCCCAGCATCACAAGAGAATGCATGTGTGTAAGGTTAGAGTTTTATTTCATAATGAACACCAATACTGATAAAGTCTGCTCATTGTACTCTGAAATTACAGTGTTTGAAAAGGCACAGATGCAGAAATATCTCTCAAGTAAACAGTATGAATCTTATAGACATAGAACAGTTTAGTTATAAGATTACTCTGCCTCATATTCAACAACAATAATCAAGAAATTGGTTAAAATGTCAAATGTGAGGGCCTGCCATGTGTTCCCTTTGATCATACAGTACAAATTCATGCTGTATATAGGCAGTTGTTGCTGAATTTCTGGAGAACAAAGAATAACATTTACAGTGAGAGGTAAAATAAGAACCTCTGTTGAACTGAGAACATATAAGTTGAAGATAAGCTGATTTTATAGGAATATACAACCAGGATATTTAATTTGCCTCACAATAATCAGCACATAAATTTGTGCCTTGTTAAGTACATATTAGAGATTCCAGATTCTGAACTACATCCAGTTTCTCTCCAGAGCACTTCAAATAGTCTCCCTGGAGGTGAGGAGTCTTCAGTTCTGTTTCTGAAGGAGATGACCAGTGACTGGTTTAGGACAGTATCCACAAAGCAGAAGGCCAAATAAAGCACATTATTCTTTTGAGTATTGTCAACTGGGGTCTGAAAATTACAAGTTAACTCTGGGACAAGGTGAAAATTATTGCTGTCCCAATTCATTTGGGACAATTCTACTATATGGGATAGGAAGACTAAGGGGCTCTGCAGAGGGCACAAAGAAAAAAACAAAATTAACTGGATGAAATCTTATGGAAACCTGACAAGAAAAAGATGTCTATAATTTAAATACTACTACGGAACAGAGAAATGGAAAAAGAACCAATTAAAGAATATACTACAAAATGGGCACAAGATGTAGGGCATCAATTCCTCTTGATGACTGGCAAAAGGTTTGGAAGAAAACAAACAGCTTCACAGTATCTCAGGATTTGAAAGAAAATTTTATGACGATACCAAATAGATGGTACTACACAATTTTAAAACTAAAACAAATTACAATCTAAAAAGGACAACAAATGTAGAAGATGCCAGACAAATAATAATAATAATAATAATAATAATAATAATAATAATAATAATAATTTATTTATATCCCACCTCTCTGTAAAAACAGAGGCAGCTTATAAGATAAAACAAACAATCTCTTCCCCGATAGCCCACCCCCTTTTAAATGCAATTAGACAAAATATAAAAACATACTTAAAAACCACAAATAACAAATAATTTAAAATGGCTATATCAAAAATCAGGGACAGGCTTAATTACTTTTGGTTCCTGTACCACAAGTAGTGGTCATGCATCAAGATTATGAGGTACTGGGCCAAAATTCATAAGCAGATACAAAAAATATTCAAAATCCAATTTCCAACGGATTCAGAACAATATTTATTAAATATAACATCATCTCTAAAGACATCAGATGAAATCAAATATTTGAAAGTGATCCTATTCTTAATTACAGCGATGAGATTGACGATAGCCAAAAATTGGGAAAACAATGAAACACCATCTATAGAAGATTGGATACTAAAAATAAACAAATTAAGAGACATGGACTGACTAACATGTATGATTAACAACAATCCAATGACAAAACTGGAAAAGGAGTAGTTATAAATCTTACAATATTGGGAATAGACATGGGGAATAAGAAAGGAACTGCTGAAATATTGACAGAAACACTCAATACATTTAAAAAAACTGATTTATAAATAATAGAAGAAGGATAGTCAAAACAGAATTGCAACATCACAAGAATTAATAAGAATTCATCCAAATAAAGATGAATCAACAGAAAGTGAGAAATGGGGAAGGGACATATAAACAGGTCACAGAATAAAAAATGTTAAAAAATAAATGCATTATGTAACAGTACAATTCCATTTCTTTTTTGTTTTGTTTTTTTTAAATAAATTTTTATTAGTTAAAATATTCCAAAAAAAAGAAAAACACAATACAACACTTAAATACATACAATCACACAATACAACAACAAATAAAGACAAAGATAAATTATCATCCCACGCTCCCTCACCACGCTCAATAACTTTCTATACATACACTGCATAAAATGCAAACATACAAAAACAAAAAACACAAAGCACAAAAAATAACTTCCTGAACCCAGACTTAAATCTTACATAAAATCCAAGAAAACTTTCCTTATAGAGGTCTTAAAGCAGAGCGCCCTCTAACACAACATCATCCAGTACATCCCTCATATTAAGCTTAACATATTTTAAAACTAGAACAAAAGTTATAAAAACTACCTCTACTGTAATTATTACTCCCCAGTAATTCCTTTCAAACTAGGTAACACAAACAATAAACTACGTATCCCCAAAAAAGTTAAAGAACCCTGCTTTTTAAAATAACATTATTCATAAGAACTCAACAGCTTTAACTTCATCTATTGCCTTCCCATATATTCTTGTAGAGGTTTCCATAGCCTATTGTTCCTCTCTCGGTCTTGTCCTCTTAATAAACTCGTGAGTTCATCCATCTGCTGTAATTCACATAGTTTCTTTAACCAACAATCTATTATCAGCAATTCTTCTGATTTCCAATAGCTGGCCAAAACAATTCTGGCACTTGTAGTCATATAAAATAATAATTTCCGTGAGCCTTTTCTATATCCGGCTTATCATATATGCTCAGTAAATATAATTTGGTATCAAAATCAATATGCCAATTTAGAATAGCTTCAATAACCCTGTGAATTTTTTTCCAATATTTCATTACTTTTTTTACATCTCAACCAGATATGCATATATAAACCAATTTCTTTCTTTCACCTCCAACATTTATCAGAGGTATCTTTAAAGATTTTCCCCATTCTAGCTGGAGTGAGATGCCATCTAAATTGCATCTTGATGTGGTTTTCTCTTAGATTATAACAGGCCGTATATTTAAGTTTATCAGACCAATTTTTTTCCCATTGGTCGAGTGAGATATTGCAATTAAGGTCTTGTGCCCACTTAATCATAGGTTCCATTATTAGGGCTTCCTCCATTTCAAAGTCCATCAACAATTCATAGAACTTTCTGATTTTATGGCTGTTGTCATCGAACACAATTTTATCTAATGTGTTATACATACCCCTAATACCTATTGTCCTTTGGTCACAGAGATATCTGGTCCTCAATTGCCTATATAAAAGCCAACCACACGAGAAACCTTCAGCAGTTAATTGATGATGGTCTTTAAACGTCCTAATTTTGTTTGTTGTATTCCTCTCTAAAAGATCTTCATATGTGACCCATTTCCTATCTTTAAGAACCTCTCTCTGATGAAAAGCTTCATGTATTGATGTCCAACTTGGAAGCTCAGGACAAATTCTCACCTTATACTTAAGCCATACATTTAATAAAGATTTTCAGATGAAATGATTGCCAAAATCATAATGGATTTTGTATTTTTCATAAAAGAGGTAGCCATGCCACCTGAATCTAAGTCCCTGACCTTCCAACACAAGTATATCTTCATTATTCAGTAAGAACCAGTCTAACATCCACTCTAAACAACATGCGGCATAATAGATTTGCAAATTGAGAAGCGCCATACCCCCCTAGAGGTTTTATTTTGCATTAATTTATACCTCACCCTAGGTCTTTTCCCACTACAGATGAATTTGGACAATTGTCTATGCCATATCTTAAAAGGTTTGAAATTAGTAATAATAGGGAGATTCTGAAAAAGAAACATAAATTTTAGCAAAATTTTCATTTTAATAACTGATATTCTCCCTAACCAAGACAATTGTAATTGATCTCAGATTTTAAGCTCTTTAGTCATCTCTGATGTTATTTTCTCATAGTTATTTTTGAATAAATCCACATTTTTATTAGTCAGAGTGATCCCTAGATATTTCACCATCTTATTTAGCTGAAACCCTGTGACTCTTTTAAGTTTTGCTTCTTCTTCCATAGATAAATTCATAGCAAGTATAGCTTTTTTTACTTTTATTAATCTTAAGGCCTGAAATTCATGCCAAATTCATTTAAGATTGTTAATAGATATTCAATCCTTCCATCTGGATCAGCAGTACAAATGAGGAGGTCATCTGCATAAGCTCGTATCTTAAAAACCTTCCCTTTACATTTAATCCCTATGATTTTTTATTCTTCTCTTATTTTTTATTGAGTATCTCAGTCACCAAGAGGAACAACAGGGGTGATAAAGGACACCCTTGTCTTGTACCACTGCAAATCTCAATATTATTAGTTATTTCCCCATTAATTAGGACTCGAGCATCCTGTTTATCGTAAATGGCTCTAATCCAATTAATAAACATATTGCCGACTTGAGCTTTTCCTAGAACCTGGAAAAGAAAAGACCATTCCACTCTGTCGAAAGCTTTTTCAAAATCAACAAAAGTCATCACCATTTTTTATCAATATTTTTTCCATGCATTTCCACCAGATTAAGAGCTATTCTTAAGTTATCTTTATTTTTTTTTCTGCGGCAAAAATCCGCATTGGTCTATATGAAACCACTCCTGTAAAATCTTTTTAAGTCTTTCAGCTAAGATGGAAACAAAGATCTTATAGTCGGTGTTCAACAGTGAAATGGGTTTATAATTCTTAATATCCTGTGAATTCTTATTGTCTTTAGGAAGTATCATGATGTTTGCTTCAGACCATGTATGGGGGAATTTACCAACTTCCAGTTTATTCATGACTTCAGCCAGTAAAGGTGCTATTTGGTTAGCAATTTTTTTATAAAACTCCTTGGGAAAGCCATCAGGCCCTGCCACTTTCCCTGATTTAATTCTATGAATTGCTTCAAGGACCTCTTGCACAGTTATAGCCTTGTTTAATAAGTCTATTTGTAGTGGGTTAAAGGCAGTTTATTCACATTCTCAAGATATAATGCAATTGTCTCCCTGCTAACCTCATCTCCTTTTTTATTAAGTGCTGTATAAAATTCATACACAATTCTTTTCAAATTATCTTGATCCATATATTTTCCCCCTGATCTATTAAACTAGTTATCTGTCTTTTTGCTCGTTCTTTTCTTAATTGGAAAGCTAACCATTTTCCTGGTTTATTTCCACCTTCAAATGCTTTTTGTTTAATAAACTTTAGCTCTTTTTGCCTTTCTTCTAGCAGCAAAGAAGACATTTGATGTTGCAAATTCATGATTTCTTTCTTCAAGATTTCACTATTTGGATGTTGTTTAAATTGTGATTCTCTCTGCTCAATTTCATTTGTTAGTTCTTTCATTTTTAGCTTTTTCACTCTTTTAAGATAGCTACTTTTCTTCAAAAAGAAACCACGCATAACTGCTGTGGCTGCTTCCCAGACAGTTATAATAGGAGTGCCCTTACCACAATTTTCCTTAATATAATTTTGCAAACAGGTGGAGGCCTCATTATAAATTTTATCATTATTTAATAAGTTCTCATTTAGTCTCCAGCAATAATCTTTTGGCCTACATTTAACTGTTAACAAAACTAATCTATGATCAGAAATAATTCTTGGGTTAATTTCAACATTCAGGATTATTGGTAGTAATATTTTTGAAACAAAAAACATGTCTAGTCAGGCCCAAGACTGATGTCTATCTGAGTAAAAGGTCCAATCTATCTAAAAGATTAAAAAAAATCTGGGGCAATTTACCTTAGTTAATTTTAATTCCTTTTTTTGAGTATCTATCTAATTGGGGGTTGACCACCCCATTCCAGTCCCCCAGAAATGTACAAGAGTCAAAAGATTGTCCAACTACTTTATTTAACAATTTTTCAAAAAAAAAAAATCCCTCTATTAGTTAAAGGCCTGTAAACACCCACTATTAAAAAATTTTCTCCTTCTATTATTGTTTGAACACAAACCATATGTCCTTTATTATCATTTATGACTTCCTCAGCCATGAGTCTATCATTAATATAAATAACAACCCCGTTTTTTTATCTACAGCCGAACAAAATACCTTGCCCAATTTTTTATTCTATAATAATTTCAGATTAGCCTTTTTAATTCGTGTCTCTTGCAATCACAAGATTTCATACTTGAATTTGTAAAGATATTGAAAAACTTTCCCTCTCTTAGAACTACCATTTAGGCCCTTTACATTCAGGGAGGCGATTTTCAAGTTATTTAACATATTCAAGGGATCTATCCTTGAATCATTTAACATTATGATATATCAGAGGGAAAAGAAAAGATTTCTAGATGTTGTTGTTATTGGTCTTTTTACCCCTCCTCTTCATCTATTTCCAGTCCTGTGTCTAGATCTTACTCCTCACTGTCTATGATCATGTCCTTTCCCTGCTCCAGATTGAGGCAGATCTACACTTACTTTATCTGGGGAGTTTATTCTTCTGACTTCCCCTCTGAGTGTCTCTCTGTCTGTATTTTCTAAACTACTATCCCTACTATCCTTCCTATGATTTTTAGATCTCTTTTTCTGACCCAAACTTCCGTTCTTTTTTCCATCGTTTACAGTCTTTTTAGGTTCTGTTTCTTTGATATCTGTTTCTTTGGTATAAGTTTCTCCTTTACCCTCATGTTAAGAAGGAATATCAATTAAAAAAAAGTTAAAACACTGTTAAACAAGATATCCTGCGCCCTTTAAAACTGTGCTCTTATCTGGACATGAGGGACCTGGAAACTGTGGTACATGCTCTGGTGACCTCACGTCTGGATTACTGTAACACTCTCTACATGGGGCTACCCTTGTGCCTAACCCAGAAACTGCAACTGGTACAGAACATGGCAGCCAGACTAATTACAGGTACATCCAGGAGGGAGCACATAACACCAGTGCTTAAATCCCTCCACTAGCTGCCAATTAGTTTCCGAGCGCAGTACAAGGTGTTGGTTTTGGCCTTTAAAGCCCTACATGGCTTGGGTCCATCTTATCTTAGGGACTGCCTCTCCCCATAAGATCCCCCCAGCACCCTTCGGTCCTCTGGGAGGAATCTGTTACAGCCAATAAAAACTAGGCTGTCTCAGACCTCCCAGAGGGCTTTCTCCGCAACCGCTCCCAGACTTTGGAATGGCCTGCCAGACGAGATCTGTCTCATTACTACTCTTGCTGCTTTTATAAAGGCAGTAAAGACGGATCTCTTCGGCAGGCCTTCCCGGAATAACGCTCTGGCTTGAAGGGATGGTTTTATCTGCCCCTCCCTGATGCTGCTACTATATGTTTATTTATTGTTATATCTATTGAATTCTATTTGTTTATTTTATTTTTTTAAAATAGTTTAATTTAATTTTAAGGGGTTGGAGGGTTGGATTTGGGATAAGGAATGTTTTAAAATGTATGTTTTTATTATTGCTGTTCCCCGCCTTGATTGCAGGTTATAAATAAAATTTATTATTATTATTATTATTATTATTATTATTATTATTATTAAAAGGCATGAAATCATTTTTAAAGCATAATATTAAAGATTTAAAAATATAAATATAAAAAAAGATTTAAAAATATAACATACAATCTTCACTTGAGATGTCCACTGGCCTCTGGAGGGAGTCATCTGAAGAGAAGAACACAGGGTGTTGTTTGCAAGTGTCTAGTTGTGGAAGGCTAAATGAAACTGTTAACATGATGGAGGCCAACAAAACCCAGCAGCCCGAGGATACCAGTGGAAGGGTGGGTTTAAATAGGGATCCAGCTTGAAGACTCTGTCCCCCTGGGTTTCGTACCAGAAGATGTTCAGCATCTCACATGCTTTGTACAGCCTTTGAGAGAGAGTTGTTTCAGTAAAGTTTTGCTCTTGGTAAAGTTTTGCTCTTGTTTCAGTAAAGTTTTGCTCTTGCTCTTGCTCTTTCAGTAAAGTTTTGCTCTTCAGTAAAGTTTTGCTCTTGGTATATATATATATATATATATATCATACATGATAGGATCACTTTATGATTGCCATAAGTCAGAAATGACTTGAAGATACACAACAACAACAACAACAACACACTATAGAGACTCCCTGCATCTGCTTAACCATTACATGCTTGTTTAAAAAAAAAGGTTTCTGTTTGATGGTGATTGGAGAGAAGAGAGGAAGCCTATCTTAATTCGCATGGGAGGGAATTCCACAGCCTGGGAGCAACCACTTCTTTCCTGCATCCTCATCAGATGGACCTGTGAGGGTGGTAGGACCAAAAGAACTTCAAAATTTGAATAGGTTCATATAGGGAGATACAGGGTTGTTTCAGACCTGCCCAAAGGGCCAGCCTGGGGGTAGAGTTGGGGCGAGGCAGATGCACACACGCACGCACGCACACTGCCCCAACCCCACCCCGACACTGTCCTGCATGGCTGTATGCATGATGTGCAGCATCAGGATGCCCTTCCAGCACAGCATGCAGACACGCTGTGCTGAAAGGGCATGGAAGAGCCAGGCACAAGATCTTAGGGTGGCCTTTTGCCGCTCCTAAAAGAAGCAGCATTTTGCTGCTCTTTTAGAGGTGACAAAAGAAAGGATTGGGGACTTGATCCACCACTCCCTGGGGCAGCTCTCTGCTGCCTCAAACGGGCCATCTGCATCGGCCCACAGTCTTTTGACTTGTTCTGACCTAGGCCTGTGTGGCGTGCACTCCTGACCATTCACCTTTAGCATTGACTTTTTGGATGGCAGTCCTGTGGGAACTCGTTATCCCACCCCTGCCACCTAATTATGTATACAGGACCCACACTATTCTTTGTATGATGTCCCACACCAAAACTTTAAAATGTTATTAGTGTGGTTTATTTTAAAAATGTAGGCCAAGTGATGTTTAAATAAGAACAAAAGTTTATTTTAAAACAGCATGGAATAACTATAACTTGTATCAAAGCTTGTTACTGTAGGCTTGCTTGGTTACATATAAAAACATTTGTTTCCACTTCACTTCTAATACTTTAGCCACACTGGCTAACAATATCTTTCAGGAGAGAACACTACAGCAACTCCCTTCTTTAAAGTCCTGTATGTGTTCCGAGTCCCTCCAGTCTGGACTCTAACTAACAAAGGGGGGTTGCAGACTGCCATAAATAGTGCAAATTGAGCCCACTTTTAGGGCTAGGCTTAGTGCTAGGGAGTCATGGGAATTGTTGTTTTTTTCTGAGACATTGAGCCTTCTCTGTCAGAGAACTCTGGTGCCACAATAAAATACAGTTCCCATGATTCCCTAACCCTAACCCTAACCCTAAAAGTGGGCTCAATTTGCACTATTTCTGGCAGTCTGCAACCCCCCAAAATTACAGTTCCTTCAGGAACTCCCCAAAACACAGCCCTCTCTCTGGCTTAACTCCCCAATCACCCTCTTCAATTGTCGAATTCCCAACTCTCCACTCCAGTGGTCAGCTTGGAATTTTTAAGTGCTCCTAGCTTGAATTTTGTTGGTTGGCCTTCAGCTGCCTCCTGATTGGCCAGCTGGACATTCTATTCACCACAGCCTGTTTGGAATATAAGATCACTTTCTATTTTAATTAACAGGGAAAACAATGCAACAAAACTCAAATGAGCACATGTTGGATGCAGTGTATTACTTAATTTGTTAGGTCTGTGACTTAGGAGATCCTGGCTCTCGTACCCACTGAGGCTCAAAGTCTGGCCTATTTCATGTTCTGAAGGTAAAGTGGAATGGAGGAGTACCCACCTTCTCAAATTTACTGGAGCAAAGGCAGGAAATAAATATAATTAACACTACATAAATCATATATTCAATTAGCTTTCCTGAAAGTAAGAATAAAGAGTTTTTAAATAGTAATTCAACATTGATTTGAGCCCATCAAATGTCATTTGGACTGTGCTTCAAGAAGCAAAATACTTTGGGCCAACATTGGTCAATGAGAGCACATTGAGTAGGCAAGTAGAAGCAGGAAGATCTAGCATTATATGGTTGCACTCTGCACCATGCTCTTCATCTGGCAAAAAGCAGACTTCAGAGCTCCCCCTGTTTTTTGGTTTCATGATAATGTAAATCAGAAATAATTGAAGTCTCCAAAGAAACATAGAACTAGTGCAGGTGAGAGGAAACACATTATTCATAATTATTTACAGTGTACATGACACAGCTTCAAAATGATCCTATTTTAAACAACCATTATGAATTTGAAAAATAATTTGCAGCATACTAATGTAATAATTAATGGGTAGATTGTCTTCAAATTTCCTTCTATAAAAATAATTGGCATCAATGTTTGAAAGAAAAAGAAATATTCACTATTTATGAAGTCTGGTTTCCAGACTCGCACCGAAGCTTACATATATTCTATAAAACCATCTGGTTAGAATTCAGTACTAATTGCTTTAATCAGCAGAACCTGAAATCATATAGTCCTTTTCCATAATTAAGCAATAGAAGATGACAGGCAGAGTTTTCAGCATGACAACAAAACAGCAAAGATCATGCATCTTAATTATAAATATTAATAGATGGTACACATATCTAATAATATGCTGCACTGATGCACTTAAGCATATTTTGAAATATTCTACTATGTTCTTGGTAGTTTTTAATACAGAGGTTCAAATTAACATTGTTGTTAACTGCCTTCGCATCGATCTCAGCCCATTTAGACCCTGGTGTATTATAATTAGTATCATTAAATATTGTGCGCATTACAAACATTTACCATTTAAAGTTTAGCAAACTTTTTCTCAGGCCTTAAAAACTCAGCATTAAGCTGCATACTGCCAGCACAGACAGTTAACAGTGAAAATTAGGAACTACAAATCCCAAAGCAGTCCTAAACATATTTACTCATAAGTAATTTCCATTACAATCAGTCAGACTTTTTCAGGGCTTATCTACACAGGCTAAATGAAACAGTTTGGCGACCTGTCTACACAACACAGGGCCAAATCCCCAATTTGAGTGCGGACTGTCTTCATGATGTTAAGGCCAGTTCTGAACCAGATCCTTGTCATACAAGCCTTAAATCAGTTTAAAACAATTCTTTTTTTTTTTGGCTTCAGGTTTTACAGGAAAACTAAGAGCACTCCATAATGATTCTGGATGGCTGTCTACACATGCATCCTGCTGTGTTGCCCAGCACTGCTGCCACTGGTGTGATACTCCCTGTAAGGTAAAAATAAGGTGCTCAGCATGTGATCAATGCTAGGCACCTCATTTTTTATTTCAGAAGGAGTGAGTCACACCAGTGGCAGTGGCACCATGCAGCACAGCAGGATCAAGGTGTAGACCACCATCCAGAGTACCTACAGAGTGTGGCGATAAGAGGTGTGTTGATTTGGAGCAGCTCCGGGATCTGAATAATCTGGGAGCTTCTGAAACCAGATGAGGTCAGGTATGTTCAAGATGATAGTATCATCGTCATCATCATCAATACCCTGCCATCCTCCCAGTTTGAGACTCAAGGCAGCATACAAATTAAAATGATTACAATATACTTAAAAACATATAGAAATATTTGATAGAAGAAGAATTTCTCAATAAGCATATATGGGATTTATTTTTTAAAAGATAATAATATTGCAATACAAAGTGAAACAATTAATAAGGAAGAAATTAACACAGAAATGAACACTAACACAGTAACATGGCAGTGCTTCAAAAATGCAGGAGTAGACATCCTGACATTAAATAAAACCAAAAATCAACATTTATTAGACCAACCAGAAGGAACAAAAACACTTTGCTAGCTAATTGGGTAAATACAATCTTTAAAAAAAATTCAGGGGAAATAAAGGTGACTTTGGAATCACAAAAGCTTACAAGTATGCATCTTGTGGGTTTTGATGTTACAGTGTGAATATTTTCAAGGAGGTAGAAAGCTGAGGGTCAATACAGACAGACAGGAAAAGGTGGCCTGAAGCTGCCTTTTCCCTAAGCTGCAGCAGCCACACACCTGCCCCAAGGATGCCCTAAATGGGGATGGAGCAACCACTTTGGGGGGAGTCAATGCAGCTTTTCCAAGGCTGAATTGAAACCTTGTAAACCGCTCCGCTGGCCCAGAGGACGCTGCAAAGGGAGAGGGAGCAACCACATGGGCCGGAAACGGGTGCTTCAATTTTTTTCCCCTCTCAGATACATGTGCATGTGTGCAAGGAAACATCTCTGCACACCTGCATACCTGTGCAGAACACATCATAGGCTGGTATACAGTCTGTCACTCTCTCTGTACAAAGGTGACTGACATTCGGTATCCCTGCACACCTGTGCAGGACCTGTCATAGGATCAGGGCCGCAGTGTAGGGTTGTCACGGCTCTGAGCCATCACTTCCCAGGATGGCTCTATGCCACCCCAAACAGCAATTCCCCTTAGTCTGTGAAATCAGTATGTAGAGAGATCTTGTAGAACCTTTGAGACTAAGAGGCTAAGCAAATGGGCAGCCGTGGGCTGCCCCAAGAAGCTGCGCCATGGGGCCGAGGTATCCCCACACCTCAGCCCACGGCGCAGCTTCGCCCCCTGGAAGGAGTGCTAAAATAGCGCTCCTTCCACAAGTCGCTGAAGGTGTGCCACAAAAGGCTGGCGGCGTACCTTTGGCCACTCTTCCGCTGCAGCGTGTGTGAACTCTGCAGCCGTGCGGAGGGGCCGGCACTCCAATGATGACTTCGGGAAGGGGTTGGGGCGCCCATCATGCGGCTGCCCCTCCCCTTCCTTGCCCCCAAGATGGCCTTTTAGCCATCTGCTTCCCCCCTAAGTGGCAAAACAGAGGCAGCAAAATACCGTTCCTTTAAGGAATGAAAAAAAGCCGTCCTTTCCTCAGCGGCAGCTTTTCTCCATTTCTACAGCACAACATGTGTAAATGCTGCAATGCAGAAATGCCATGATGCTGCCACATGTGTGGTTGGCTATTCAGCTTCCTGTAAGCATGGTGGCATTATTCCTTTTGCCCACCATGCCCCCAAGCCATGGGATGCCAGCTCTTTATGCTGGTCTGTTCAGCCCCTAATTGAAATAAAGAAGTTGGCAGCATGAGCTTTAGGGGGATGCAGATGGGTGGCCCCGGGTCACCCTGGGAAGTGAAGGATCGAGGCTGAGGCTGCCGGACAGTGCAGCCTCGATCCCCCCTTTTGCCAGCCCAGAAAGGAGTGCATCAAAAGGCTGAGCCGGAAGGACATCCTGACTCCATGGGCCATGCATGTGGCTGCCACTCCCCTTCCTGTCTGTAGAGGCCCTTAGTTATTTGGGTGAGTAAACACCATATGCATAAAATTTGCACAAACACAGGTTTGTCCACATGACCAAGTCCTTACTTTTTTTAAAAAATATATTAAATGTTAAAAACAACAGAAACAAATACAATCAAACATATATACACATATAGCACACAATACACATATCCAGTACAATCATATATCACATATAAACTTCTAAACATCTAAACATAACATACACATAACACCCAAACCAACCATCCATTCCATACAAAAATGACTTCTTGAATTTGGGCAAAGTTCTTTCACTTTCCTATAATTTGCTCTCCTATCTTTTATTTTAACAGACTATAATTTTTTTTACAACAAAATAGTCAGCTGAGGAGCATTCCGTCTAAAAATAAAAAAAGCTCAAACATGATAATCGAATATAGCCTTAATTTAAATATCAATAGTAATTCTCAAAAATATATC
>CM034706.1:157412686-157427066 GCA_020142125.1 Phrynosoma platyrhinos | reverse complement strand
TTCTGACACTGAAGATGAGGGAGGTAGGACAAAAACATTTATCCCTAGGAGAACACAATGAGTGTGAAAGCCTCCAGATCATTTTGTTGTACAGGAAGCTAGAGTTTGTACTGATAAGTCTGAGAGTTTCAAGGATTTGCAGAGTTTTCCTGATGAGGAAAGGGAGAAATGGTTTTCTGCTATGGAGCAGGAGTACATGTCTTTGGTAAACAAAGAAGAAGTGTTTGACATTGTTGAAAGACCTAAGAATCACAAGGTGATAGGTTGCAAATGGGTTTATAAAAGAAAAGAGATACCAGATGGTAGCCAGAGATACAAGGCTAGATTTGTGGAAAGAGGTTTTGCTCAGCAGAGGTTTGAGAATTTTAACAAAACATTTTCTCCAACATCTAAGCCTGGGAACCTGAGATTGGTTTTGGCTTTAGCAGCAAGGAGGGGTCAATTGGTGCAACATTTTGATTTTGAGACTGCATATTTGAATGTTTGTCTTGACGAGGATGTGTTCATGGAACAACTTTTGGGTTTTGAACAGGACAGTGATAGAAAGGTGTGCAAGTTGAAAAAGGCTTTGTATGGATTAAAGCAGAGTGCCAGAAGTTGGAATCTTTTTATTCATGAGGAGCTAGTGAAGTTTGGTTACAAACACAGCATTGCTGAGGCATGTGTTTACACTGAGGGTGATGTTATGGTGGTTATTTACATTTATGACTTGTGTGTAGCAGCAAAGTCAGAACAGGAAATTCAGACAGTGAAAGAGTTGTCAAGAAATTTTGTTATCAAGGATTTAGGGCCTCTCAGATCCTACCTTGGGATTGAAGTTCAATGGACTGAGGATGGCAGATATTTATTGAGTCAGCAAAAGAAGATTGGAAGGCTGATTGAGAAATGCAGTTTGCAAAGTGCTAAAATCGTGAAAAGCCCTATGTCAGTTGATTTTGTCACTAGTGAGACAACAAGTGAGTTTGGAAATCCAGAATTGTTTAAAAGCATTGTTGGAAGCTTTATGTTTATAGGAAACAACACTAGGCCAGATATTGCATTTGCAGTTGGTGTGCTTAGCAGAAAGGCAAATTGTCCAAAAGTTGAGGATTGGACAGCAGTCAAACATGTGTTGAGATACCTGAAAGGTAGCGTAGACCAGAAATACGAAACAGCATGTTTGGGCTGGAATGTTTTGTAGATAGTTCATTTGCTTCACAATTGCATGACAGAAAGTCAGTCACAGGATTGTTGATCAAGTTTGGAGAAAGTCCAGTAATTTGGCATAAAATTATAGAAAAAACAGTCTAATTTGTTGTTGCTTATAGTGGTTATGTATAACTTGGGCACCCATGAACCAGCATGGTGTAGTGATTTGAGAATTGGATTAGGAATCTTCAGGCTCATCTACACCAGCCTGAATAACTGCTGTCAGAATATTCTGGTCCAGGAGCTGCCCCAAATTCCCCCATTACCTCTGAACTGTATAGTAATGCCAGGTGGCTGTCTACACACTTGTCCCTACTGTGTCAACTGCCATCCCTACTGTTAGCAAGAGCTGCTCCCTTTGAAGTCAGGAATTGAAGTGCCTAGCATTAATCACATAACTCATGGCCACATTGTGAGGTCAGAGGGAATGATTTGTGCCAACAGCAGTGCTGCCAGGTGAGTAAACAAGGGCAAGTGTGTAGACAGGTACCTCATGTCATTGTGGACTGACCCACAGTTTCCTGCACAACCCAGAGCAAAAGATAATTTTTTAAAAACTGGTTTATGGGGGAAATAGGGCAGATTTGATGCAGAACTGGCCTTATGTTATTAAGACAGTCTGAAAATCAGTGTGCTGGAAACCACTTCATTTGGCCCATGTTGACATGACTTGAGAGAGCAGAGTTCATATCCCTGCTAAGTCATTGAAACCAGCTGCATGACCGTAGGCAAGTGACACACTATCATCTTTAGAGAAAGGTAATGGCAATCAATCTCTGAACAATCTTGCCCAGAAAACCTCCATGATAGGTTTCCTTAAGTTGGAAATGACTTGAAGGCACAAAACAACCCAAATCAGTGCACATTACTGCACTTATGTGCAAGTGGGTTTCCACACCAACAAAACTGAGAAACTACCCCCTCCATGTTCCAAGAAGCAAAATTGTGATTAGTGATTGGTTCCGTGTATTGTCTTATAACAATGCAAGCTTCTCCTGTCTTTCATATTAATGTCTTATTGTATCTTCTCACAAGTACCTCACTTCCTTCTCAAATGATCTCAATGAACCCATTACTTAACCTGACAATGGCCTACTGTGATGTGTTTAACAACTTCTTTGCAGATAAAATCTCTCATATAAGAGCCAACTAGGATGCCGGTGTTATAATAGAAAGGATAGACGAGGTATCCGCTTAGGAGATTATATTGGATCAGTTCTAACTGGTGAGTACTGATGATGTGGACAAACTCCTTGGTAGAGTGAACAAGACAACTTGCCCTCTTTACCCTTGCCCTTCATGGCTGGCTGTCCACGGGAGAGATGTCTTGAGGCTGTTCTTGAGGGACATCTGTTGGAATGTTGGGTTATGGGCCCAGCAAAATCATCATTGCATCCCTTGGGGAAGGTTGTGTTCCATCTTCGTTGAAGGAAGCGGTGGTTAGGCCGCTTCTGAAAAAAAACCCTTCCCTTAACCCCCTGGACATGAACAGCTATAGGCCAGTTTCTTTGCTACCTTTTTTAGCAAGGTGATCAATAGGGGTGTTGCTCTTCAGCTGTCTTGGAGGAAACCAATTATTTGGATCCATTTCAAACTGGCTTTAGGACAGGATATTGAGTGGAGACTGCCATGGTTGTCTTAGCTGATGACTTTCATCTGGGCATAGACAGGAGTAGTGTGACCCTGTTGGTGCTAATGGACCTCTCAGAAGCCTTTGACACGATATATCATGACATCCTCTTGGAACACCTGAGAGAATTAGGAATCGGCGGTATTGAATTGCAATGGTTCTTCTCCTTTCTCTTGGGAAGATTCCAGAGGATGATGCTTGGGGACAGTTGCTCATCAAAAAAGGAACTTAAATGTGGCATCCCTCAGGGCGCCATCCTGTCCCTGATGCTATTTAACATATATATGAAGCTGCTGGGAGATATCATCCAGAGACATGGGGTGGGGTGTTATCAGTACTCTGATGACACCCAGATATATTTCTCCGTGTCTTGGTCTCATCTTTGACTTCAGATGGTATTTCCCCTCTCAATGAATGTCTTAAAGTGGTAATGGACTGGATGAGGAAAAATAGATTGAAACCAAATCCAGACAAAATGGAGGTACTAATGGTAACAGCCCTGATCCCAGGTATTGGGATACAATCTCCAGTCCTAGGTGCAGTCACACTCTCCTCAAAGGACTGTGTTCACAGTCTGGGGGTGCTCCTAGATCTGTTGTTTCAGATGACAAATCAGGTGAATGCAGAGGTCAGGAGCGCATGTTATCAGCTTTGGCTGATACACCAACTGTGCCCTTTCCTGGAGGTTAGGGACCTTGAACCATAGTACATGCACTGGTAACCTCTCATCTCGATTTCTGCAATGCACTCTATATGGGGCTACCACTCTATATGGGGCTACCCTAGTTCGGAAACTTCAATTGGTACAGAATATGGCAGCCAGGCTGGTCTCAGGTAAAACCAAAAGAAACCACATAACATCTATTTTAAGATCACTTCACTGGCTGCCTATCAGTTTCTGGGTGCAGTACAAGATGTTGGTTATCACCTTTAAACCCCTAAATGGCTTGGGTCCAACCTATCTTCAGGACTGCCTTCTTCTGTATAATCCACCTCACACACTCAGATCCTCAGGGAAGAATTTATTGCAACCTATAAAAACTAAATTATCTGCAACCATCCAGAGGACCTTTTCGGCTATTGCTCCCAGACTATGGAATGCCTGCTGGATGATATTGGCCACCTTAAACAGCTTTTAAAAAGCTATTAAGATGGATCTCTTCCAGCAGACCTTTCCTGAGCAGATAACCAGCCACCAAAAATAGGTATGCCTTGACCCTGGTTTTTCACTACAGCTATTTAATTTATTTGTCTTTAATTGTAATTTATTGTTGTTTGTTATTTTAAGTATGTTTTTAAACTTTGATTGTTTAATTATATTTTAGGGGGGTGCTATTGGGGGACAGAATTGTTCCTTTTGTGTAAGCCACCCCAATTATTATTATTATTATTATTATTATTAAAATAGAGTCTCCAGTCCACTCTCCAGCTGGTTGCCCCATCTCTCCTTCTCCTCACTCATGAGTCACCTGTCAACCTTGGGCTCTTCATCCTGCTATTGTTGCTTCCATTGTTCCTTTGCATGATAGTAAAGGCATCACCTTTTTCCTCTCCCTCATCTTGTGCCTCCTTCCCTTCTTCATTCTTACTGTTCCCTGATGCTGCTGTGACTGCAGGCCAGGAGCAATGCAAAATGAAACAACTTCAGCAAGGTAATCAACTGATACACCATCAAGTACTGGGTGGTATTCAGTTTTGCAGGTTGAGAGAGAAAGATTGTGTTAGTAACCAAGAATGACCAAGAAATTTTATGTTAATCAAAATGATTCCTATTTCTAGGATGAAGATGTGGTTTGGAACAGTTATTCTTCTGTTTTTATGCTTATCCAAATTTTGTGATATATTTTTTCTACTTTAAGGAAATGCACACATATACACACTACAATGCATATATACATGTTCTAGGTTAAAATGTGTGTATCTTTGAACATTTGGAGATAAAATGTATATAGAAATTGATTTATAATAAATTGCATACAATCTGGCCCCACACCTCCACAGCAAAGCATAGCTGCAAAGGACTTTGCCCCATATTTGACCCAACCATTATGTGGAAGCCACAGTGTTAAAGGGCTGATGCGCACAGCCTGTTTGGGATGGCAGACCAGGGCCACAGCAACCCCATGCTGCAGCCCCAATCCTTCCTTTTGCCAGCCCTAAAAGACCGGTAAAATGACGCTTCTTTTACAAGCAGCAAAAGGCCACCCTAAGAGCCAGGGCTATGGCTTTTCTGCACCATTTCGGTGCAGCGTGTTTAAATGCTGTGCCAGAAGGGTGTCCTGATGCCGCAAGCTGTGTGTAACATCACGAGGCATCAGGACAGCATCGGGGTGGGGTTGGGGTGGCTAGTATGCATCTGCCCCACCCCAACTACACCCCCAGGCCAGCCCTTTGAGCCAGTCTGCAATGGCCCTAACATTTTGAAGTAATTTGTTACTGGCACAACCCCCACACTTCACCCCATAATCTATTTTTTTCTTATTCAGGTTTTTATTTTTTTTATTTCAAAATAACAAAAACAGATGCTTTATTACCTTTTAAAAAGAGTCTTGACATTGTTTTGTACCTTCAAATCATTTCTGACTTATGGTGACCCTGAGGCAACCTACCATTGGGTTTTCTTGGCAAATTATCTGGGGATTCAAACCCTGGTCTCTAGAGTCATATTCCAATGGTCAAACCATTATACCACACTGGCTTGAATGCTCCAAGCTGCTGTCCTGTAGTACAAAATATACTCTCCTTCATCTTCACCTTAACAGCCACAACTGTCTGAAAGGGAGCAACATGAGCCAACACATGAATGGTGTGATATTCCTCCTCCACAGTTTAGTTTGGCCACACTCCACATAACTTTAAAAGTAAGTAATATTGCAATTATAGTGCAAAAGGAGCAGTGACACCATGAAGCTACATCCATGATGCAATTATGTCCTAGTTATTATGAAAGGGAATTAATTACTAGTAACTAGTTATTTGTAATCAGATACTTCTAAGCACTGAAAATACAAAGAATATTTATTTGCCTCATAATTCCATCTATCTTAATGTGGTTGGGGTTTTATTAATACATGACATTCTGACACAAATTCAAAATTTATTAGCTTTTTAAAATGTGTGTGTGTGTGTTCCTCTTTTACGGCTTCTTGTCACTGTTACATATTTTAAAAGAGGTCTCTTCATCTAATTAGGGAACAGGAGTGATACTATGTGTCTTATATAGCTTCTGACAGTTAACCAAATATCAGGCACTGAAGAGTCAAAACAAACTGTTTGCAATCAAAGCACACCGTTAAAAAATATTGTGGATTAAATTTAAATAATGAGCTTACTGGAAGGACTTGCAATCTGCTCACAGTCCTTACACAAGTATACAAGCAGAAAGAATCTGGATTGCTTCAGTAAATTATGCACTGCAAATTATTCATTCAACTCTAATTAAAACATTGGAAATCTTAGGAACTTGAAAACAGTGTGCCTATCAACACATCTGCCTGTTTTAGTCTTATCTGTTAGATTCTCTGTTTTACCTGGAGGGTCAAAATGCTATAAATAAACGCATATATAAATGCCAGATCAAATGTATCTTGTTGTGACCAATGGTTCTGCATTCCACAACAACAGACATGATTGGACTGGCATGATTAACTCCTCACTCTTCTTCCCTCAAGTACTCCTGTGTCATTCATATTTATATCACTGACAGAAATTTAACATTAGAGACATGGCCATGTTAGTTATTACCTCAGATAAAAGTGTTGCCCAGGAAAGACCTTAATAATCAGACTATATGAATAGCCATAGAAATGCAGAACTTGTGGGTCTGGTGATGAAGTGATTAGCTCAGTTTTAACTATGATAATTGGGGGACAAAGGCAGGAGGAAAGATGTTGCCTGATGCTAGGTTGAGTGGATGATCATATGAATGGTGGAGGAAGTTTTGGACTGTGGTGTGTGCAGACTGGAAACTAGAAAGGAGATATGAAAAACTGGCCCAGAGTGCCCTCATGAGGCAAAGATGTTAACCAGTGTTATAATATGTATACAGTGGGCCCTTGGCACCAGCCAGGGCTTTGATTCCAGCTTCCCCCCCCCCCGCCCCCTGATATCAAAATCAATGGGTGCTCAAGTCCTATTATATACAGTGGGGTAGTAAAATAGTATTCCTTATATAAAATTGAAAAATCAAGGTTTGCTTGGGGGAATTTATATTTTTTAAAAATATTTTCAAGTCATGGATGGTTGAGTCCATGGATAAAGAATCCATGGATAATGAGAACCAACTGCAGAGTGCCAGGAAGGCATTGCCACTGGTCAACTGACTGTTGATGGATTGGAGTTTGTGGATATATTGTAATTCAGCTGTTTCTCCTTCTAATCTTCCTTGTAGTGTTGTTTGTTTTGTTTTGTTTTGTTTTGTTTGTACCCTAGTTTCACCAATTCCTCATGAATGACCCAAGGTCAGAGATGGTATGCCCAGGAAGACTGAAGTGGTCTGCAACATGTTTTTCTATATATTCCCATTCCTAATATCTGATTTATGTTCATCTAACAGATGTACTTCCCCCATTGTTGCACACCATTCCACACTTCTGTTATTGTTAGTTGAATTGAGCAAAGTAGCAGAGTGTGTGCAGGACCTCCGTTAACCCACTCCATCTGTCTCTGAATCTGTTGCTCAATCACTGAGGAATGCAGCCTGCAGCTTGCAGCTTTTCATGAACCAGACCAGAGAGATTAGATTCTCTTCAAAAGAAGGATTTTATT
This sequence comes from Phrynosoma platyrhinos, assembly GCA_020142125.1. Taxonomy (NCBI): domain Eukaryota; kingdom Metazoa; phylum Chordata; class Lepidosauria; order Squamata; family Phrynosomatidae; genus Phrynosoma; species Phrynosoma platyrhinos. The sequence goes on along the minus strand of CM034706.1, from coordinate 157,419,481 downwards.
CTTGAGTTGCAGAATAAACAAAATAACTATCTACATTTAGAACATCCATCATACAGGCAGAGCATGAACAGGAACAAAGAACTTCAAGCCAAGCCCTCCACCCCCAGGTTGATACATTTATAGACATTTGCTAAACAGCCTCTAAACCCAGCCTTCTTTCTGTGTCTTGTGTCATGTGATCATTAGTTCTCACAAAACTAGATGACCTAATTTGTTTTTCCTTTTGCCTTCTGTGTTCCCAGAAACAATGACCTTGGCTATGTTCTCTGTGTTGTTTTCATGTAATCCACCTGCAGGCAAAAACTTTCCCAGCTAACAACCTTTTCACACATCTGTACATTTTCACTCAGACTACAATTCCCACAATCCCCTCCAAAATGTATAGATGTGTGTGTCATGTTATTTACAGTTTTGGATTTTAGCTTAACAGCTAGTATTGTGCATCTAAGGTGCCATGTCCATGAGATGTGATAGCTGTTCATGTCTCTCAATTGATAAAGCTTTGGTAGAAACATCAGCTATATTGTCCCATGTGTCAGTGTACTGCAGATGCACAATGTTGTTCTGAATCAATTCTCTGACATTTTGATGTCTCACACCTATGTACTTTGTTCTGCACTTCAAATTCTCAGCTTCTGGTATTGCAATGCATGATTGTGAATCCTCATGAACCAAAGTAGAATCTGTACATCTCTCACCTAAATCTTCAAGCAACTTACTTATGCAGTGTATCTCATTAACCATCTCTGACAATGCTCCAAATTCTGCCTCATTTGTACTCAATGCTACACAGTTCTGCTTCCTGCTGCACCAAACTATGGGACTTTCTGTAAATTTTATCAATAAACCAGTCACTGATTTTCTGTCAAGTAACTCTGAAGCAAATGAACTATCCACAAAACATTCAAGTTGAACCATGCTGCTTTGTATCACAAGCTTCCTGTCCTTGCTACCTTTCAGGTACCTCAACACATGTTTCAATGCAGTCCAATCCTCAACTTTTGCATTGCTCACTTTTCTGCTAAGCACTCCCACTGCAAATGCAATATCTGGCCTTGTGTTGTTTGCAATGAATATTAAGCTACCAACAATGCTTCTAAACAATTCTGGATGTCAAACTCCTTTGTGGATTCACTACTGGCATAACCAGGAGTCATAGGACTTTTCACTACCTTAGCATTTTGCAGTCCACATTTCTCAATCAGCCTTTCTATCTTTTCCTGCTGACTTAAAAAACATCTACCATCTTGAGTCCATTCTCCCCCAATCCCAAGGAAGGCTCTGAGAGAACCCAAATCCTTGATCACAAATTTCTTTGTAATTCTTTCTGCACTGCTTGAATTTCCCATTCTGACTTTGCTGTGACACACAAGTCATCAACGTAAATCATCAACATCACATCTCCCTTTGTGTAAACACAAGCATCAGCAATGCTGCGTTTGTACCCTAGTTTCACCAATCCCTCATGAATACAATGATTCCAACTCCTTGCACTCTGCTTCAAACTATGCAAAGCCTTTTTCAACTTGTACACTTTTCTATCACTATCCTGTTCAAAACCCAAAGGTTGTTTCATGAACACATCTTCCTCAAGACAAGCATTCAAATAAGCAGTTTCAAAATCAAAATGCCTTACCAACTGGCATTTCCTTGCTGCTAAAGCCAAAATCAATCTCAGGCTCTCTGCCTTAGCTGTAGGAGAAAACATTTTATTAAAGTTCTCAAACTTCTGCCGTGCAAAACATTTTGCCACCAGCCTAACCTTGTATATATGGGTACCATCTGGCATTTCTTTCCTCTTGAAACCCATCTACAACCTATCACCTTGTGATTCTTAGGCCTCTCAACAACTTCAAACACTTTCTTGTCTACTAATGACATGTATTGCTGATCCATTGCAGAAAACTACTTCTCCTTCTCCTTCTCCTCCTCAGGAAAACTACAAATCTTTAAAACTCTCAGGCACCACTGTACAGGCTCTTGAACTGTGTACTGCAAAAAGCTCTGGAGGCTTTCTCACTCTCTGAGTCCTCCTAGGCAAGATCACCTTCATCTTACCTCTCTCATCCCCACTGTCAAAACTCATCTGAACTTCTGTTTCTCTTTTTCTCTTTGTCTCCAACTTTCTAGTTGTGGTTGGTCATGTCTGTGTAGGCTGTCCTGAAGTACTAGACTCACTGTCTTAGGGTGCTGATTCTTGTTTTACCACCCTTCCATTTCTAGTACTCATGTCCAACTGCCTCAATTTAAGAAAAACCTCTTTGTTGGAATGCAACTTCCCCCAACCTGAGTGCTTTTCAAAGTTGGAACTTCTGGATAGCAAGATTTGCCCATGAAACCTGTAGTTATTCCCAGAATATCCCACAAACATCAACCTGCAGCACTTGGGCTCACCCTTCTTTCTGAAACTTGCAGGCACACATACACATTTGCATACTGCCCAAACACTTTCAGGTATTTCAGGTTAGGTGGTCTGCCATAAAGCATATGAAATGGAGTTTTCTTTACAGCAGAATTCCAGACATGATTTGCAATGTGGTTTGCTGCAAGAATTGCCTCCCCCCACAGTTACTCAGATGTCTCCGCATCTAGCATCATGAAATCTTTCATTTACTTTAGGACACCTATCCTTCTTTCTGTGAAACCATCCTCCTGTGGAACTGCAGGGTTGGTGGTGTTGTGACGAATTCCTTTCTTTCTCAATGAGTTTTTCAAACAATTTGACAAGAATTCTCCACCCTGGTCTGTGACCAAACATCCCAATTTGTACTCAAACTCCCTTTCAATCATGTTAACCCAATCTTTGAAACACACTGCTGCTTCACTCTTTTTCTTAAAGAGCATCACATAAGAATACCTGGTAAAACGATCCACAATTACTATGAAATACTTGTTGTTTCCCTAAGTTTTACACATAGGCTCTGCAAGATCTGCATGAACAAATTCAAAAGGTTGTTTTGTTGTGCATTTGCTATGTTTTGCCACAGGAAAAGCCTTCAACTTTATCCTGCTGCAAACTGAGCATTCTAAGTGATTTGAACAAGGAGACATTTTGAATTCTAGGCACACCTCCCCCAGTTTTCCAAGGCTATTGAAACTTGCATGTCCTATCACTCTGTGGTAGTAAAGTGCACAGTCTGAATGTAAAGGCACATTATTGACTATTGCACATTATGCCTTAACAATCATGTTTATCAAAGTCTTTCCCAAACCCTTGGATGAAAACAGGTTCCCATTTCTTTGATTTCTATTGGCGCTCCATCTGCCAAAGCAACAAAAGCCACATTGCAGGGTTTCTTACTTTTGAGAAGCTCAGGAGTGTTTACCATGTGTCCTGTGGATCCTGAATCAAGAATCCAATCCAGATTAGGCTTGATTTCTTGTTGGTTCACACTGTCACTGTCTTTTGCCATAGCCACAACACCCTTTCTAGTTCGAGAGTCTTTGGGTTGTTGTTTTTGCTTGGCTGCTATAAATTTTCTACAATCCTTCTTCAGATGACCAGTTTTTCCACAATAAAAACATTTCCTCTCATTGGACACAGCTGCCTTCTCCAACTGCAGCTCTCTGGAACCCTCAGGTGCATGCATGGACCTTGGCACTGCTTGCGGCTGTCTCTGAAGTCCTGCCTTGAACTGGCATCTCTGGCTTTCCACCAAAACTCAAGAGAGCACTAATTCTATTGTGAATTGTGCTTCATGAACTCCTTGAAGACCATACAACACATGCTCATAACCCCTTGAGAGATTCTCAGCAGAATATAAGCCTTTTGTTCCCTCGGGAATTGAACACCTCTCATCTGGACCTGATTAAACAAATCTTGTATGATCTCAAGATGCTTTTCAGGAGACTGTCCATTTTGCATCTTGTACGCATAAAGGCATCTACACCAGACCATTTTAGACAACAATGTGCTGGAAAGATGTATATCTTTAAAAGTCCCTTTCCAGATCTGCTGCAGGTCCCTTTCCAGATCCGCTGCAGCAGCCTCAGCTTGGATTCCTGCTTGAACTATGGCCCACAAACCTTCACGAACCAACAATGATTATTTCCAGGCACTGTAGTTTGTCTCATCCAATTTGGGAAACTTAGCCACCTCCATAATTAATCAGTTAGTACACAAGAGAGTCCTGGCAGCTTTCCCAGCTTCCACTGTCTATAGAGTGTTAAGACACAGATCACAGTCCTTTGATCTTAACACATCTGCCTTCTGGCTTCAGACAGTTTAAGAAATAAACAGCAGAACTAGTGCCCTTTACTCACAGCTCATGAACACCAGCATCCTCCTGCATCCTCCAGCAGTGCAGTAAGGAAGTGATATCGGCATCCCATAATCTATTGTTTCTGTTAGTTGAATTGAGCAGAGTAGAAGAGTGTGTGCAGGACCTCTGTTCACCAGCTCCATCCATCTCTGAATCTGTTGCTCAGTCATTCAGGAATGCAGCGTGCAGCTTGCAGCTTTCCATGAACCAGACCAGAGAGATTAGATTCTCTTCAAAAGAAAGATTTTATTCTTCAGTTGCAGAATGAACAAAATAACTATTTACATTTAGAACATCCATCATGCAGGCAGAGCATGAACAGGAACAAAGAACTCCAAGCCAAGCCCTCCACCCCCAGGTTGATACATTTATAGACTTTTGTTAAACAGCCTTTAAACCCAGCTTTCTTCCTGTGTCTTGTGTCATGTGACCATTAATTCTCACAAAATTAGATGACCTAATTTGTTTTTCCTCTTGCCTTTTGTGTTCCCAGAAACAATGACCTTGGCTATGTTCTCTGTGTTGTTTTTGTGTAATCCACCTGCAGGAAAAAAACTTTCCCAGCTAACAACCTTTTCACACATCTGTACATTTTCACTCAGACTATAATTCCCACAACTTCAACTATATATAACTTCAGCATGCATACTGTGGTAAATCATTTGGTGGCAGGTGGCATGGATTCTCCATACCATAGAGCATCCTTTCCAAAGTCTTGTTTTCTATTTCAAAAATTTGCCTAGTTTTGGAAGGAAAGTGGGATATAGATCCTATAAATAATTATATATGTTGAATGCATTATTTATTCATAGAAATTTCATAACACAGTTTGGAAAGTAATTGTTTGATGTTTAGAGCAATTTAAGACAGAAATAATCAAGCACTTGCATAAAACTACATTGTGAAATTACATTAGTAAAAGACCAAAGTCATTACTCATTTTGGTCCTGTTCTTATTGTCCATTATGCACTGCCTCCTGCTTCCTACTCCTCCTTTCAGCATATATCTCATATTTTTGTTTCACTGCTGCCTCAGGAGAAGGGACAGGAAAGATATTTGAAAATATTCCCCCTAAAAAGGAATATAAAAAGGGACTTCCAGCATGGAATGGCGGCATGAAGATCATACCTTTGAGGGCTCTTTAAGGGTGATTGCTTGTTGTGTGGTCCAGATTGAGAGAATAATAGCAATTGCAACCCAAAATATCTGCTAGACAAAGGAGAAGCAGAGGGGCTCAGGGATAGAACCCAATACCCTGAGTGTCAACACAAAGAGAGGAGTAAGTGTGGATGAAACATCAAGTGGGTTGTAAAGGAAGTGTGAGTGCAAGAGCAAGCCATGGCCACAACCAAACAGCTGTGTTAAAAAGTAAGAGTGATGCCGCCACTTATTTAATCTACCAACCAACCATTAAATAAGCTAATCTCATTGATTTGACAGTGGAAAATCTTCCAATATTTAAAACTTTCTATACAAACTATAAACTGATAACAAAAATAAAAAGTTTCCTGGAGTGAAATGAGATTGGAGTGAGCAAAGAAGGAGGGGAGAGCACATGGTGAAGAGGAAAATGATGACAATCCAATGGGATGAATAACACTAAGAAAAGTTCATACATTGAAGTTAGAGCCATTTCAAAGAAATTAATTTGAGTGAAGAGAGATACCAAACACTGAGACAGTGGACAGGGAGGTTGACTAAAGGCCTTTACAGACTGCCTGAAATAATGCAGCTTGAGGCCACTTTAATTGTCCTGGCTCAGTGCTAGGGAATCATGGGAACTGTATTTTTTTCTGGGACATTGAGTCTTCTTTGGTCAGAGTGCTCTGGTGCCACAATAAACTATAGTTCCCATGACTCCTTAGCACTGAGCCAGGACAGTTAAAGTGGCCTCAACCTGCATTATTTCTTGCTGTCTGTAAAGGCCCTAAGAGGGGATAATTTCAGGAAGGAAACACATATTGGAAGAAAGAAAAACAGTTGGACTTTTATTTTTTTAAAAAAACTCATACTGAACTATTTATTTAATCATTAAAGAGCCCAGGAATATTAAAATCATTGGCAGGAACTTATTATTTGTATGAACAATTAATTTAGAGACACTAGAGATTAGAAACTTGACTCAATATATGAACTGAAATGATCCACAGGCAACAAGAAAAAGAAAACAAGTGAAGAAAGTAAAAGGAAGAGATTTAATAGACTGTTACTCTCTTGAAAGACTATGTCTCTTCAAAAACAGAATAACATTGCAACAAGGTACTGTAACAATCTAGAAATAGAATCACAATATAGAGAAATAAAATAACAGAACAAAGTTAAAATATAACAAAAGAAGATAATCTATAGAATCAACAAGGAACTGCATGGTGGAGTATACAAATTAGATAGTTTTCTTTTTAAGGATTGTACTGGCCTTTATTGCTACATGTATAATTTGATATTTCATAAGAGATGATGTGCTGATTTACCTGTCATTCTATCAAACTGTGGTGCACGCGCTGGTAACCTCACGTCTAGATTACTGCAACG
>CM034706.1:157388514-157399074 GCA_020142125.1 Phrynosoma platyrhinos | reverse complement strand
GGAAGGGGGGGAAATGTCACGGGGTGCCAGGGGTGCATACTTGCTTGTGTGTGCACATTTGCCACCACATGCGCACATGCACACACATGACGAGGCTGTTGTGCGCATGTGCGCACAATGCGACCACCATTTTAGAAGTGGGGGGGCTTCCCTGGGCTTTGAAAAGTCCAAGGCCCAGGGAAGCCCTCGCTGCAGCCGCTGCAGGTGAATTCACCCACCATGGGCACAGGGGATCTTCCCTGGGCCTTGGAAAGCCCCCCACACACACCTGTGGTGGGTGAATTCACCCACAGTGGGCACTTCCCTGGGCCTTGGAAGCCCCTGCCATGGCCTCTGCGGGTGAATTCACACACCGAGGGTATGGGGGGGCTTCCCTGAGCCTTGAAAATGGAAAATGGATCCCCCACCATCATGGGATCACTCATTGATAATACTGATTCTGAAACCAGATAAAGATTTAACAGATCCAGGATTATATAGATCTATATCCCTTATAAATCAAGATGCAAAAATATTAACAGCAATAATGGCAAAAAGAATGAATAAGTTTATATATAACTATCAGCAAAATGATCAATGTGGATTTGCACAAGGAAGACAAATGCCAAATTTAATAGGAAGAGTATTGGATAAAATAAATATAATAGGGAAGAGTAAACAAAAGGCAGGAATAATGGCACTAGTTATATATAAAGCTTTTGATTGTGTGTAATGGCCAGCATTAAAAATAACATTAAAGAAATTAGCTATGAGAGAAATGTTTAGAGGATTAATAAATCAGTTATGTTTAAACAACACAGCAGTAGTAACAGTAAAAGATGGACTAACAGGTCTAATTCCAATTTCTAGAGGTATAAGGCAAGGCTGCTCTCTCTCCCCAATTTTATTTGCAATAATTATTGAAATTTTAACAAATGCCATTAGGGAAGATGAAAATCCTGAAGGAATTGGGATTAGAAAATTGAATAAAATAAGTTTATTTGCAGATGATACCCTACCAACAATTAAAGATCCACTAAAGAAAATGGATAAAGTAAAATGGCACTTGAAATAATTTGAGGAAATGTCAGGCCTATGAGTAAATTGGAATAAATCAGAGTCAATGCTGTTTAATTATACAAAAACAGAACAAGATTTCCTAAAGGATAAAATGATATATATAAAATTAAAAGATACAATTAGATATTTAGGAATAAATATTACAAAAACTTACACAAATCAGAGGAACAAAATTATAATAAATTAAAGATAGAAATTAAAAGGAATTTAGAAGAATATAAAAATATTAAACTATCATGGTTTGGTAGAATAGCATTAGTAAAAAAGAAAATTTTACCTAAGATTTTTTTTTTTTTTTTGCTTAGAATGTTACCAATAAAAATATCAGATGCAGAAATAAAAAACTGGCAAGTATTAGTGAATAATTTTTGTAATGGGAATAAAAAATGAGGCTTAATGAAATATATTGGTATAAACCCCCAAAAGATGGAGGTTTTGGCCTACCAAATTTTAAATGGTATTATAACACAAATCAATTAAGATATATTATATATGGATTTATAGAGAAAGGGGAACTAGATTGGTTAGAGATGGAGAACAAGAGTGAAAAATATGTTTATAAGGATTTTACTATGAAAGAAATGAAAGAAATAGAAAACCTTTTTTAAAGAATATACTAGAGATAAGGGGAAAAAAGAAAAATTCATGCCAGCTATCACATTTATTAACACCAGTTGTAATGATTAAAAAAATCCAATAAATGAAAGGAAGAAATAGGAAAGAAGTTAAAGAAACAAGAAATATATAGTATAAGAGAATGGGTAAAGACAATGAAGGATAAAGGTAAGATAAAGTAGAAATTACAAAATCTAAAATTAACTTGGTTTAATTGTATTCAGTTGGAACAATGGACAAAAAATTGGAACAGGAAAATTATAAGATATAGAGAATAGATAAAGTTTGAACAAATGATTAGGCAAAGAGATAGCATGGAGTTAAATGAAACATTGTAAGGTGTTTCAAGTGAAATATAAAAATTCAATTTACTGAATGCATTGCAACTGTATAATTGTAATTGTAAGTCATCCTTATTGTTTGAATATGCAGTCAAATATCCTTCAAGTGGTGCCTTCTCCATGATTGTGTTTATTTTCAGATGCCACATAACTGATTTCTGAGTAAGAGAATGTTGCTGATATGCTCAGTGTAGATGTCTCAAATGCCAAAACAAAGTCTATTCATACTATTCCCATGTGAAATGTACATGTTGTGATTTTCAAGATACCATGCTGATTTCTGAATTAAAGAACAAGTAGAAGAGCTCATGTTTACTGTATAGCAGTTTTGTTGTTGCTGCTGTTTTAAAAAGGGTGAATTATGCTAGAAGCTCCATTTCAAGTGTCTCCAATGTTTGAATCTGAGGACTGTAAATTATTTAGGATTTTAATGTAGGAGACCAAATAGAATAATGCATGAAGGCAATAAATAAATAAATAGACAAATAGAAAGTGTGGGGATATAGGTAGAAAGCTATTACTTAAAAACAAACTGATTGCCTTGGAATAGATATTTTGTGGCTCTGAAAGCTAAGATGAGCTAGCATTAGTGGTGCCACAGTCACCCAATAGGTTGGTTTCTGATAGGTACTTCAGCTCCACAGTTCTGAACCAGTGTCTAGAACTAGCCAGTTGTCCTAGCTTGTAACGGATGAATAATTCAGTTTTGCATTCTCTCAGGGTACATCTACACTGTAGAAATAACACAGTTAAACCCCACTTTAATTACCATGATTCCATATGACAGAATCCTGGGATTTGTAGCTTTGTGAGGCACCAGCACACTTTGGCAGAGAAGACTAAAGAATTGTAAAACTACAATTTTTACAGCATTTAACTTGGTGTTGACTTGCATTATTTCTACAATGTAGATGCACCTTCTGTTTCTTGATCTTCAGTTAATATTGCTCTGATTTTTTTTTAAAAAACCATGTGCAAGTTTTTATATTTTCTATGCATTTCTTTTTGTACTATGTATTATTGTATGCATTTTTGCCTATTTTTTAAAACCAAGAATGCATTTTTGAACTTTATTTGCTGCCATGTGTAAATGTGATGAACATTTTTCCTTATATATTTAAAATACGTATATATTTGTTTTTTAATTGAGAAACTATTGCTAATTTTTTGGTGGGGAGGAAATGAGATAAATTGTTTTTAGCAGGTTGGAAACAGTAAATTCTCAATGGAGTGGGAAAGCAAGAAACATTAACAGCCACAGTGCAAAAAACAGTGATTGAAAACATTTGAAAATGAACTGCAACAATAGATACTCATATGAACCTGTGACAGAAAAAAAAAATGCTGTTATTCAGGTAACAAGTAAAAATTAATGGGAATTTTTGAAACTTCTCCAGAATGGTAATATGTTTGAATAACTGGAAGAGGATGGAGTAGTTTCAACTGAACCAAGGAAAATGTTCTTCTTGTACCACTACCAGAAAAGGCAAGAACTGAACAACCTTGAGTTCCAAAGGAACAACTTTGCTTCTTAAAGGCTACTTCTTAAGGGAGACCCATTAGCCTTAATTCAGGAGCTTTGCAGACGGGCGACCCTGGTCCGCCCTGGGAAACAGAGGATCGGGGCTGAGGCTGCCCCATGCTTCAGACCCAATCCACCCTTTTGGCACCTGGAAAAGGAGCACCAAAATGTCGCTCCTTTCTTAAGCGGCAAAAAGAGTGCAGGAAGAGCTGATGTGCGGCTTTTCTGCGTCTCTTCCAGCACAGCATGTGAAGATACTGTGTTGGGAAGATGTATTCAAGGCATGTGCCATGCATAACGGTGCCCCCCTCCAATTATGTCCTCAAGGAGTGGTTGAGGCAGCCACCCTGAGGCTGCCCCTCCCCTTCTCTAGCTCCAAGACGGCACTTTGCGCCATCTGCAGAGGCCCTTAGTCATAATTAGATCGATTGCATAGATTTCATTGATGTGAACGGGATGAGTCTACTATAAATATGACTTAAGTCTGAATCCAAACTATGGACATGGTAACAGATTGAAGAATAAATGCTTTGATTCAAGCTTAGCTAGACAAGAGTTCTTTTCTAAACATCTCTTTACTCTGCTAATGAACGGTCATGCTTGCTTAGAAATTATTTTGGAAGACATGTTCCTTTGAAATTGTTGGTGAGATTAAGGTAAATCAGAGGTATCAAATAGGAAATTATTACTGTGACAAAGCTGGGCAAGGTAGCCAGTAGAATGAGGCTAGAAATGCTCATATTCAATATCCCAGCAGGTTGAGATCTGTCATTATTTGGGCAATGTTACTACAAACTAGTGGTTTCCACTAAATGCCTTAGCAATTTCATAATCTCTAGGTCTCATTCTTTTCTACAGATTACAAAATAATTCTAAAAATAAAATTTCCACCTAGCTATTTCACAAAGATGAAATAGCTGTGATTATATTTTGCTCTTAATGACCATATAAACAATCTATACTCTCTGCTCACCATAGAAAAATGTGTAACCTGTAGCCTGAACTAGGGATAGGGTTTCAAAGTCAAAAGCCAAAATTGTTTCCAAATGTGAGGCAAGGCCCTTACTGAGGCAATGTGAAGCACTGAAAAGGCTTTCACAGTTCACATCACACTTGAAGGAAGGGATCTGTTTTCACCTCAGCCTATGCTGTCTTTGGCTACATATATAAGAAAGTCAACTCACATCCAAACACTTTGGAAGGATCCTTCCACCACAAGCCTGTTGTCTAGCAACTTGAAATTGCCATGTCAAGTTCAAGTTGAATCACTGAAGCAACTTGAGTCTAGCTTGAGTCTAAGGGGTGAAACAGACCAGTCTGAAGGAGCAGTGTCATGTCACCCCTTTGATTGCCAGGTTGGGGCCCTGGCAACTGCATGACATGGCCCCAGCCTGGTTTTTTGCCACTGCAAAAAAAAAAAAAAAGCAACCAAATGCAGCCACTTTTTGCAGCAGCAAAAAGGCAACTTTTCCATCATGGCAACAGCTTTTCAGAGCTCGTGCAGTGTGCAGCATATAAATGTTGCACTGTCAGAGTGCCATGTTGCTCCCTGCCATTTGGTCAGGTGGGTGATGTGATGCCGGCTTGGGGGTGGCATCAGAGCATGCATAGTCCAAACCTCATGACCCCACACTGCCCCCAAGCCAAATGAACCTGCTAGTCTGTTTCACCCCTGAGTCAATCAACCTGAGTCTATGTCACTGGAAAGAGATAAGAAAACAATGACTGCTGCCATACCACATAATAATGAAGGTTGAACTACTATAATTGTCAAGGCTCCATCCTAAGGAATCCTGGGATTCATAGTTTGTTGTGGCACCAAAGATCTCTGACAGATTTTTCTGTCTCTCAGAATTACAAATCCCGGAATTCTATAACATTGGGCCATGGCAGTTAGAGTGGTGTCAAATTACATTATTTCTGCAGTATGAATGCAGCCCCAAGGTCCTATAGACTGAGAAAAAAAGATAACTGGCAATCAAGGAGTCAGGCCTGATCAGTTGATAATAGAGCCATATACAAGCAGCAATAGAATTATATCTTAGAGCAACAGGACATAGAAATACCTTGTTGGGTCAAAAGAGGCATAATTCATACTTCCAATGGAAAGACACAGTTCTTCCCCCTTCCCCTATTATAATCTTCTCATATGCACTACGGAAAAATGTAGAACCTAATCCTTCTCCTGAAAGAGCAAAAATATCATTGGCAACTTCCTTCTCTCTTAAGGTGATGTCTAATGTGAAAAGGGCATACGTTTTGCTCTGATATCCTGCCCTGACTGGAAACAAATTTAATGAGGTTCTGAGTATCAAGAAGAAAGGAAGTGATTTCTCTTCTTTATCCACCTGCACTATTTTTGCTGGTAGAGATCTTCTCCCCTTTTTGATGCCAGAAAGAAAGTAGTCCTGTTTCCTTCATTCCTGGGATCAATGTACTAAATGAAAGGATTGTTGTCAGTTCCCCCTTCTTTTTCTCTGTGAGACACAGGACAGGATGTTCCTTGTCTTTTTCCTGACTTTTCTAACAAGGCCTGTTGGCAGAGTACCATTTCTCCCATTTAGTGGACAGGAACAAGCCATCATTCAGTGTTACAAGATATGTTTTTTGCAGGGACAGCAGCTGCCACCCAGTGTAGAAAATACTAGTCTAGATGAACTAGTTGTCTAACTAATCATATAGCACCTTCTCATGAAAGCATTCAGGCAAGAAACAAAGGCAACAAAAACTGAGTAGAAAGACTCATCACCTAATTTTTTGTTCAGAATAGTTACTGCATATTTGGCTCCACAACTCAATTCCTATAGAAGTTAGAAACTTGATTTTTAAAGAATGAAAAATTGAAATCTTAGCCTGGTTAGGGTACAGAGAGGCAATGTGTAAACCAGACCATCCTGACAAAGGAAATTGTGACATGTTTGAGTTTTAAGAACACAAAAGTGTGTTCATAGTTTAGGAAATAAAGCAATTAAGGGAAGGTCAGCCTTTGAGCCACATGGGCAACTATATGCTTCTTGGTAAGTCTGTAAACTCTGAAAATGTCCAGCCCTCTCCACAAAACCCTGTCCCTTTGGGAAAGCAATGGGTGAGGTAAGCCAGTTCTGCATGGAACTTCAGAAGTTATAGGTGTTCTATACTACCATAGCAGTATTGTGCCACTTTAATTCTCATGGGTCTATCTTATGGTATGCTATGATAAAGTATTTATTTGTTAAAATATTTCTGTCTCACTCTCTGATGTTAGATGTATGGGCAGCATGCAATTAAAAGAATATAGAAACTGTGTAACAATTGCAGATTTTAAAAATAAAATAATTTAGATGGGATAATTAAAATGATCATTAAATTAAAACAGCAGAAAATACTAAAACAGTTAAAACCATGCACATGTACTAAAAGAAATTAGGCCCAGAGACTTTAATAAAAATCCATGTTTTAACTTGGTAAATGTAAAGAAATCAACACTGGTGCCAATTAGGTCTCCAAGTGGAGGGCATTACTTAACAGGGTGCCATGGCAGAGAAAGTCTCCATCTATGTCTCCATGTGATGTATCACTCCCACTAGTGGGACATAGTAGCGGGACCATGAAATGGTAGATTCTTTCCCACAGTTCCTTTAATATTTCTCAGTATTGTTGTCACCATCAATCCAGTGTAGAGGCAATAACTTCAAACACCACCAAGTTTTATGGTTTTCTGGATCTTAAGACAATTTGAGACAGCCTCAACTCTCTCTCTCTCTCTCTCTTTCTCTCTCTCTCTCTCTCTCTCACACACACACACACACCTTGCTTTCTTTAAAAATAATTTTGAGATATAGCCAAACAAATTTAAACAAAAACAAGAGACTTGTTTTCAAAGCCAAGTGTAAAGGGGGTATTTAAATGCTGCTAATGTACCCAAATTCTTCAGGTGTTTTCTTTTTTCTCAAAGAAACATGACACATGTTAACATTAAATGAAATGAAAAGAAAGTCAACTTAGGCTACCAAAAACCCCTAGAATAGAGAGAGTTTCTGTTAAAGACAAACTCAGTGCAAGGGCCAAGGAAGTGAGTAAAACTAGAGAGGGGAAGAAATTATTTCAATATTGCCATTTCTCAAAGCCTTTCCTTCATAGGATGTTATCACACATGGGCCAGAAAGCGATAATAAAGTGGAAACGAGGCATTCCGAAAATAAACTGAAAATAAACCTTAAATCCTCAAATGGCTTTCACACGTAATTACCTTAACTGCGAAATTAAAGTAAGCGCATTTAACGTTCACACACAAGTGAGAAAAGCCTGTAAATGTACTGGAAATTAGCTTCTTGCACATGCACAGATAGAGGAATGCTTGCTGGAACCATGGGAAAAGCAGGGAAATGCTCCCAAATGTGCATTTGCTTTTCACATTACGGTAAATGTGAAATTACCTTAATTTTGCATTTGCATTTCCTCCAAACAACAGAATTTCAAAAGATCTTGGATAACACCAGTTTCTGTCCACTTTCTGTCCAGTTTCTGTGCGACGTCATGTGAAAACGTGAGGCATAAATCCAGTTTTTGTTTGGGATTTGTGTGGATTAACCAGCAGATTTGCCCCGTGTGATAACGTCCATAGATTATTGCTTGCTAAAATATGCTTGATGTGCACAATGACACTGAGAACATTGTCAGACACCCAATGCATGCACTTTTGTGGTACAGCATTATGTTGTTGTTATTTGCCTTCAAGTTGTTTCCAATTCATGGTCACCTTAAGATGAACCTATCATGAGATTTTTTTGAGGGGGGCATATTTTTTCAGAGGGTGTTTGTCATCCTCTAAGGATAATAGTGTGTGACTTTCCCAGGGTCACCCAGTGGGTTTCCATGGCTGATCAGGGATTTGAACCCTGATCTCCAAAGTCATAGTCCAACACTCAAACCACTACCCCAAGCTAGCTCTCTCCAGCAACATAGGAGACTTTAAACACTAAAGCAGGATGATGCTGATTCACTTCTTCCTTCTTTCTTGGAAATATGTAGTGGAGATCTGTGATCTCATGGCAAGCACTAACACAGACCAGTGGCTCTTTCTTCCCTTTACCAGTTGACAGACAGAAGTTTAAAAAAGCGATAGAGCCTTTTTCTGTTCTTCATGAACACATGCTATTCTCCATATGCACCATGGTCTGTATAGGTATATAAATAATTCATTTAATTGATATCAATCACATCCCACCAGAGATTTACATCAGCATCTGCTTTTAGTAGTGCTTGAAATGGGAGAAGGAACATCCAAGTTTATTTTTTCTGACTTCAATAACTTTTGTGGGTCCAGAACACCACAGTCACACTATTGTTTAGGCTCAGTTACAGAAGATTGCTACAAAAACTGCAGTGGCTACAGGTTGGTTTCTGGGCACAATTCAAATGACCAGTTATGACAGTCAAAGCCCTTCCAATCAGGTACTAAATCCAATAACATCCAAACAATGATACCATTATTGGAACAACCAAAATGCACAATTATATGTTGCAAGTTTCCAAAGTCACAGTGGCTTCTTCATTAGGCAAACGGGAGAAAAATTGAAGAAGTTAGTCTTGGGCCTGATTTTCTGTTTCCGATCTCAGTTCAGATGTTAGAGGAGGGCTATCTGCAGGCTGGCTCCTCCCCCTTTGGCTTTGTGGTTGCTGGAAAATTTTGCAAGCCAAAGAAATTTAATGTCCATTTGCAATCCAAAGAAGATGTTTCCTTGGAATCCAGCTTGTCTCTTTCCTTTGTGAAGCCTTATACTCCTATGGAGGTAGAGAACCTGGTACTAGGTGTCTGAAAAGCCATACACTCCCTTGTGGGTCTATCCTTGAAGATGTTCACTGAAGGTCAATCTTTGGGGTTCTACCCTCTTTGGATAAGACAGCATCCTTCAATTCCCACACTTTGGAAATACCCACTGAGAAAAGCCTGGCTGGTCTCTTCTCTATGGTCCTTCCATAACACAAAGCATTTTTCATCAGATAGGTCTTTGGTATCCAGCTGTTGAAAAGTATGAAAATTGAAGGAAATTCTGAGCATGGACAATATGTTGTTTTTTTATTAGACATTACCATAGAAACACAAAGAAAAGACGCCAATTAATGGTAGCCATATGTCTGGTAATGTTTAATTTGTCTTAACCAACCTCATTAAATTATTTTGACATGAAGAAAAGAAGCTATGGTGTATTTTGAAGTTGGGATGAGATAGAAATGGAAGTAATAAAGACTCTCTTCATATGTATATTGGACTATTGTAACCATTGTGGGTGAGGGTATCAAATCTACCCATATGAAAGTAGAGGAGGAAGAAAAAGAAGTCATTTATAAATAACTCCTCCTCACCTGAGATTAAACCTATTGTTTTCCATACAGAATCATTAAACTGTTCAATCAGCAGCTGAAATGATCTCTAGTCCTTCAGGGCACACTTGCATGCATTTCTGACACAAGAGTGTCAACATCTCACTCCCCATGCCATGTAGGATGTGGCAGGTCATTAACTGGCAGCTACAAATCACAGACTCACTGTTTGATAGGACAGTCATTTCAGTAACATGTATATGAGATGCCCCAATCTTTTTCACTTCATCCTTGGGGGAAAAATCCTCTATGTAATAGAGGATATTGAGGAAATCATTTCTGATATTCCACTATGCAATAACCTTTCAGTTTAATTTTTGGGGCTTCACTTTTCTAGGCTATATTTAATGCTTCTCTGGTCAAAGATAATAGCATGTGGATGATTCAGAAGAGAGAATGCAACACAGTAAAAATGCAAAGAAAATAAAGCATACCCTAATTTCTTAAAAAAAAAAAAAAAACACCAAATGGAGTTGTTTCAGTGCAGAAAGATTTGGCATTTTTCTGTATGCCTTCTTTCTTATTCACCAATCTTTGAAACCCCCTTTTCCTATATCTTTTATCTGATAAATTGTCTGTCATGTCCAGATAAGGAGACAAAAACAATTTAGTCCTACCTTGATAGGACTATGGACGTTTTCATACACACGGCTCTAAAGC
>CM034706.1:157348154-157362857 GCA_020142125.1 Phrynosoma platyrhinos | reverse complement strand
CTTTGAGACCCCTGGTGTGATAATGTCCTAAGACCTGTATACAACCTCCATCTTAATTCCACTTGAGGTGGGGCACCTGAAGAGAAAGGAGGAGGGAGAGAAAATAGATGCAGAGATGGAAGAAGAAAATGAGTAGAGCACACTGTAAGTGATCAAGACAAAAGGAAACCCTACTGCAGAAATAATTTCTTCTTTCTACTACAATCTGCTGAGTGCGAAGAAAGAGATGAGGATAGGTTTGTAGGTAAAAGGAGAAAACATTTGGCTCTGACTTTGCCCATAGCGTCTCCAACCAGTACCTTGGCAAATAAACCTCAAGATAATGCAATCTTCAACAGGGGGGAGGGAACCAAAACATTTTAATAATAATAATAATAATAAATTTTATTTCTAACCCACCCCTCTGCTTCAGCAACCAGGGCGGTGTAAAACAGGTTAAAATTGATACAGATTAAAACATTCCATCAACCAATCCCTAACCCTCCCAGAATTCACCATGGAATTAAGATATACTAATACATTATTTCCTTATGTACATGAAGGTGTGTAAGGCAAACCTTTCAGTCCAATCAAGTTCTAGATCAAAACAAAACATCGGAACACTTATCCTGTATGCATTAGTGGCAGAAAGAACCTTTCTTAGGTCCAAAACACACATAGATAATCCAGTTTGAAACACTGCCCTGGCTCAGTGCTAGGGAAACCTGAGAATTGTAGTTTAATGTGGCACCAGAGCTCTCTGACAGAGAAGGTTAAATGTACCACAAAACTACCGTTCCCAGAATTCCCTAGCATTGAGTCAGGGCAGTTAAAGCAGTCTCAAAATGGATTATTTATGCAGTATGTTTTGGATCTTGAGCCTGAAACAGACTGGCTGTAAAGTGTGACTTCTGGATGCTTTGGGTGAGGGGTGTGAAGATGACACATGCCCCAAGAGTGGCCTGAAGCCATGAAGAGAGAGGGCATGCAGCCAGGAAAAGCTGGCTGAAAATGGAGTGGCAAAAAGCCACTCCTTGCTGGCAGTCTGTTTATGGCCACAGCAGCATCCAGCTTTGGGACCACAGCATCTGGTTGCCATGGTCCCATGCCAATCAGGGTCTGACCAGGGCTTTAGTCATCATAAGCCCTCTCACTTCCATGCATTCTTAGCAGCCCCCACCTTCCTTTAAAAATGATTTTCCAATCCTGATTGTAAGAGAGACTCTCAGGTCTAGAGTTCATATCAATTTGATACATAACATGCTTGAATTCAACTGTGCATTAAAATTACGGTCAAGCAGAAAACCAGTGAACTTGGTTTGTGTTATTGATGGAAATCTATAGTGATTTCTATATCTTAACTTTTTTCCCATTAAACCTCTTAAAATTCATTTTATATTATTTATTATTTTTTACTTTTTTCTTACAAAATATCACTTACTATTAAAATAGGAATCATGGGAACTGTAGCTTATTGTGGTACCAGAGTTCTCTGACAGAGAAGGCTCAATTCCCATGATTCCCTAGCACTGAGCCAGGACAGTTAAAGTGGCTTCAAGCTGCATTATTTCTCGCAGTCTGTAAAGGTCCTTTGTTAGTATTTGAGACAACCCCGTAAAGGAAAGGAAAACAGGAGCAAAGCTTGGGATAAGGTGGAGGTATGGCCTTTAACTGTCTTTGTGATGGGACTCACTTAATCCTCATTGAGAGGAAGTGCAAAGAGGCTGGGGGAGGATGGAATAAGTAGAAAACCCATTTGCATTTTATTTTAATGACATCTAGGTCTCTCTAGATGCCTTCAGTGCCTTCTCACATCTGTAAGTGTTCCAAAGGTCATTGTGACCTCTTAAAAGCATGCCTGACACTAGATATCAACTATGAATATATGAAAACCTATATTCAGTGACAGGGCTATAGGGTATGCTAAAAGGAGGTAAGGGTTAATCACACTGCCAGATTGTGGAATCACACTGCCAGATTGTGGCCAGATGACAATCTATCACAAATGTATCTAAGAAGACCTCTTCTAAACATCTTAAAGATCTGTTCATACAACCTACTCTGATTTGTTCATAGATTTCTATGCTAACAACAAACCAGTGCAGTTTTTCACCATAGGCATAATATTTGTGTTCTAACAGCAGCATTCTCCTACAGCTGCAGATTCCAAATTAGTCTTAGAATGTGTAATAGTTATTAACACCACATTACATCTGGACAGCAATAACAGGAGAGAGAATGTGTAATAGCTATTACCAGCACATTACAGCTGGACAGCAATTACAGGAGGGAGGGAAATTAAATGTATGTTTTGAAAATGACATACACTTTTCATGTGATTCCTTTCATGATTACCTTGTGAATGAAATGTTGGCCAATTTCAATATTTTCCTCTCCTCTCTCTCTTCTATCATTGTTCTCCCATCAGCACTTTACTTACCTACCTTAGTCAGTGATGTGGAATTTCCCTAAGCTGGGGGCAGTCTTGCCACCCTCCAGAATTTGAGAGGACCACCTGTACCCCACACCCAAAATTTCTGACCCCAATATATCTTTCCAACTCCTCAAAACAATTTGATCTAAAAAGATTATCCCACAGACCTAAGAATCAGAAATGCCCCAACAGCCACCCTTGGAGACAACAAAATTTCAGGGCATTTTCAGGGCCTTGATTTAAATACCCTAAAGACACTAGATCCAATCTGATCTTGGAAGCTAACCAGGGTCAGCCCTATTTAGTACTTCAGAAACTGTCATTGAACACTAAGTGCTTTAGGCTAAATGTCAGATGAAGGAACTAGCAAATTCAGCTCTTAGTATTCCTAAGGAAAACCCTATGAAATTCAGGAGTTTTCCATAAGTAGACAATTGAAGGCACAAATAATTAATATTCACAGCACCTAGCATTTTGTTGGCTGTCTCTCATCCAAGTATTAACCAGAACTAACTTTGGAGATTATCACACTGGATGTTTTCTCTCAATCTGGACACAGGCTGAGATGATGTAAAAATGGATGTTATTGTACAGCTCAGATCAGAGGCATTCTGTACCCAATCAGGATTTCTCTCATACTTTGCAAAAAGTGGTTCTTTTCCATTCATGGCTCAATACATCAGATTCTTCCGATCTGAGCATGAAGCAGTGTGATAACATCTATTTTTACATGGTCTCAGCCCATACCCAGATCTGTTATTACTTTTCATTTCTGTTTTTGCTTTAACTATTTTAAAATCTTCATCATGTGCTGATCAAAACATTCATGCCACAGAAGTTTTCATTGTACTCTCATCTATATGCAGTGGTTTCCAGTATGAGATTAAATTTCTATTAAGGGAAATATTCCTTTAGGCATTTTCAAGATCAAAGCCAAGGAACTAAAAGTGCCCTGGCCAATGGCAGTTGCACTCATGGAGGTTATGGTTCTTCTCAAGGGTGGGTGGGGTGTGCCTATATTTACTCCTATTCAGGCGGTGCCTCAAGGTATCACATCACCACAGGGTTTGTCATTTTCTGGTCTTTTACCTGCCCCCTGCCCTGAGATAGTGATGGAAGGTTTGCTGATGCCTGCTGCTGTCTTTATGCCAAGTGGAGATCTGGACTGGGTGCTGGGAGAACATCTTACAGAGGCTACTATTGACAAAAGTTTGTGTGGTAATTGGTAGACATTTTTTCACTGCTTTAAAAAGAAGTTGAGAAGAAGGATTGAGAAAGAATGGCATAAAGTTAGGAAACATAAGGTTGACAGGAACTGGAGAAATTGGTTGTCTCTATATATGTGGGGGTCATTGCTAGGTTTCACCCCATGAGGGCTTATGCTCTGGTTAGATATATGGATATTATACATCAGACCTATGTAGATTTTCAGGATCGGTTTGGTTTCAGTACGATGAGTCTTTAAGGAATTATGAAAATGTAACATTAAGTCAGCCTTTCAGCTTTTCCCAGTGCATCCGCTAGACTTTGAACATTTGGGTTTTTCAAGTGAAGTAAATCATTGCGCAAGCATGAAATTATGTCTCCCACAAATAGGAGCAGTATTGCAGTACCCAAATGACACCACTGCATAAAACAGAAAAAGAGGAAGAATATCAGTTTCACTTCTATGCTATCAGGCCATCACTGAGGAATCAACTAAAGACCATCCTCAACATAAACAAAAAAATAAACAAACATCTTTTTCATTTTATTTCCTTGTATTGCAACAAAGCTCTAGAATCCCTCCACAACATCAAGCTATTTTTGGGGTCCCTTGGAGAAAACATGGGATCCATAATGTATATCCATAATGTATATTATTATTATTATTATTATTATTATTATTATTATTATTATTATTATTATTATTATCTAACACTGTTCATATCACAAGCAAATATGAACCAGCTCATGATCATCCTAAACATCTGGGTTGTATACTGAAGTCTCATTAGAAGCTTAAATCACATCTTAAATTGTTGTAAATTCCATATACCATATTTCTTCAATAAATCTGTAACTCTACTGAATGAATTCACTGAGATTCAATGATCTGAGAGAAAAACAAAAAAGTCACACACATAGTTATCTCCCTAACTGTTTTTGGATGGCACATTTCTTGCTTTATATAGGACAGTAGGTTCACAGATCTTCTCCACTCCAATTGTGGCAACAATACAGATAACAAACAAGTAGATTCCTGTCATGTCAAGGGTAATCCTGGACATTTAGAAACTCTGACACTGATTCACACATCTCAGGTCACCTTTGGTTACCTGAAACTATGTTAGTTTCCATGGCTCTCACAAAACTCACAGTGAGATTTCTGTCATGCTGGGCCAAGGTCATTCTCCTTGGTGACACAGAACTATTCTGAAAAGCTAGCCCACTGGCTGCACATCAAGCATTGTCAAGTAACAACTATGGCGGAATGTGAATGCTTCTCTTTCTAGTCCTATGAGCAATAGATTACAATGGATTCAGATACAATTAGCCCTAAATGCTGTATGTGCCACAGAGAAATGTAAGAGATTTGGTCCAGCTGATAAAGCTCCTTGCCAATATTTTGATCACAGAAAGGATTTTATGTTAACACTGTATAGCTTTTGCTTATTAAAAAGAGCACTGGGGTGTTCTGTCAATGAAATGCATTTTTATTGTGTTCTATCTATGAAATAATATTTTATTATCCCTGCACCACTTCAGACCATAAAACTTTTATCAGCTTTACAGTCTTCTTAATGAGATACTATAGCAAAAGTAAATTGCATGAATTTTCTACACTGCCTTCTTAACAAGAGAAGCACATTTTGGCTTTCTTTGTTAGGAATACATTGCGTATATCAGAGTATATAATAAATTCATGCAGAGATTAGCTGAGAATTAATGCTAAAAATGCCAAACGCAATAGGGTTTCCTAACCAAGGTGGTGTATTAGTGGACCACCACTTCATAGTTCCTCCACACAAGAAGAAAATAGCATAAATCTTTTGGAGTGACAAAAAATAAAAATAAATAAAGTTAGATTCTTCAGGCTTAATTATGAAATGATGAAATAAAAGAAGGCTTGACTGATAAAGGGTTTATTTTTTAAAATTAGCAGAAAACATGATTTAGCTAATTAAGTGTGTATTTTTTGAAGATGATGTCTATCTCTGAGAACATCAAAAAATAAATTTGCAACAAGAAGAGGAGGGGGAGGGACTCAGCTTTGAATTAGTATTGCCACAATATGAAAAGAAATGCAATCTTTTCTTACAGCTTTTAACATATGAGGAACAGAAACACCATCCCTTTGACCCAAAGAACCCTGATTAGGAAAAGAGCAGCAATTCAAAAAATCCATGGCCCTAGTGAACTATGTTATATGGGAAATAAAAAAAGATGATGAAACAGATTTTCCTACAGGCTACTGTATCCTCTAATACCACTGGAGAAAGGAAGAACATTAAGTAGTGGATTTTAATTAACACAGTTAGCTCATGATCTGAAAGTCATTGTATACATACCTACATCTACATGTTGATCAATACTAATAAGTTACAATTTAGGATGCTACAAAAAAAAAATAAAGTGAATATTCTTATCACATATAGCAAGGTTGGAAAACTTCTGGCCCACCAGATGTTTTAAGCCTTGACTCCCACAGTCCCTTACAATTGGCCATATTGGTTGAGAATGATGGCAACTGAAGTCCAAAATGTCTGGAAAGCTAAAGATTTCACATCTATGATGGCAGGACAATTTATATCACAGGCACAAAAGTTCAGCTTAGGGGGAAGACACCACTTAACTAAGAATCCTTCATACCTAAGAAAGTGTTATACCAGACCAACACATGCACCAACACATCTAAGACATCCCCAAGGGTAAAATAAATAGAAGCCATGAATAGAGACAAGCCAAGGATTGGAAGTGAAGTAGTAATCTCCATCCCTAACAAGGAATAGATGTTCCTCCTGAGTCTAAGGAGGACCTGTCTCACCTTTCCCTATCCTTGAGGGACAATTCAGAGCTTTGGGACAGGATAAGTGGGGCATTGTTCTTCAGGCTCCTATTTGACTCAGTCCAGCTCATGGACATTTGAGAAGGAGCCTCCTTGCCATGCTGTACTCCTAGATGAGATAAGGAGATGATGTTTTCCACCCTCAGTCTGTGGTATAAAATTGTAAAGACGCTCTCTGAGCTCTCTGTCTTTGTTCCTCTGGGGATAGTGAACTTTCTCTGCCATCTGAGCAGAAGTGCAGCTCAGTGAAAAAGTATAGTTGAGAAAAGTTATAAAGGGACTGTCTGTCATCCTCCAAAGAAATGCTTAAAGGAATTGTAAAGAGTATGTTGATTCATCTCTCAAGTGGTCATCTCTCAAGTGGTTACCTATCTTTATCAGTACATGGAGAAGGTACCATAAAAGTCACAGGACTCTGTTTCCTCTTAAACAGCATGTGCACTGTCAGAGCCATACATAAGAAGATAGCAAAGTTCAGCAGCAGGTTGCACTGATATTTAATCCTTAAATACTGGAAGTTTTTAAGGATGTAAATCTTCACTTACTTTGCTTCTTCTACAAGAACAAACATGTTAGAATTTTCACCTCACTGAGTGAGTGTACAATTATACTTCAGTTAATGAAGCAAATGTATTCTTGGGTATAACTTATTTAACAGAAACTTTGGCGCCAGAGGCAGAAATGAGATGGAAAGAATAGGCATACCTTCCAACTCCACAAAAAGCAGAGGTGCGAATCTCAAAGCTGGGTGGGCAGGATCTCTTAAGCTGGCACCACTAGAAAGCTTCTTTATTCTGTTGAGGAGGAACATGTGCAAGTAGACAATAGCAATATCAGGTACATTTCTGTACTGCTTTTCCGTGCATTTAAGTACTCCCTAAGTGGTTTACAATATGTAAGCTAATTACCCCCAACAAGCTGGGTACTCATTTTAGCGGCCTCAGCAGGATGCCAGGCTGAGTTGACTCTGAGCCCCTGGCTGGTATTGAACTCACAACCTTGTGATTTATGAGTGAGTGGCTGTAGTACAGCCATTTAACCACTACACTACCAAATGAGAAGAAGTGTGCTTCAGGATGTGCTCAAGAAATGAAACCTTGTTTCCTTGTTTCGTTGCCTGTCATGCCTACCTTTAATTGGTCAGTGCCTCTGCTACATGGGAAAGGTTGGCTTCCTAGAGAGAGCTTCTGACAATCTATCAGGAGTATCTTCTGCATTCCAGCGGGGTGGGACTGGATGGCTCTATGATTCTATGGCTATCTAGCTCCTGACTGTGACTGTGGGGAGTTGGGAGGGTTTAATGTCCATTAAAGGGGATAGGAATGCCTCCTAAGCTTGGAAACAAGTGAGCCAGTCAAGTGAATAAGGCACTCAGTGCTGGTTTGTGAAGGCAACAGCAGTACAGAGTCCAGGACTCCTCCCTGCATGTCCATGGGCTTTCCTGGCAAATTTGGTACTGGAAAGAGTGAGATGGATGAGCAAGCACCCGGATTCTTTTTTGGAAAAAGGAGATTCTCTGTGAAAGGTTTCATAAGCCTAAGTATGCCTGTATGAGAGTGTGGATTCATTTTTCAATAATGTCTCACATTTTGGGAATTTATGACATAAAATCTGCACAAAAAGCCAATCTTTTGCTTTAAAAAAATCAATGGTTTCTCCTCTAAGCAATAGTCTGAAACCTATTGTTAGTCACAACTACAGTAAATCCATTGAACCAATTAAATTCATTTGTGTGTTGATGTACTGGTACCAAATGGTTCAATGCACTATTCTAAGACAACTGAAGAGAATCTGACCAAAGTATTTCAAGCAAACACACAAAAATCCAGTTAGGAGACCTTTTCCTGTTGGAAAAATTGTCAATTATTCTTAATATCCTTATGCAAACATTAAGAACATCCTTTGCCTGCTACCCCAAAGAGTTACTACTAGCCAAAGTAAATGGTATTGAACAGTATTGCTGGTATGACCCAGGCAAAACCAGGATCATGCCCTTGAATTAGAAAAGTAAAGTAAAATTCTGGGACAATTCTGCCACCCTCCAAATTCTTGGAAACTTTGTAACCACAGAAAAAGGCCTGGTGAACAACAGAAGCAGAGTTTGGAAAATACCTTTGGACTACTCAGAAGAACCAATGGGAGATCATAAGTTGTGGTTCACAAAAAAGAGACTTTTCTCCGAGTAGAAGTAGGGAGAAGGATTCATGAGAATCCATATGAGTGACATATGGTGCCTCATATCAACAGCTTGGTTTAAAGATCTAGCTGTGTGGTGGCGCAGTGGTTAAATGCCTGTACTGCAGCCACTCGCTCATAGACCACAAGGTTGCGAGTTCAATACCAGCCAGGGCTGAGGCTCGACTCAGGCCTGCATCCTTCCGAGGTCGCTAAAATGAGTACCCAGCTTGTTGGGGGGCAATCAGCTCACAGTTGTAAACCGCTTAGACATCCCATGTGCGATATGAAGTGGTATAGAAATGAAGCTGCTTTGCTTTTGCTTTGCTTTGGTGGGTTAATGCTGTTCCATTCCTCTTCCTCACTTCAGAGTGTGCATTTTAAAGAAACAGTTTTTGAGCTGCTTGCGCCTCAGGTGATATTTCAGAAAGGAAATATGATCCATATCTTCTCATGTGCAGTCTACTGTTTTTTTAACCATAAGGTCATCCTACCTCATGGGGTTTGCCAAGAAGAAAAATTAAGTGCTAGATTATTATGATATATGGATACCTTCCCAGTGGCTTCTTCCTGAAAGGAAAAAGGAAGTAAATGAATCAGAAGCAGGTGATATATTTTGGATGGGATCACCAAACACCATATAACTCTATTACTACCTGTGCCTGAAATAAAACTATTTTAACTTTGAGTAGAAGGCTTGATTTTTTTTAAGGTACCAGTGAAAAAGTTTGCTGAGACTTTCTTCTTTTTCATTTTAGGTGCTTGGGGAAAAGAGGCAATGCAAGAAGAATACAAAAGCATCAGTTTGTAACTGTGTCTTATCCATGCCTCTGTTTGTTGTGCTAGTTGATGATTCCGGTCACATTCCTTCCCTGGATAAATGAGGTATATTGCCTAAAGGTTTAATATACCTTAATGTTGTCACTCACATCCCACCCATGGGTCATGTACTACCTCCTATCATACTGTACGTAGTTATCTGATTCAAAATAAATTATTTGTATAATAAGAAAATATCCTGTACTTCTCAGAAGGAAAGAAAACATGTTTTGTGGTATTTGAGAATATGATTCTGCTCAATGGTGTCCAGTTCTTATTTGGGGGATGAAAATAATGATTTTGGGAACAGAGATGTTTCCCAAAAGTCATTTAGATTTTACAGATATATATACCTTTCTGCAGTCCCCATAGTTTCCAATTAATACTACCACCTTGGTGCAACAGAGTCCATCAGATTTAGCTACATGATGATAGCATAGTCTGTTTCCACTCAGTCTCAGTTTTGCATGTCTTTTCTCATATACCCATCCCATACCAACCTTCAGTTTTTAAAATGAACAAAAAATTACATCTGAAGATGTTGAATGTCTTTTCTCTTTAAATATATATTCCTAAGTATATTTTGCATTGCCTACCACAGCCCAATATTTTGTCTTTCAGTAACCAGTTAAAAAGATATATATTTGTACAAGTTTTCAGAGTATAAGGAAATATTTATAGAGTTATAGAATCATAGAGTCCTAGAATCACAAGTTGGAAGGGACCACATCAAATCCAACCCTCTGCTCAATGTAAGTTCTCCAGTGAAAGTATGATCAGCAGGTAGCTGTCCAGCCTCTTTGACTGCTTCTCGTTTGTATTGATTTGTACTGTATTGTAGCAAACATTTGTAATTTGTGATTTCAGGCATTGGATTTATATAATCTAAAGAGAAACCGAGTATTTGAGATTGAAATTTACAACATTTTTATTTAAGGTTTGTGGTTTTAAGTATCTGTAATTTGGGATTTTTTTTTAAAAAAAGAGCAGTTGCTTTTATGCAGATTGTTAGTCAGCTTTAATTCAGTTACAATGTTTAGTTTAGTTACAATGAAAGTTGAGATACAAATAATATATATATATATATATATATATATATTGCTTATTTACTTATTTCAAATTACACATATCAAAATATTTGTGTTTGTGCCCTGTGCCTTCAAGTTGTTTCCGATTTAAGGCAACCCTAAAATGAACCTGTCATGGTGTTTTCTTGGCAAGTTTTGTTCAGTGGAGGTTTGATGTTCCCTTCTCCCTGAAGCTGAGAGCATATGACTTGACCAAGGTCACCCAGCGAGTTCTTTGGCCAAGTGGGGAATTAAACCCTAGTCTCCCGATATATTTAGTCTTAAACTACCCATTTTTAAATACATGCTGCTATATTAGGATAGCCAGGAATTGTTCTAATTGTAAGGTAAAGGTAGTCCCTTGACATGAATATCTAGTCAAAACTGACTGTAGGGGGTGGTGCTCATCTCTGTTACTAAGCTGAAGAGCCAGCGTTGTCTATAGATGACTCCATGGTAATAATAATAATAATAATAATAATAATAATAATAATAATAATAATAATAATAATAAATTTTATCCATATCCCTCCCCTCTGTCACACAATCAAAGTGGCTCACAACAACATGTGGCCAGCATGACTGCACCACCAAAGTGGTACCTATTTATCTACTTGCATTTGCATGCTTTTGAACTGCTAGGCTGGCAAAAGCTAGGATTAGTGGCAGGAGCTCACTCCATAATGTGACACTGCCAGCCTTCTGAAATTCCAATCATCTGAATTGGCATCTTAACCACTCAGCCACCACATCTCATATACATTTCTCTTGAAGGTAGAATTCCTCAAGTATCCTAACCATCAGCATCAGTCATGAACTACCTATACAAAAATACATGTTTTATTGTTGTTCTGTTTCTTTCAAGTCATCTCTGACTAACGGCAATCCTGTTATAGAATTTTCTTGACAATATTTCTTCTGACAAGGTTTACCATACCCTTCTTCTTAAATTGAGATAGTGTCACTTGCCCAAAGCCACCCACAGAGTTTCCAAGTCTGAGCAGGGATTTGAACCCTGATCTCCTAGAATCCTGGTCCAATGAACTACTACACCACAATGGCTGGTCTTCCACACTGTAGAAATAATGCATTTTGACAAAACTATACGTGCTGTAGCTCCTTCCCATGGAATCCTGGGATGTGTAGTTTTACAAGCTCTTTAGCTTTCTCTGCCAAAGAGCACTGGTGCCTCACCAAATCTTATACATTCCAGGATTTTGTAGGATAGAGTATTGGCAGTTAATGAAGTACTACACAGCTTTATTTCTGCAGTGTGGAAACTCCCTGGCTCTTTACCTGTTTTACTTTAAACTTTAACAAGACAAGTAGTTGAAATAGCACACAAATAATTATTAGCTTCTGGGAAAATGTTGAAATGATTTAAAACATTTAAAACAAAGAAGGAATTTTAGATGGCATTTCCATCATAGAAACCAGAGCACATTTCTCCTTTTAAAATCATAAAATAATCATGGTTATAAGAAAGTAGATTTGATGTCTAATACATACTCTCCAACATTTCACAGATGAAAACTAGGACACACATGGCCATGCAACCTCAGAGTGTGATCAAAATGGCAGAAGTCATCATGAGTGGGAAAAACAACCAGACAGACTGCAACATTCTGCTTTTTCCTGAGTCTATTAGAGAAGATGAGATTCTGCCCCTCCTCTTTTCTCCTCCTTGTGGAGTGAATTGAATACAAACTCCTTTTGCACCTTGAACACAGTTTGCAGCAATTAAAATAAGCTGATGACAAAGGGAAGAGTGGAAAGAAGAGAGAGAAACTGGAACATTTTAAATACATGCTATAAAGTGGGACTGTCAAATTAGGACAGTTGGAGTGTATGCTAATCTTTGGGGAATCCAGTTTCAAAACCAAGATCACACCTGAGTGACCCAGGGCATGACTCAGATTAACAGAGGAATTAGGATAAGGTAATATACAACCCTGAACTTCTTGCTAAAAAAGTGGTCTATCAAGTCATTTAGTCTTAGGACGTTATCACACGGGGGCAAATCTGTGGGTTCATCCACACAAAACCCAAACAGAAACTGGATTAGTGCCCCGTGTTTTCACACGACATCACACAGAAACTGGACAGAAAGTGGACAGAAACTGGTGTTAACGGAGATCTTTCGAAATTCAGTTGTTTGGAGGAATCACAAATGCGCAATTAAGGTAATTTCGCATTTACCGTAATATGATAGCCAAATGTGCATTTGGGAGCATTTCCCTGCTTTTCCCATTGTTCCAGCGAACATTCCTCTATCTGCGCATGTGCAAGAAGCTCATTTCTAGTACATTTACGGGCTTTTCTCGCTTGTGTGTGAACATTAAATGCGCTTACTTTAATTTCGCAATTAAGGTAATTCCATTTGCGGAATCAAGGTTTGTTTCCAGTTTATTTTCAGAATGCCTCATTTCCACTTTATTATCGCTTTCTGGCCCACGTGTGATAACGCCCTTAGAAAGCACAGAACAGGAAGATGAACATTGCCATTCAACAGATAAACAGCTCATTTTACTTTTCATCTCAGATTCAAATTTTCATTCAGCCATGGATTTTTGATGTTATAATCTGCATTTATTTATAGAATTCTGGCTCCAGATATGAAATGAACAAACTTTATTTTTGTTGTTCCCTTCTAGCAACAGGGAGCTGCTTATAATGTAATTAACAACAACCAGTGCCATCCCAGTAGGCAGGGTGAAGTAACTAATTCAAGCAGTAGATTCTGGAATCAGCAGCAGCCTTCCCCAGTTTCATTCCCACTCTTGGAGAAGAAAGCTGTGCATGCCAGACTCCCAGACCCACCCCCTTAAACTGCTCTGCTCATTGAAAATGTTGGAGTAAATTTCAGCTGTCTATTCAGTCAGCTGTAGCACATGGAATGGAAAGACAGACATCACATCTTTGGTTAAACAGCACAGCATCTTGGGTTGACTCTACCTATGACAGCCTGACACAGCAGTGTTTAAGGGCACTGCAGATAATTTATGATGATGGTTGCCCACCCAATGATAGTAGCCACTCAGTAAAACAGGGCTACAGATGGGAAATAGAGTGAGCAGTGGGCGAGAATTGGTGTCAACACTAATGGGATTTTCTATTATACCTGGGCAGCTGACAGTTGACCCAATAGAACTTGCTAGAATACATCTGACACTCACACCACCCATAACTAATGCTTCTGTGAATTAAGGATATTGAATTCTTGAGTGGCTATTCCCTTGAGATATCAAACGTCCCATGGTACAAGCAATGTGCCACTTTTTTGTTTGTTATTATTGTGTGCCTTCAAGTCATTTTTGATTTATGATGACCCTATCATGAGATTTTCTTGGCATGTTTTGTTCAGAAGAGGTTTGCCATTGCTTTCCTTGAGGCTGAGAACACATGACATCACCAAGCATGTTTCATGACCAAGCAAGGAACCGAATCCTGGTCTCCAGAGTTATAGTCCAACACTCAAGCCACTATGCCACAGCTTAGCACAAATCATGTTTGTAAGATAAATTCATGATATAGGGCTTGTGGGCTTCCCATGAGCAACTAGTTGACCTTTGTATAAACAGAATGCTGGGTATAGGAAGGTATTTCAAAGGATTTGCAATTGCCATTTGCAAGGGACATTCTACATACTCTTCATTGAGAACTGGAAAGAATGGTGTAACACTGCACCGGTATTTCCTAGCTGCAAATGGGAGAGAGATCAGAATTTCTCTGTTTCCAGTGCCAAAAACCAGTGAGGTAGCTGTAACTCTGGCAGCCCAAACACTCTTTTGTAGAACACAGCTCAAACAGATTCCAAGATAAAGGCTGTTGCACTCATTTCTCTGCCTTCTGAAGTCTTTCTGTCAGCTCTATAAATTAAACCCATGCTTAGACTAGATTTCTTAAATAAGAAGAGAGAGAAAGAGAAAAAAAAAGTTATATAGGTGCACAAACCCTGGCTATTTGGATAATTCATGGTTGGAAGGATTGTTTTGTAAAACAATACTTTTTTCCTAAGTACATTTGAGAAAGATGGCTTGTATTTTCAGAGATATTTTTAAATCCATTTTAGATTACACTGTGGATTAGGGGTGCTGTGTTATAAGTCTAACCAAAACAAAATGCCAATGGGGTGAAGAAAGGGCAAAATAATAAAGGGCCTTGGCAGACGACTAATAGAG
>CM034706.1:157291449-157317216 GCA_020142125.1 Phrynosoma platyrhinos | reverse complement strand
TGCCCCTTAGATGCAATCTGTTCAGCCCCTAAATTCAGTTTCTCTAGGAAAAGACACACTTGGTGAATTAGACTGGATACCCCGGGCCACCACTTTTACTTGTGAGTCCATAAGCAGAGTCCAAACTAAGAGTGCCTCTGCACTATGAACCCCTTACTTCTTCTGAAACATTATACTAAATATTTAAATAAAAATAGAATTATACTAGTTAAAAAGGGCTGAACATTTCTTCCAAGACAATCAGTAATATCAATAGTAACGTATTGTACCTTTGTCTTATCCAAATTAAACACGAGTGTTTTATCCTGATCCACCTGAAAACTAGAAAATGTCCAAGACAACAAAGAATTTACAGATTCTACATGCCAAATTTAACTGCAACAAATTATCTAGATTTTATGATGTTATAATATTCAGTCTTCACTTGAGAACATCTGTTAGATCTTTCCCCCTTACCTATGAGGATAACAGTGCATGTATAATACATCTTTGCTTGTGGTCAACAAAGTAATGGGATTATATTTTGGATTTTGGAGCAGAAACCCAGAAGTTAAAATAATAATATTATTTGTGCCTCTCCCTCCCTCTTTTATACTCCACCTGAGAATGAATATCTGTTGGTATTTATTCTCTCTCTCTCTCTCTCTCTCTCCCCTCTCTCTTTTTTGCTTAATCTAAATATTAGATAAATTGGTGTTAGACACATCTTGGTTTATGTTTTTGAAAAATATTAAAATAAGTTTGAAAAGTACAGTTAAAATAAAGAATAATAAACAGATTCTGCTTAGACTAGTCAAGGAATCTGCTTGCCTGAGTTAAGAGGTTACAGTATTTCTTACTGACTTCAAACCAGCATCAGGACAACACTCTTTCAAAATATTTACTGAGTTAGAGCTGTTGATGGTAGGTGTAAGATAGCAACACTGAGAGAAAAGTTAATAATTTAAAGCTGAAGATGCTGTGATTTTTTCTTAGTGCCTCAAATGCTATGGCTCTGTGTATACTGCAAGCAGTTCTTTAAAATTCAGATCTTGTGCTGTTTCTAAACTTCTCAGTCATATACCTCAAAGAGAACTTGTCATGAAATCAGTGGTGGGTTTGCTCACTTTCAGTCTTCAGAAATGGTTGAGGGGAGGCTGCAGAGTTTGATCATCTGATAATACATATATTGATAAGAACAGAATTACTGGTTTGGGGAATTCTGGAAGTACTGTACTAGAAGAAAACTTGATAAAAGGCATAAATATATCAGTAGGCCAGCAATCATTTCAATATTGGGTGATTTCACACACATGCAGGATACAAAAGGTGTTTGAATGGTCAGCTGTCTTAACAGTCACAATTAGAGAAGTAGTTAAGCACAGTGAGCATTGGTGTAAACCCCAGCCCAAATGGAACTTGAATTGGACAGGACACAAGAACACATTCCCAGCAAACCAATGCAGAGAGTCAATTGAAGGATTAGAGCAGGGGTAGGCAACCTTTCCCCTTTAAGGGACAAGGGACTTCAGTTCCCAGAATCCCAGGAGCTGTTGGCCAACATGGGACTATTGGCCAACATGGCTGAGGCTTCTGGGAGCTGAAGTCCCTCGTCCCTTAAAGAGGAAAGGTTGTCTACCCCTGGATTAGAGTGAACCTGGCAATTGCAGACAGAGGGTTGGTCACGGAATAATGGAGGGGGGGCACACAACAGGAAGAGAGAGAGAGGAAATAAAGAAGTTGGATTGGTTAAGAGCTCTATAGCATAATCAGGGATCTAATGCTAGACCTGTGTTGAGATATTCCCTGGGGCAAGACCCAAGTCTTACCTGAAAGTATTTGTAGACACAGTAGAATGCAAGAGTGGTAATATATAGCTCATCCATTTGATCCCTCTCTACAGGAAGCAGTACAGGAGGACTTCCTGTTCAAGCTGAGCCTTGCATATGCAACAGGATCTTTGGAGTGTTGCCATGTTTCTGTAAATTTCCATTGTGCATCAATCAAGATTTCTGGCTTGCTCTTTGGTTCAGCATCCTGGCTTGTCCTTCCACCTTGACTTACCCTTCAGTCCTAATGTTTTTTGTTTGTTTGTTTTTGCCTCTTGCCTCTAGTTTCCTAATGGTCATTTGGGGCCACAGCCCATAGCTCAGCCCCAACAACTGTGCATAATATTTTCAGTTATGGTAATCTACAAGCCAAGGTTACCAATGCTATTACCATTGGTGTAGATCCATTAGTAGTAACATAGCACTGAAAAACATCTGTAATCAGATACCCATTCCTATATGCATTCCTACGGCCCCTGGGCCGGTTAAAGCCCAGGTCGCCAGACTTACCGGACCAGGCTGATCCCTGCCACTGCCACCACCGCACGCCGCCGCCGTGGCGTGGCAGTGGAGGCAGTGACAGCGTGCATGGGAGGGTCGTGCGCGGTGGCAGAGGGTATGCGCATGCGCATGAGCGCACGTGCTGCCATCCCCTCCCCTCGGCCCAGTGGAAACCTGGGCTTTGGGGGACCGGCCCAGGTCACAGAAAGGTTGCCTACCCCTGGTGTAGATGCTATCTTAACCATGCCTTATATTCCATTCTATCTAACTATGGCAAACACAATTTACAGCAGAATGTTCAACAATATGCCCAATAGTGATGAGGAGTGGGGGAAAAGAAGCAGAATGGGCATTGGAATGCATATAGGAATGGGTATCTGATTACAGATGCTTTTCAGTGCTATGTTACTACTAATGGAAAATACATTACAAGGCACATTTAATTACACATTAATCAACACAATTCATTGAGATAGTCAGCACTTCTGGACTGGTCTTTCAGAGATCAGTTTGTGCACTGCTGAATAGTGGGGCATTCTGAAAATTCAATTTCTTTTTTTCCTATTACACTTTAGTAACATGCTCATTTTACATAGCTCTGTGGATTGATTTTCAGTTTTTTTCAAGAAAATATCCATAATATTTTTCGGTGCATTTTTCTAAGTGTGGGTAGTTTTGTGCATCATCCAACAGTTGTGCATATGCATTTGCTGAAATGCATTTGTACACATTTTAGAAAAGCCCACATTATTTTCTGTGTGCCTTTTAAAAATCATGTATGCTGTGAATACATTTTATTGCTGTTTTTGTTCCCTAAAACACATCATAACCTTAGAAATGTACAAGTTCAGAGTGCAAGTTGCAATTTGGTTCACGCATCATTCTGGGAAGTAGAGGTGGAGTAAAAACCCATTTTTAACATGTCTCGATAATGTGAATGCACCAGATATCTCTTGTATTGTTTTTTGATGACTTAATTAAGAACTTGTTGCTTGGGAAAGAATATTGGGGGGCAAAGTAGAATATTCTTCAGAAATAAAGAGATGACTTACCACTAATTATAAAATGGTGAATGCCTGGAATTTAGTGACTAGTGCCATTCGCATGTGAACATGTTGACAATCTCAGACAAATTCTGAGAACCTTGAAAAAGCCAGAGATATACTACTGAATGTTGAAAGTCACTAAATGTGATTGTCAGTATTAACTTGTGTGTGTCTGAAGAGTGGGAAATTAATAATATCTATTTTTGGACATCCATGAAATTCATTTGGGAGTTTCATCATTCACATGTGAATGTGGACCATTTGTAATATATTTAGCTAAGCTCTCTGTGTACACAACTTGCCACCTTTTCCAGTGTATTAGCTCTGAATGGTACTTATTTTTTCTTCTTCATTACTTTGAGGCAGGTGAAATTCACATGATAATTAATCTAGTTCAATATCTTAATTGAGATTCTGCATTGGAAGATGTAGTGGATGACATAACTACATCTTCATAGCTGTGTCTGTCAATGCTACCCCCCCCCAAATTAATCTTGTAAGCAGTGCAGCCTTACACAACAAAGCCATTCCTGTACTCAAAGAGAACAGGGGAAATGAGTTACAGTATATCCAGCTATTTTTCTATATCTGAATGTGCTATAACAGACATCTGTAACGACCTCCAGGTGTCCTTGGGAGGGTTTTGCAAATGACATCCTTGCAGCATGTCCAGCTATATCTGCACACATCTCCACTCATCCCCATGCTTTCAGATAGCATAGAAATGATGGTGTTGGGGTGGGAGCTACACTGCTTACAAGGTGTCTTTTTGGTAGATATTGGTCTAGCACAGTTGGAAATGAATTCTGAACTCTGCAACAACCATGTAAGTAGTGATGGCATAAGTCCAACTTCTGCCATTGTACTTCACTAACAGGACACAGTGGCTCAGTGATTAAGATGCTGACTCTGACAACTGCAAGATCACCAGATCATCAGTTCAAGGCCCAATCACCATGTTTCCCATCACTAGTCCCAGCTTCTGCCAACCTAGCTGTTTCAAAGCATATAAAAGTCCAAGTAGATAAATAGGTACCACTTTGATGGAAAGTAACAGAATTCTGTGCAGTCATGCTGGCCACATGACCATGGAGTTGTCTTTGACAATGCTGGTTCCCCAGGCTTAGTAACATAGATGAGCATTACCCCCTACAGTTGCACACAAATTGACAATGTTGTCAAAGGGGAAATCGTTATCTTCAAATGGGGGAATTGCACAAGATAAAGTTCTGAACAGGAAACAGAATTTTCTGAACTGGAAACCTATTTCTTGACAAAAGATTGTGTTTTCTACTAAAAAAAAACAATGAAACAAACATGCAAATATTGTGTAAAATAACTCCTGAACTGTGAAGATTCTCTTCATTCCAGGATTACTCACATAAGAATTTCCATGACACCTGAGTAACATATTTCCCACCCTTTTTCAAATATTTTCAAATATTCATCCCATGCCTAGGATTAAGTTTCACTGAAATGAATGAACACTGCTCTCAGGCCTGTGTGGATACAACTGAAGCCTGCCGGCGTTTATCACTAGTCTGTTTAGGCCCTAACATAACTAATTTCAGCCCTTTTCTTTCTTTGCACTAAGTATTTAGTATTAAAGAACTCCGGGTGTAGATTGTACTGCTTCTAACACCTACTTAAATATTATTAGATCCTTTACAAGTGGCCAAATTTGGTTCCATTAGACAGATTTTATTCCTGCAACTTTCCAGATAAGAAGCCGACATTTCCACTCTCTCATTAAACTATACAGGTTTGCTGGTAGATGTCCCAAAAGATTAAGAAAATGGTTTCTTGTAATTCAGAGTCATGTATTGTGTGATAATATTAATAGTACAGTCTCATGCCGAACAAAATGCTAGTCCTTAACCTCACCCATTTTTTTGTAAAATAAATGTAGGATTTTTAAATATAAAGGCAGGGAATATGGGAGGCTACAATTGCTGAGCTGTAGAACATTATTATGCTAAATACAACTGACACCTTTTTCCAATAATTTGAGTAGGATTCAACAGGAAAAGTTCTTCATCTCATTGTGAGAAGAGAAATGATTTCTGTATATCTAGTGTTAGCCCAGGCTGGGAAAGTCAAGCACTTCATGGCGGGAGTGTTTTAAACCTTATACTTGGCTATTTTACATTCTCTCTCTCTCCTCACCCCATATGCTTTCTAGAAGAAAAAAAAATAAAGGAAAAAAAAGACTGATACCACCATGAACTATTTTAAATTTGGTGTGACCCAGTTGAAGTCTAAGGGGACTAGATTCAGAGCAATTTAATTCAATGTGAAATCTGTTATAGCTCCTGTGAGTCATGTTGATTTCACTGGATCTGCTTTAAATGTGGCTGAGCCTGGTTTTTGACATCTATGGGATTCCTTTCCAAGAAACTAATAAAAGAGGGCCAAGAAGGGATGAAATATACTTTTAAATGGCCTCCAGGCACTTTCTGGGGGAACACAAATGTTATTTGTAGGCAAAAAATTAAATAAAAATAAAAATGGCAGGACGTCCAAGGGATTGGGGAAGCCTGAAAGCAGAATTGTGGTCTTGCTTATAGGCCATAAAACCCACACTTACTGAAAAACAGCATGCCAGACTTTCAGGTATTGCTGCCTGTTCTGGGAATTGCCAGGCTAGAACCTTAGTTACAGAAAGCTTATACCATGAATCCTGCTCTTTTCTTTCTATAAGCCATATTTGGCTTGTATAAACAAATAACTAAACAACAACAACAAAAAATCTTTCTCAGGTGTTCTTGCATCCTCTATAGCCAGAGGCTATTTTGAGCTAAATAGTGCCCTTTAGGATTTTGTCTTATTGTTTGACAAGTTGTGAAACTTGTCTTAAAATGTTAAGTTGAAGCTTGCTGCTAAAAGAAAACTCAATTGTCAAAATGCACTTAAACTCAGCTCTTGTGCACATCAGCACAGTTTTACACAGCATACCACACACAGAGAAACATACACACAAACACTCAGGGTACTTCAGACACCATATTCATGGTGCATTTGAGGAGATAGATTAATTTTCCATGCACAGTAGAGATTATGGAATCTCAAGTCTCACAATTTCCCTTAGAGAAAAAATTGTCTAAAGAACTAAATTATTTTTTTAAAAAAATCTTAAATAGATTTAATATTAAGATTTTAAATCTGCACATGGGTACACAGTGTAGGACAGTGGCTCCTCTGGGTGTTTTAGACTTCAATTCAAAGAAGCCCTAGCCATCTTAGCCAACAGTCAAAAATTCTGGGAGCTAAAGTCCAAAGCAAATAGGACTTGAACAGACAGGCAGGAAAAAGCAGCTCCATTCTACATTATCTGAAACTGGGTTGAAACCTGACTGTCCACAGAGCCTGATTCCCAAAGTGGTCTGAATAACCACAGGCTGTTTGCATCATGCAGCTTCAAGCCACACCATATGATTATTATTTTTTTGCCACCTGCCCACCATGCATGCACACCATTGTGCACACACACCACCAGCAACCTCCAATCACTTCCCTCTTCTCTCCCAAGTACCATTACATAGGGTGCCCATTCATATGATCAGCCACACAGCTGCATGTGTGATGCACCACCTGTACAATGCATTGGTGTGCTGGTGTGCCCAGTGATACATTGGTAAAGCCCAATCATGGAGGCCACCATATGTGCCCTCTTCATCCCCTTTCACCCCATGCCCTCTTGTTGGACTCTTGGTTTGTGTATGTTGTAATTATATTAACTGCATTATTGGCAATTGTGTTTTTGGTTTGCAGCAGTCCCACACTAGCACTGGGCTGTTTATATGCTAGTGTGAAGATGTGGATTTTCTGCCTTGAGTTGAAATATCCCAGTTTGTTTTTTCTCCAGGTTTTAGCCCCAGAGTGCATTTCATTTCCCAACTACTTTCACCTCATATGTTATCTAAACACTCATCATTCAAAGCATCTGGAAGCTACTTTATTTGGCCAGTGCAGACTACCCCATAGAGAACA
This sequence comes from Phrynosoma platyrhinos, assembly GCA_020142125.1. Lineage (NCBI taxonomy): Eukaryota > Metazoa > Chordata > Lepidosauria > Squamata > Phrynosomatidae > Phrynosoma > Phrynosoma platyrhinos. Next base: position 157,309,871 of record CM034706.1, on the reverse strand, counting down.
GAAAGTTTCAGGGATGAGGCACGGGCATATTCAGTCCAAATATCTCAGGTTTTTGTTCATACCTCTGCTAATGGATTGGAATTTGTCAATATAATTCAATCCAACTACAGTATTTCCCTTTCTATTCTTCCTTTGTAATCCTCTTATTCAAAAAATACAAACTTTAAATCCCGTACTGTATGTCCAGGGAGGATAAAAGATTTGAAGAGTTGATGTGAGATGTGATGTAATGTGAGAATTAGACCTCAAACAGATGGGTTGCTTGGAGTGGCCTCTGGCTACTTCAGCTGCGAGCATACCCTGAGCAGTGCAGGACTGCAGCAAACCAAAAACACCATGGTTCTGTGGACTGCCAACAAGGAGTGCTTTTTTGCACTCCTTTTGTTGGGCCACCTTAGGCAGCCACAGCTTGACTTCAGGCAAATCGTTGGGGCTTGCATTATATGAATGCCATGCTCCCAAAGCCAGCACTTTTGGCCTGTCTATTTGGGCCTTAGAGAGTCTTGCCAATTATTTAATTTTATTAGTTTCTGTGTACAGATTCATAATATATTTCATAAAAGTTTACACTGTACCAAAGTTGAACTAAAATTAAACTGTCAATAGAAATACAAGAAATTTAAAAATACAATAACAATCAAAATCCACGAAAAAGTGATACCTTTATTAGGCAACCAAAATGCACAAAATACATGCTGCAAACTTTTGAAGCTCTACTGGTTTCTTCATCAGGCAAAGGTGTTTAAAATTATACAGGAAAAAGAAAAATATGACAGTGTTAGGGACACAGGCCCACATTTTGAAAATATGTTGTTATTGTTCTCAGTTAGGATGGTATGGAGGGATATCCAGGCAAAAGGAGGCTATTCCTTTTGGCCATGTGGTTCCTGGGAGACAAAGGGCCTTTACAGACTGCCAGAAATAATGCAACTTGAGTCCGCTTTAACTACCCTGGCTCAGTGCTCAGGAATCATTGGAATTGTAATTTTTTCTGAGACATTGAACCTTCTCTGTCAGAGAGCTCTGGTGCCACAATAAACTACAGTTCCTATGATTCCTTAGGACTGAGTCAGGGCAGTTAAAGTGGACTCAGATTGCACTATTTCTGGCAGTCTGCAAAGGCCCTTGTTTTTGTGTGCATTTTCCCACACCACCTTCCCATGATTCCCTAGCACTGAGCCAGGGCAGTTAAAGTGGACTGAAGTTGCATTATTTCTGGCAGTTTGTAAAGGGCCACCGTCTTAAAGTCCAGGAAATAAAATTTAACCTCCATTAGCAACACGAAAAGATACATTCTTTGAGATCCAGGTTGCCTGTGTGCTTGGAGAGGATTGCATTTGGAAGACTATTCAGTGCTGTTTAGGCAAAAAACACCAAATACAGTCCCACTTAAAGAAAGATTTACCTTTGTTGGAGGTAGAATCCTCAAAGAGTTAAGTCCAAGTCCTTTGGCTTCCTCTATAATGAATTCAAAAGTATACCCAATTGTTGCTGTTGTTGTTTTTAAAAAAATCACATCTTCTTCCCAATATGGGACTCAGGGCAAAAAGTTCTGTTTGATTGATTGATACAGAGAAATTTTCCTAAATCATTTGCTTTTCCCTCTCCAAGCATTGCAACTAAAGCTGCTTGAAATGCCATTCTTTTTGCCTCTCTCTCTCTCTGTTTATTTTCTTTCCTAGCCACTGGAGGAAAGAAAAATCATTAAGAGATACTCATTTTTTGCCATAAAAAAATATTAGGTTAACAAAAACCCTCTTGGTAAGTGGCATAAGTACAGTAGATGGAATTTTGCTGTAAGACTCATTGATCTGTGTCTACTAATAATGGCAAACTGTCTTTAAAAGACAAAGTGATTGAATATGTGCTTTTTAATTCCTCAATACACCATTCAAGCATTTTCAATCATTTTCATTAACAAGAAAAGTCTTCAGTCAAACAGCCAACATTTCTTCTAACTTTTTTGGCACATAGGATTGCCATTGAAATAGTTGCTGCTATTGTTAGGCCTTACTGAAACAGGATAGGCAATGCAAGTTGACAACATAACAAGCCAGAACCTATAAGACATGACTCAACAGGCCACTTAAAGGTACATACACAGACACTAGAAGCCTATGAAGCAGACACTGACAGCATCAGAAATTAGGGAAATAGCTCAATGCACTTGAGATACTTGGGGAAAGAACAAGATGGTTGCCCCTTTCTAAGCAGAATTGGCAGTTGGGCAGTGCCCAATGGAAGCAGCAATCTAGTTTAGAGCAATCTAGTTTAGGCCTTTGCAGACTGCCAGAAATAGTGCAAATTGAGACTACTTTAACTGCCCTGATTCAGTGCTAGGGAATCATGGGAACTGTAGTTTATTGTGGCACCAGAGCTCTCTGACAGAGAAGGCTCAATGTCTCAGAAAAAAGAAATACAATTCCCATGATTCCCTAGCACTGAGCCAGGGCAGTTAAACTGGACTTAATTTGCACTATTTCTAGCAGTCTGCAAAGGCCCTATGTCCTTCAGTGCATAACCACTACTTCTCAGCATCTGCTCAGCATCTGTGCTACCTCACTCTATGCAGTGATTCCCAATCTTTGGTCCTTCAGGTGTTTTGGACTTCAACACCCAGAAGACCTAGGCAGCTTGGCCAACAGTCAGGAATTCTGGGAGCTGAAGTCTAAAACATCTGAAGAACCAAAGTTTGGGACCACTGCAATAGGGCCAGGCTTACCAAAATCTGGCGAATATCTCTGGAAAGTCAAGAAGTAAAGCACAACAAATACAATAGTTCTTTCCACACTCTTTTACACACACCCTACCCAATAACAGAAACAGCAATTGAGAGTCAGTAATATTCTACAGAGATTATCGCATGTCATTTTTTGCCCGATCTGGACACAAGCTATGAACAGGCTTGAACAGATAAAACCAGAGTTATCACATTGGAAAATTCTGCCAATGCCACTGGGGGACTACAAGCCATCACCTAGCTGTGCTTTGTCCACCAATTTTGAAGGACAGACGCTTTCTGTCCTTCAAAATAGGCAGGCAGAGCACAGCTGGGGGACGGCTTGTAGTATCCCAGCAGCATTGGCCCATTTTTCTGTGCAATAACCCATTTTCACCTATTCAAGCCCATTTTGAGCCCATGCCCGGATTGGGCAAAAAATGACATGCGATAATCTCCTACCTTTAATCCTGAAGCTTCCATAGTTTCTAAACATGATGACCTGACCTCCTTAATTCCCTTAAAAAGAAACTCTACAAGCCAGTAGACACTACCATGTCTTGAAGCAGTGAGTTTCATGCTTTATGGATGACATTTCTCTTTCTGTCTGTCCTGACCATCAATTTCATGGGTGACTCTGCAACTTCAAATTCTATGAAAGAGTAAGAAGTTCTAGTCACTTTCTACACACACTATACAAATGTCCTTCACTAAATGATTTCCTTCTAAAGTAAAGACATCCAGAAAATTTAGCATTTCCTTAGAAAGAATGGTCTCCAGCCTGCTAACCATGTTGATACTGTTCAGTTTTCCAAATGCTGTTGTACCATAAGTTGCAAATTAATTTCCTGTCTCATTTTTTATAATCATAACATGAAATTCAACTTTTTTTCTGTATTTCTAGGAATGGAGCTGCTATGTTCATAACTCCATGAATACTTTCCGGAAGAATTGTAGCTACTCCAAATCTTGTCAGTGTACATGAGTTTAAGATTTATTTATTTATTTATCTCTTCAACATAATTTAACATTTATTTGCCTCGAACTGTGTGTGTCTGTATGTATCCAAATTTACAATATGAAGAGCTTGAAGCCTTTCACATAATCTCAACAGCACTGTGTTGTGTCAAATCTTAACATTCTGGTGATGGGCCTCCTGCTTACTTGTTAAAGGTTGCCCTGCCTATTCTATCATACAAAAAAGTCAAAATAAGTGGAGTTCTCCCTTGATATTTTGTGGCAGTCTTCCTAGGAGACTAGCATATAAAACTATACTGACCAGTTCCAGAGTCAGAAATCTAGACTGCACACGTTATTTTTCTAATCCAGTAAGATATATGTTTCCATTGATATATGTAAAAATATCTCACTAATATCTGCAGATCATTCCCTAGTGAAGCAAAACTTTAAAAGTGATGAATTCAACAGGCTTGGAAGACTTGGAGAGATGGACTGCAGTTATCCAATGGACAGAAAAGAAACATAAATAAGAGGTCTCTTCAATCTCTGCTATCAAATTGCTGCATTTTGGTATTCATCTCATGTGCTACCTAGTTCACAAAATGCAGATCTAAGAGACTTTTTGGAAAAACAAATTATGGTATCTATCAACCTCTTGCAATCTAACTCTATCAGCTAGATTCCAGGTTTTTTAACTTTGATGTACAGCACCTATACAGCAATTATGTTAAAGATTTCAGACTGAAACACCAATTAGACAGATGGAAGAGCTTTTGTGCTGTATATTTTCAAACATTAATACCATCATCTGCATGTTAAAGAAATGAAAATTTGATTTTGCAGAGGCCACTAAGGATTAATTTAATGATTTGGGTAGAGTTTAGATTTCCTCCCAAGAGGTGTGAAGGTTAAAAGGTACATCTTGCTAAATATTTAAAATCTTTAACCTTTCTGGTTTGATCCAAATGATCCTGGGGAAAGAAACCACTTATATAGCTGAGCTGTAGCTTGGTTAAAATGTAAGTAGTTCTCTTTTGTGAATCTTGAGCTTTTGTACCTAATGCTTTTACTATATCTGTCAAGCTTTGTAATAACATTTTAAATCTGCACTTGATGCATTTTTCAATATGCCTCCCAGATTGTAAAGCACAGTGAAAAGATTTTCTTTAAAAAAAGAAAAAAAGACAAATCTGTTTCTGCTTTTCTGTCTCTTACCAATTGAAACAGCAAAACCCATCAACACACTTGTTGAGTTTCAATGCTCAGTAGTTCTTGCTATCCTTTCCAACAATTAATGGATAAATTGTAGAAACTTCTTATCTATCAATTTGAATTCAAGAAGTTTTTCTATATTCATTGATTAGTTGAGATAGAAGGTCCCTTCTGTTGCATATTATATGACACCACATTGCATGAGATTTGGGATAGAGAAATTTCCCATGCAAAACATAATTTTTAGCATTTATTTGGGGAATAGTACATTGTATATTGGGAGAGATAGCATGCTGTACTGGTTTGAGCATTAGACTACAACTCTGAAAACAAAGTTGAAATCTTCTCTTGACCACTGAAAATCAATAGGTGATCTTGTCAGACAAGTCACACCTTCTTAGCTTCAGAGGAAGGCAAAGGCTAGCCCGCTCTAAACAAATCTTGTCAAGAAAACCACATGGCAGTTTTGCTTTAGGTCCACCATAAGTCAGAAATGGCATGAAGGCACACAACAACAACAACAACAACAACATTCTAACATTCACAATTATTAATGATTAATGACATTACAACAGTCACACACAATATAGTGTTATTATCCCTATATAGGTGGTATGAATTTGAAGCAACCACAGCCAGTCATTTTTAATACCATACAGAGCTTTAACTAACAAATGTCCACTTAAAAATCTGTCCTGAAAGGGATAACCCTATAACACAGCAGGGTGAAATGACCTTTGTCACTTGGCACAATGAATAAAAGGGAAAGAAGAGAAAGTAGAACATTTGTGTCTCAATGGGAAACATATTTAAAATGTATTAAAAATGTATTCCCAGTCTAATTCCCAGTCTAATTTTGGAAAGGAAGGGAGCTGGGTTTTGCTTTAGGCAGAAGAACATTTTGCACTAGCTCTGTATCCTTAAGGTATGGAGGGCTTGAAACAACTTTACAAAGTTTGACTTCCAATAAACATCAGGGTAGTTGAAGTCTTCCATTACTATTACCACTAGGTTGGTGTTGGGGGTCCAGGTACTTAGATGACACCAGGTGACACCCTAAATTGGGGTAACACCACTGCTCTCCAAACATCTGTTTTTTGGCAGAAACAGTCTGTAGCATTCACCTGTGTCCCTTTAAAATGCTGAAGAGATGGTGTGAGTGGGGTGAGGCTCAGTGGGAGAAGAAAGGAGAGGCCAGTATTTTTTTAATATATATATATATATATATATATATATATATATATATATATATATATATATATATATAAATTTTTAAACATCAAATCTTACCAAATTTTCACTTTAACCATATGAAACTATTACAGGTAAATACATTTATGATATTGTAATTTAAAGGTATAATTTTAATTTTGCTAGTTGCTTTATGTCCCAACTGTTATCATTACATTCAGTGATATATGGGATTATGATTTATGAGTAACATTACTACAAAAAAAAACAACATTATGAAGGATTCTGCATGGTGTAGTACGGGAGGAGGCCAATAGAGAGGGTGAGACCATGAGTTGTATAAAAAAAGAAAAAGAAGAGAAAGTGGGTGTCAAAAAGACAGAAGGTATCATTCCCATTTTTCACTTTGGTCCCAGCCACTGGTGGCATGCTGACCTTGACAGATTACTTCTGAGGAAATGTAGCCCTTGACAGAGAAAATATTCCCCATCCCTACATTCATGTAAATAAATGTGTCATCTGCACACTTTAGGTGAACAACTATGAATGCTTCCAGAAAGACATGCATGCATGCACACATTATTTCTGAACACCCATGGCAGTGAAGTGAATCACACAGAGAGAGAGATAGATAGAGAGGGTAGCATCATCTTGTACCTCATATATAGGTGTCTACATGCATAGCCATTTCGATTACATACATTAAACTCATGCAATATAGAGAATTAATATGTATAACATGTGCCATGCATATGTGCACATACAGAATATGGAATATAAAAAATAAATATAGCCAGAAGGTCAAGCCACCCTTTACATTAACAGTGATCGTCCTAAAAGGATATTTACTGGCTTCAGAGAAGCAGTGACAGAGCAAGAGCCTCAAGGAAAAATCTCCCTTGTCAGAGCTGATTTTTGCCACCGTGCAAGAATTCTGTGTGGTCCTTAGTGTTGATATGAAAGTGTTCCAGGTGGCTGACTCTATCATTTTTTGAGTAAATGTCAGCTCTTCATAGTAATGTCTTTCTAGAGTTTCTTGACATAGATGCTCCTCATCCAATAAAATGAAAAAAGGAAAGAGAGGCAGCACATTTGGAGGTATTGACTGGATGTTTCTACACAATTTAGAAAACACTTTAAGGTTTGTCATACATAGGTACTATATGCAATGCTACATGCCATTTATAAGGGATAAGGAAATAGCATTATTGGTATTGAGTTTTCTTCTGTACCTTTGCTTGCAGGACCATGCCTGTGGAATTAACAGAGAGTCTAGGCATTATGATGGGTTCAGGCAGAAGGCTAGCTTTTATTTCTTTTTACCCTACTTTGCTCAGTGCAATCTAGTAGCACTGGCATTTTTACAGCTCATATAATTTCACCTGATTACCTAATAATATTTTGTTGTTGTTGTGGGCCTTCAAGTCATTTCCAATTTACAGTGATCCTAAGGCAAAACTATTGTGAGAATTTTCTTGGCATGATTGATCTGAGAAGGGCTGCCTTTTCCTTCCTCTGAAGCTGAGAAAGTGTGTCTTGCCCAAGGTGAACTACCCATAGCCAATCAGGATTCAAACCCTGGTCTCCAGAGTCATTGTCCAATGTTCAGACTATTAGACCATACTGGTATTCTACTATCATTTGGGATAAAACAAAAACATACACCAAATTAGTACAATAAAAATAAAGAAAAAAATTCAAAATGAAGGAAGGATAAATTAAGTCCAACAATCACATCCAGTTTTTACAACTAATGTACTAATTAACTTGCCACACTATTTATTTGCTAGACTTTAGCAGCTTCCCATAACTTGGCATATTCGCCAATTAACATTCAAGTTAAAAATATAGTTTACTAAAATAGGGTTTTGTTTTTGTTTGTTTAGAATTCATTAGGGTGGATGCTTCTCCATTGCCATAACCAGTAAAATAGGAAGTTCAGCTACCCCCCCAAAAAAAATATTAGAAATGGAAGAAATGCATCATGTGATGTCCAGCCTAAACTGTTTAAATTCTCCCCTGCATTTTCTCTCATTTTAGTTAGTCCTTAGATTGTTTGAGCATAGGAATGTTCCACTGTATTAGTTTGTGGGAATCCCCTGCATTTTTCTAGTTTTTGGTTTGCCCCTTCCCAGCAAGCTCTGCTTCAGCTTGGGATTTTTAGTTTTTCTTAGGCAGGCTTGGCTTTATCTGTTTGGTGGCAAACAGGCATAGTCAGAGGGAAAGGGCATTTCTTACCAGTTAGCCAATTTAGTTACCACATTTAGCCAATTTATTTACCATTTAGGGCCTTGGCAGATGACTAATAGGGTCGTCTTCGAGGCCTGGAAGAAGAGGGGCAGCCGCACAAGCGGCGCCCCTTCCTCCTCCTGAGGTTGCCCTCGGAGCTGCCAGCCGTCCGCACGCCCTGGTGTGCTTCCCCCCTTAGCCAATTTAGTTACCATTTAGCCAATTTAGGGCCTTTGCAGACTGCCAGAAATAGTGCACATTAAATTGAGGCACTGCTCTGGCTCAGTGCTAGGGAATCATGGGAATTGTATTTTTTTCTGAGACATTGAGCCTTCTCTGTCAGAGAGCTCTGGTGCCACAATAAATTACAGTTCCCATGATTCCCTAGCACTGAGCCAGGGCAGGGCCTCAATTTAATATGCACTATTTCTGGCAGTCTGCAAAGGCCCATAGTTACCAGAAGCAGTCAATTGTATTAAACAACAATAAAGAAGTCAAGAGCACCAGAAGCTGAAAGACCCTACATCAGCTTCATTGAGTAGGAGATTAAAACCAAGATCAAACCCAGAGAGATGACAACACTGAAGATTGCTGAAACCTAAACTGTAAAGTACGTTTTATTTTAAGCCTGTTAGAGCTGGGGAGGAGAAACCTTTTCTTTTGTTCTTCAAAATAAATTTCCCCTTTTTGGACTTTACATTCAGCATTGGAGCCTTTTGGGGTAAAAGTGTTTGATCTCACCAGGGTACTGGTGTTGCACACCCATATTTGCCACCACTTTTAGTTGGGTGTGTCTTCACACATCACTTGGGACAAGTCAATCTGTGTCATTTCTTTGGGATGGCAATGGGGGAAAGAGGAGATTCAGGAAGTTCTGGTTGGTGAGCATAGCATGAGGAGTAGGTTTGTTGGAGCTCTGACAAAACACTCTTTACTTGGGGCTTGTTTGTTTGTTTGTTTGTTTGTTTTCCCAGGAAAGCCACTTTGGGGGCAAACTATCTCTCCCTGAAACAGGGAGCTTGGTGGTCCTTGCAGAAGTTCACTGCCCAAAGGCTGAGTACCCCAGGCAAAAACGAGGAGGAAGAAGGGGTGAGAAGAACAAGACAGAGGCACAGAAAGCCTTATTATGGCAAAGGGAACCCTTGAGAACCAACCCTGAGTAAACGCCTTGGGTGATAAGTACTGACAACCAACTATAAAGCGAACAGTAGAGTTTAAAAGGCTCAATTTCTTCAACTTCTCTTTGGAAAGTGAAGTCAAGATGCTAAAGAAGAAAGATGTGAAAGCAGTGAAGGAGGAGGAGAAGAGGTGGTTAAAGTGGTGGAAGAAGAGAAGAGGTGAAAGAGGGGGAAAGTGAAGGAGAAAATGAAGATGGAAAGAAAAAAGACTAGAAGATTAAAAGGGAACCAAGAATCCTTTGTCATTTATGTTTTGTTTTTTATTCTCAAATATGCCAGAACAGTAAGGAAAGAAACCCACTGAGAGCAGCCTTGCTACAGTGAAAGGGGAAAGTGAAAAGTGAAAGAAGATGGATCAGCTCTGAGATTTGCAGTATTTGTTACTGTTTCAGTTAATCATTAAGAAACTTGGAATCCTTTGAACTCTTTGAATCTTTGGTTTTTTCTGGTCTATTTAATTTGAACTCTGTTTGTTATATGGCATAAAACATAAACGGTCAGTTTGAATGGACAATTGGTGAGAAAAGAAATTAAAAGAATTAAAAGAAATTAAAAAGATTGTTAAAAGAAGAAAATTAAAAAGAGAGAGAAAAGAGACAATAAGAAAGAAAAATAGAAGAATATAAAGAGAAAGAAAGATAAGGTGAGAAAAAAAGAAAGGGGGAAAAAGAGAAATAAATTAAGCACTAAAAATTACAAACACAAACAAACTCCCAAAGGAGAAACTCAACAGAACAAGTTAACCTGTTGTAAGAAATAAAGAAAATAGCAGACATGCAAAAGGACATGAAAAAAAATTGTAACAAAAAAATTCATGATTTTAGGGAAGATATTAAACAGAATTTAAATGATAAAATAAAGACTCTAATGAAATCTATTAATGGAATAAAGGAAAACATGAAACAAACAAATTCAAGAATAGAGACCTTAGGAAAAAAACAAAGAACTTGGAAGAAACTGCAACTCATCTAAAAAATCACAAGATAGAGAACTGGACATTAAAGTTTTAGAGGAGCTGAAAATAAGGGGAAACTGTCTAAAAATAAGAGAAATAAAAGAATTTAAAAATGAAGACTTACATGATTTATATAGCAACAATGTGATAGGATGGTTATGTCATGCATGATGATCCACATCAACGTGCTGCACCAGGATCATGATTCTCAGATGCAGGCAGTAGCATGTCAGCTAGAGAAGCACCTCTCCCTTTCCAAACAGAATAAAGACACACCACAGACAGACGTCTCTCAGATGACGCTTTAATCTTAGTTCCTCTATGTACAAGGCTATATACAGCAACAACGATAACCATCCAGCACAACTCTCCACAACCACTATCCACAGCAACCCACATGTGTGTCCAGAGTATTCTGCCTTATATAGCCAGGGCTCCACATGGTCTTCTGGCCCTGCCTCTTCCTGTGTGGCCTGAGTGGCTGCAGTTTTGCAGCAGTTCTTTATGCTTTAAAGCACCAAGTAACCAACTGCATGATGTCAGCATCAGTCAAGTGCTGTGTCATCATGGCTGCTGCTATTCCCCACATTGTACATTTTCCCCTGGGACTCCTTCCTAACAATCCCCTCCAAAATGTACAACTGTGCGCACATTGCTTGACTTGTGTGTGTGGTCCTTCCTGTTTTCCTCTGCCATATCCCACCAGCCTGACATCTGCCGATGTCCTCCCACTGGCACCCAGTGCCCTGGCACCCTGTCTGTCACACTGTCCACTTGACCTGTGTACCCCAGACTCAGAACCTTGTCCTGCTTTCCCCAGCAGTACCTTTGTCAATATAGGCACACCTTCAGGAAACCTGTCCACCACTCCAGGCACTTCTTCAGTGCTTCCGCACACTGATGCAGATCATTTGCCACTCTGAACATGTATTTGAGCTAGACCTACCATCCTCTTGGACCTCGAACCTTGAGCTTCCACTGCTATTCCTGGTACCAAGCCCAACTGCACCGACATTCTCTCATGTCTCTCTGCCTGCAGAGCTTTCATCAGGATGCCTTGTTAGGATGGAGTCCCTGGGGGAAATGTCCAATGTGGTGGAAAGCAGCAGCCATGATGAGTCAGCATTTTGCCACTGCTGAGTCATGCAGTCTCATGCTGAGTCACAGGATGTGACAACATGAAGGTAGTCATCTGGTACTGGAAAGCACACCAAGATGATGTAAAACTGCTGCAAAACTGCAGTGTCACTCAAATGAGTGACAAGTGGCCAATAGGAAGAGGCAGGGCTAGAATGCCATGTGGCAGCATGGCTATATAAGGCACAAGCCTGTAGAAACATGTGTTGGTCATGGGTGTAGAAGTGGTGTTGATTGTGGTCGTATGTATTGTGTTGGAGTATCACATCAGAAGACTACTGTACATAGCCTTGTACATAGAGCAACAAAGATTAAAGCCTCCTTTGAGAGACGTCTGTCTGTGGAGTCTCCTTGCTCTGTCTCGAAGGGGAGAGGTGCTTCTCCAGCTGATAAGCTGCCTGTTTCATCAGAGAAAGTTCAAATCCTGGTGCTGCACATCTACGTGGTCTTCACATGCTGCATAACCAAGCTAACATGTCTGCCACATTGTCCTCTGAACAGATTAGGACAGACACAGACACTGTTCTGGACTAGCTCCCTCCCATTTTGATATTACACTCCAATGTACTTGGTCCTATTCCTGAGGTTCTCTGCCTATGACATGACCTGTGAATCCTCATGCACAACAGTTGGACCTGTGCACTCCTCACCTAGGTCTAACAGAAGCTGCATCACCCACTGCACTTCTCCTGCCAACTCTAAGAAAGCAGCAAACTCTGCTTCCAAAGTGATAAGGGCTACACAACTTTGCTTCCTGCTCCTCCACACTACAGGGCTGTCAGCATACCTAATGAGCAACTCTGTGACTGACTTCCTGTCGTGCAGCTCTGAAACATAGCAGCTGTCAACAAAACAATCTAGCTGGGCTTCAGATCTCTGTAACACCAGCTTCCTCTCCTTGCTGCCCTTTAGGTACCTCAGTAACCTCTTGACAGCTGTCAAGTCCTCAACCTTAGGACTGCTGACCCTCCTACTCAGGACACCCACAGCAAATGAAATATCTGGCCTGGTGTTTTTGGAAGACTTCCTATCACTGACCTATAGAGTTCCGGATGCTTGAAAACCTTGTCAGACTCAGAACAGCTGGTAAACGCTGGAGTTATAGGGCTCTTTAAAACTTTGGCATTCTCCAAGACACACTTTGCCAGCAACCTCTCTATCTTTTTTGTCTGAATCAGCATCACTTTGTCATTCACAGTTCTCTCCACCTCAATTCCTAGGTATGCCTTGAGGTTCCCCAAGTCTTTTAGAACAAACTTCTTAGCCAATTCTAACTGCACCGCTTTCATCTCCTATTCAGTCTGAGCATCCACACAAAGGTCATCGACATAAATCACTAAAGTGGTCCCTCTTTTCCTATACAGACAGGCATCTGTGATACTGCATTTGTATCCCAGCCTCACCAGCTCCTCATGGATACACAAGTTCCAGCAGCACACACTCTGCTTCAGTCCATAAAGAGTTTTCTTAAGCCTGTAGACTTTGCCCTCTTTGGCATCATCAGAGCCCCATCCTTGTTCCATAAAAACCTCCTCATCTAGCTTGGCATTCAGGTAGGTTATTTCAAAATCAAAATGTCTCACTACCTGACCCTTCCTGGCAGCCAAAGCTAGCACCAGCCTGAGGCTCTCTGGCTTCACTGTTGGAGAGAAGGTCATATCAAAGCACTCGAAGCGCTGTTGAAAGAAACCCCTGGCTACCAGTCTGGCTTTGTACTTGTGGGTCCCATCAGGCATCTCCTTTTTCTTGAAAACCCACTTGCAGCCTATGACCTTCCAGTCACCTAGCCTGTTCACTACCTCAAACACCTCCTTTTTCACCAGAGAAGAGAATTCGCTATTCATAGCCTCAAACCACTTCTCCTGTTCTTCCCTGGGAAATGTGAGAAGCTCCTGGGAGCTTTCTGGATCTTCCACTGCTATGGCACACACCCTAGCATTCTGCACAAAACACTCAGGTGGCCTCCTGACTCTCTGAGTCCTCCTAAGTATGATTACCTTGGTCCATCCTTTCTCATCCTCACTATCACTACTCATCTGTACCCCCATCTCTGTGGATGGTGGTGTCTCAAACTTTCATGTAGTGATGGGTAAGGTTTGTGTACCTGTGGGCTCACTGGAGGTGCTGGATTGGCTTTCTAGTTTCCACCCCTCCAGTCTCAGTACTGCCTCCCTGTTGTGCCAGTCTTACAAACACTTCATGGTTTGAGTGGATTTTCTCCCACCCAGAGTGTTTTTCAAAATTTGCACAACAGGGTGTGTCCATTGCCAAGGTAAAACCTGTAGCTGTTCCCATCGTACCCCACTAACATTAGCCTGTGCCACTTGGGATCACCTTTCTTCCTGAAATTTTGGGAACCAGAATGTTGGCGTGCTGCCCAAACACCCTCAAGTAGCTAAGGTTGGGTGGCCTCCCATACAACATGTAGTAAGGGGTCTGCTTGACTGCTGAGTTCCACACCTGATTGGTGATGTGGTAGGCAGTCAAGACTGCCTCCCCCCAAAGACTCTCTGGGGGTCCCTGCATCAAGCAGCATGCATTCTTTCATCTCCCTAAGCATCCCAATTTTTCTCTCTACCAGACCATCTTCCTGCAGGGTGGCTGGGTTGGTGATATTATGGCAGATGCCCTTCTGCTTCAACAAATTTCCAAGACTTGCAGACAAGAATTCACACCCATGGTCTGTTACCAAGGTTCCTACTTTGTAATCAAACTCCCTCTCAACCATCTCCACCCAGGTTTTGAATGTGGCAGCAGCCTGATTTTTCTCCTTTAGGGTGAAGGCTTAGGTGTATCTTGTATGGCAATCAATGATCACCATTAAATACCTACTTTCCCCTACCGATTTGGGTAAAGGGCTTGCTAAATCTGCATGCACTGCTTGGAATGGCCTCTGTGTGATGCACTTGCTTCTATTTGCAACAGGATAAGCCCTCAGCTTAATCCTGCTGCACACAGAGCATTCCAAGTGGTTCCTGCACTCATCCCACTTTAGCCCTGGACACACATTTTTCAGTTTTTCCAAACTTGTAAACCCCGTGTGTCTGAACACCCTGTTGAGATAGTGTGCACAGTTTGAATCATTGCCAACTGTGGCTCACTCTGCCTGGGAATCCAGGTAATAGAGCCTATTGTGCTTATGGGCTTTTACACAAATCTGCCCCCCTTTGGTGATCATACCATACCTGTCTATAGTCAGTGAGGACACACTGACCAGACAATTTTGTAACTGGGGAGCACACAATACATTCTCAAAGTCCTTTTCAATCCCTGGGAAATGCACAGTCCCTATGTCCCTTATTTGGCTTGAACCCCCATCAGCCAAGCCCACTGAGTCAACACAGGAGGGCTTCCTGTCCTTTAGCAAGGACCTCTGGTTCACTAGGTGATGAATTGCACTGCTGTTGATCATCCACATATGTCTGGCAGCAACAGTGAGATGGGTTTGGGAGTCACTGTCCTTCACTGCCAAAACAACTCCTTTCCTGTTCCCAGGAGACCAGTGTTGCTGTTCCTTCTGGCAGCAGGTGGCTCCTTGCAGTTCTTCTGGAAATGCCCTGGGTGACCACAATTAAAACATTTTTTTCACTTTTCAGACAGCTGCACTTTGAACTGCCTCCGGTGATGTGTTTGTTCTTGGCTCGGCTAATAACATATCTCACTCAAAAAATGGGAAGAAATAACAATATTAAAATTCAACGGAAAATAAAGTTGAGTAAGAGGAAATAGCAACTTTGATTTAGTGTAAGTAAATACAAGGTTAATATAGTTGTTATAGATTGTTGTTATAATCTATAAGTGGTATAGATTACATGGAAAGATACAATATGAAATTCATGTATTCTATCATAGAAAAGTAAGGCTATTAAATGGATATAGATTTCAGATACAGGTAAGTAAAGAAGAAAGGAAGGGGGAAAATCTTTTTTCCTAAAGAGTAACAGAGTAATATCAGTGACAAGAAGAAAAAGGAAGTTTCACTGGAAAGCACGAATATATGCAGATTAAATGAAGAAGAAGAAAAGATCTTCATTAAAAATTCAAAATTTAAAATGTAACTGATTTGTGTTTAGTCTCAGTAGGATGACTATGTTTAGTTTAGAAATAAATAATATCCCTTATGTATGTTAATGTGTTTTCTTTTATCCTTTTGACTATTTGATATTTCTTTTTTGTGTTTGTCAGTTGTTGCACTTTTGTCAGTTGTTGCACTTATATATATTCTTAATAAAAGAAAAAAAGAAAGAGGAGATTCAAGGGATTTGGCCCTGCAACATGAAGACATGTCGCTCTGGGGATGGGGCATGGGAATTACTTAATTTGATCCATAGAGACATGCCCCTAATTTGATGCACGTTTTGTCTAAAAAGTGAACTATCTTCACAACATAATGTCAATATCGTACTGAATCCATCCTATCCCTTCAAATGCAAACTGTTTTCATGACATAAAGCTAATATCACAATGAATTCACCCTATCCCTTAGGAAGTTTAACATAACTCACCTTTTGCTCCAGATGTTGCAGGAAAATATGGAGGACTCCAAACATAATTGGGCATCCCACTGTATTGCCTGGTGCCACTGCCACTGGCATGAGTCACTCCATATGAAGTCCCATTGAGGCATTCAGCCATGTATCAACACTGGTGCTTCAAAGCAAAGCAAAGCAGCTTCATTTATATACCACTTCATATCGCGCATGGGATGTCTAAGCGGTTTACAACTGTGAGCTGATTGCCCCCCAACAGCTGGGTACTCATTTTAGCAACCTCGGAAGGATGCAGGCCTGAGTCAAGCCTCAGCCCTGGCTGGTATTGAACTTGCAACCTTGTGGTCTATGAGTGAGTGTCTGCAGTACAGGCATTTAACCACTGTGCCACCAGGGCTGACCTTCATTTCTGACCTCAGAGGAAGCAACCCACACCAGTGATGTTAGTGTCAGGCAACACAGCAGGGACATGTTTGTAGTTGGCTGATGTCACTATGAAGATGTGTAGATGGCTGGTGTGTAGAGGGTAACATGGAAAATCAGAATTTTCCAGGAGCAGCCTGGCGTATTCTGGCCAGTGTAGATAAACCCTAGGATAAGGAATATATAAAATGCTGCATTGTTCATTCTGCTGTGAAATGGGTTTTTCCATCCAGGTTTTCAAGCAGAACACAGATGACTTGAACACAGATGAAACCAAATATTTTGGACAGTGCAGGTTATGCTTATTTGAGGTCTTCAGTTGCCTGACATGATTGGTGATGCCTTTCCCCAGGGTCTTACAAAAAGAGAGACCATTCAGCAGTATGATATATGTTTGTGAGAGAGAGGAGGCAGTGTAAATGTATACATGTACATTTTTGAAAAGGAGCACTGGAATAGAATGGGACTGTAATTTTAATCTCTTCCCAATCAAGTGGCAGACTGGGTCCATTTTAAAGTAAAATAAATTCTGAATGATATGTGTGTGTGTGTGTGTTTACTAATAATTTTATAAAACTAACAGAATACCTTACAGATATTAACAGAAATCCTGCCAAGTAACAGTTTAAAGGAAACCTCTGCTTCTTGTTTCAATTCACGTAACCAGCTAGAAAATGTCACCTTAGAAGGAACATGCCTCATTTGTGACAAGAGTATAAAAGATGGAAGACAGTGAATGGACAAAATTAGGAGGAAAGGGAGTTTTGGGGATACATAGAGCAAGTCAAGAAAGAGGATATATGAAGAGAGCACAAGAGGGCTATTTAGTTCATGTTAACTTTAGAGAAGGGTATGTGCACCAGCATTAGATTAACAATGACAATATCACTCAAAGAGAAGAACACATTTGTTTGTTGGCTTGTTTGTTTATTTTTTTAAAAACTAAAAGAATGTGGGTGGGTGTTGATACTGTTTGCTTTTTGAGAGGAAAATCTATGCATTAAATGATGAGATTCCTGTAATGGCATGTCTACTTTGGCCCTCATTTTCTGTTATAGTGTCACACATATCTCAGAGTTTGTCTATACAACTTGACCTCTAAAATTGTTTGAGCAGATGTGCTATCCAGGCACAACCAGCCAGTCCCTTACCCTGGGAGGTGGGGTGAATCCACATGAAATTTTATCACCACTCTTTCCACAGGTGCTCCATGTTGAACAAATGTTCAGCCAGTCCCAGATTATAATTCAGGCTGCTGACACACTGAAGAATTAAGGCAGTTTGACACTGCATTAACTGCCATAGCTCCTTCCTACAAGATCTTGGGATTGGTTGTTGTTATCAGAGCTCCCTGACAGAAAAGGCTAAATAGCTCACAAAAATACAAATCCTAAAATAGCATTGAGCCATGGAAGATAAAGCAGTATCAAACTGCATTATTTCTGTAGTGTAAATGTCGCCTGAGACTCGAGCTCAATTTATAGCAGCTGTGGAAGGAACAACACTGAAATTCAGTGGGGGTTTGCTGACCCTGTGATCCAGCAACTATCCACTGCTACCTAGGCACCCCCACAGCCATTTGATGGACGGGCACTGGTGTGGACTGGTGGGAAGTATAAGACAGTGCATTCCTACAACCAGACACATTTAGACATCCTCTGTATCTTCTAGGAGTCTTCCAGAGGTCCAGAAGGCTGGCTGTGTCTTCATTAATCTGGCTGCAGGATGTTACCAATAGTGCATTTTTCTGAATTTTGGTGTGTATGAACTCCACATGGAATTCCACTCTGCATCAAACTCCATGTGCTTCCATAGGAGGGCATAGAGGTCATGCCCAGGTCAATTGGAGAACTGGAAAATCCCCAAATCACAGAGTCAGGCAGTGTGGGAGTCACAAATGGGCTATCATCACCTCCATAATCAGAAGG
>CM034706.1:157259951-157270338 GCA_020142125.1 Phrynosoma platyrhinos | reverse complement strand
CACCTCCTCTGCCCACCAGTTCCTTATCACCTGTGGTCTGACCCACCATGGGCATGGACAGGGGACATTGGAGGCATGGAAAGCCCGGGCGCCGCAGTGGCGGAGACCAAACATTCTCCAGAGCAACACATGTGCTGTGAAGCCCGTGATGCCATGGCGCCTCATCCAGCGATGGACACCAACCAGCACAGCCCTGCACCTTTGCTCGTGTTCCCGCTCCACCTTCTCTACCTCCTCAAACAACTCACGCATCTGTACAGTTCCTGGGAGTGTTTTCCTTAATTGTGCGATGATGATAGTTGCGTCTGATAGCCATTTTTCGTATTGTGGGGTTTCTTTCGGTTTATTCCTGGATTTATTCTTATTTCGCTTTCTTATCACTTTGTGGCCTGCATGTGATAAAGTCCCATGTCAGAAATCATAAGAAGATTAGGTCTTGGAAGGGTAGCTATGAAGGAACTAGACATGATTCTAAAGTATCAAGATATATCATTGAATACTAATATTAGGATGCTCTATGTGATTGTATATCCAACTTCTATGTATGTTTGTGAAAAGCTGATAGGAAGAGAATCAAATCATTTCAGAGGTGGTGCTGAAGAAGAGTTCTATGGATAGCATGGACTACTAAAAAGACAAGTTGAACATGAGTTAACAGTGTGATGCAGCAGCTAAACAAGCAAATGCAATTTTAGGCTGCATCAATAGAAGTATAGTGTCTAGATAAAGGTAAGTAATAGCACTACTCTATTCTGATTTGGTCAGGCCTCACCTGGAATATCCTGTTCTGGGTACCACAATTCAAAAAGCATGCTGAGAATCTGGAGATTGCCCACAGGAGGGTGACCAAATGAAAGATCTAGAAACCATGTCTTATGAGGAAGAACCTAGGGAGCCAAGTATGTTTAGCCAAGAAGAGAAGGTTAAGAGATGATATGATTACCCTGTTTAAATATTTGAAGGAATGTCGTATTGAGACTGGAGCAAGCTTATTTTCTGCTGGTCCAGACAACAGGACTTGGAGCAATGCATTCAAATTACAGGAAAGGAGATTCCACTGCAACCTTGGGAAGAAATTCCTGACAGTAAGAGCTGTTTGACAGTGGAACATGCTCCCTCAGAGTGTGGTACAGTCTCCTTCTTTGGATGTTTTTAAACAGAGGCTGGATGGCAATCTGTTGGGGATGCTTTGATTATGTGTTCCTGCATGGAAGAAAAGGGTTGGACATGATAGCCCTTGTAGTTTCTCTATGATTCCATGATTCTATGAAATAAATGAGTCCTAAAGCAAATCAAACTGGAACTCTCCCTAGAAGGCAAATTTGCAAAAGTGAGATTTGGACATATTATGAAAAGACATGACTTACTAGAAAAGACTATAATGATTGACAAACTGGGATATAGTAAAAGAAGACCACATTACAGGTGGATAGATTCAGTCACAGAAGCCACATCCCTGAATTTGTAAAACTTAGAATGGCTGTAGATGACAGGTTGATTTGAAGGTCTCTCATTCATAGTGTTGCCCTAAACTGAAGTCAGCTGATGGCTGCTAATAATGCACAACTACCAAGATTATTGTAAAGAAATCTTGCTAAATCACTTATGCTCAGTGATAAATCCTATCTTGAAATATAGAAACTGCCTATGGAGTATTCACTCTGTGACACTACCTGCCATCAGTACCAGAGTGAGGATGTGTTACTTTTTGGTTGAGGTTTTTATTTTTTTGCAAAATATCTCTGTCCAAAAGTAGTGCCTTCCTTTTGTAAAGCAAAACACACATAACACATGCCCAGGCAATGAGAAAAGAAGGGATGGCCGATTAATCAAACTGATATATAGAAAGACACCCCCCAACACGTCGGGAGGGGTTTCTTGTTGTGCTGGCCAAATAAGGACAGGAGACACCTGGTTGGTCAAGGCGCGTGGGGGAATAAGTACACCTGCACGCCTTGCACAATAGGTTTGGTTTAAACCAAGTCTCGCAGAATTTTTGGTTCAGCGAGAATTGGGGTGAGAATTTGTTATTCATACCTCTGTGCTGCCATGTGGAGGCAGCCATTTTAGAGTTGAGACCCATCCCACCCACCCTTTATAATAAGTTGTTTATCTTACTCTCAGGCTTTAGCTGGTCGCCTTCAGGGGCCGGAAGGGATTTTTTTTCCCAGGGTCTCCCCTGGGTTTTTCCCCCTCACTGAAATTTCCTTTGATGATGTTAAGTAATGTAATTTGGGTATGGGTCACGGTGTTAATTTATATATTTGAATAATTGTCACAACTGGGGAGACAAGGTCTATGAGTTGGAATTATAAGTTGTATTGTGGGGCGGGTAATGACCCCCACCTGACAGAATAATTGAATTCGGTTAATTAAAATTGGGAAAGAATTTTGGCATAAAACAAATTGCCAGGAAATGACGTAGGCATTTAATGCTTGACATCATAAAATTACATGATGTCATATGATGAAATATGACATCATTTCTGGGGGAGGGGTTTGTTTATTGTTAATATGTTCATGATTGTTTATTTGCTTTGTCACGTGCGGTGAAGGACCACCCACTAGGGTGGTTACACATTCACTTACACATATGACAAATTTGTTATTATTATTTATTGTTTATCAATAGACCCTGTACAGTTAATAAATGTTGTGGCCTCTTCAAACCCAAAAGAGGCATCTCGTGTCCTTTGTGTCAGTGCAAACTATCCAGTGTTTCTGATTTTTGGAAAGCCATACAACAAAACATCAGCTGTCTTATAATAAGCTTATTTTATGTAATATTTGGCTTATCTATGTAATTTGTGTAGTTTATGAAATTTGTGAAATATGCTTAGTCTGTGCAAACATTCTTTTTATTAATATGAAAACCCTTTTGAGAATGACAAAAAATATGACTCCAGCTCACAAGTGAACAGAATTTTTTTTGCAACGAGCAAGGATTTACACCCTAAAGAGGCAGCTGAAAGGTGTATGTGACCACCTTGTCTTTCACTGTACAATCATCTCTCTGGCTGTTTTCAGCAGCCCCAGTTTTCCATGCTTTATTGAAAGCCCATGGGAAGATATCATGAGGTAACTCTTCTCAAGAGGTCATTTCAGTTCAGGAAGTGCAAGCAGCCAAAGAGGCTGCTGAGAAGAAAACACACATACACACAGACACACACACACAGAGAGAAAGAGAGAATAAAAGTAAATACAAAGAAATGATAAGTTAAACTCAAAAATGTCAGCCAAAAAACAAACAAACCCCTAAACATTCTAATTTTCCCTGAGAATGAGGCAGACAACTGGAAGTCTCTTTTGCAGAGGAAGAAATTTTGGGAGAAATTGTAGGTCAAATATTGATACAACTTTAGCTTACTCATCTTCCAGTCTTGTCTCTGCACTCAGGCTTCAATAGTTCTCTCTCTCTTATGTGCCTGTGTATAGGATGATTTAAAGACCTAAATCTAATTGCTATTCCCATTTAGGACTCTGAATCAATGGAACATAGTGCTGACATCAAGTTCCCACTGATTCAATAGGTCTACTGTATTTGTTGTTAACATCTATATTAAGTCCATTGTGGTACATAAATATCATTTTGTTTTAGGAAATATTTAGGTCTTTCCATGTTTTCCATATGCATTCATCCCTCATGTTTGAAAATAACAGACCAGGGGGCTTATTGCACCATAAAAAAACCCGGCTGTTCCTCAGTGGGATATAGCCGGGTGGCGGGATGCAGCCAGGTATTATGGCTCGCAAGTCACCACTGTTTCTGCTGGGTGGCTGCATCCCAGTTCCCAGGTATGCTTTGGAGGGCTTTTTTCAAAGACAGCCAGCTCTTTCAAAGACAGTTGGGACCTGGCATGCAGCCACCTTGTAGAATCGGTGACAACTTGTGTATGGTAATACCTGCCTTCATCCTGCCACCCATCTGTATCCTGTCTGGGAGCAGCCAGGTTTATTGATGGTGCGATAAGCTCAAACGTTATCACTGATTAATTTATCCAAGGGATAAGAGGGCATACTATTGATTTCACCTCCACACCATTAGATCATCAAATATTCTGTGTATATACCCAAATGGTTCTTTGCTTCTACCCAACCCATTCATAAGAAACTTTTAGAATTTGCCCATTCACATTTGTTTCATGTTAAAATGTATGTGTGCATTGAAACCACCTTGATTTTGTGTAAAATCCTACATCAGTCTTTTTCCCAACATGAATAATTACGAATCCTTATATTCTAGTGGTAATTCTTGTTCAATATGGCACAGGAAATACATTTTTAAAATAGACTCAGTTATGCTAGGTCAAGATGCATTAGCCCATAGTCATTTCAGAGTAGCATGAATACTTCAGTTCATGTGGTGTAGTGATTTAAGTTTGGAGTGGACTTGGTGAGACTAGGGTTGGAATCTCCACCTGGCCATGGGACCTTACTGGGTGACCTTGGGCAACTCACATACTTCAGCCTCAGAGAAGCAATGGCAAACTCTCTGAAAAACAATTGTCAAGAAAACTCCATGATAGGCTTGTTATAGGAGTATCACTTGAAGGCACACAACAATACAGTGTAGAGAAGAAGAACAAAGGGACAAAAGAAACTGTACTTATGCAGAGATTTCCACTACATATCCTAATACTTTTGAAAATGTTAACTCTCTTCAACAGAACACTAAGAAAATCGCATATCAGATTTCAGGAAAGTAACAATTTGAAGCCATCTAAGGGCTCCAATTGGTCCCTGTGCTTGAGTCAACTGTCAACCTCCTAGATATCCACTTTGGACTTAAATTATTACATTATCAGTTGAATTAATTTGCTTGTCTTTTATGGCCATCTTAGACAAACAGCGTGTAGTCATTTTGTTTTACTAGCACTGTGATCTATGTTAATGGCCCTGTACTAGATGGTGATGATAGGAAATGAGACTCCTGAATAAATGTTATATGGGTTTCAGTCACTCAGAGAGCTTGACCTTTTGCAAAGGGCTTTACAACTAGTTTGTCATGTCATGATGATTTTGTACACATACATTACCATGTCCCAGAGACTGGAAAGAAACTGTAAATATCTTAATAGGAGTGTTTGGCATGTAATATAGTTAAATAAAACAATATTAATCATGTGAATGTTTTCCTTCCACTATTCTTTTAATGCTTATTATGCCTCTGATAACAGTGGTTTCAACAAATAATGGTAAAAGGGGGTAATTAAATCATCCTTTTTCATAGAGAAGGAGAAGAGTTTAGAAAAGTTGCTTCTTTGGACTACCAGAATATCCACTATCATGACTACCATCTAGGAGAGTCTGGGAGTTGTAGACTGAAAGTAATGTTTCAAAATTCTGGGAAATTAACAGACTTGAGTAGATGGTAGTTGTGATATGGGTGAGGGGTGTTAATTTAATTTTCTTTTGAACAGGTTAGACAAATTCATTGACAATAAGTCTATAAGTGTATGGGATCGCCTGCTCCCATATAATTCACCCCTTACACCTAGTTCCTCTGGGAGACATTTAATCCAGTCATCAGGACTAGTTTGGCAATTGTCACCCAGAGGACCTTTTCTTCAAATACCCTCTATACTGTAGAACAGCCTGTTTGAAGAAATGTCAACAGCTGAATATGCTGTCTGAATTTAAAACAGCACTAAAAACCAACCTCTTCCAGCAGGTCTAACCAGATGATTTTTTAAAATTATAAATGTTAAATTATGAATTTTAAACAGTGGCCTGATTGTTTTAATAAGCATTGGTCCTGTGTGTTCTGACATTATGTGTCTTAACAGGTTTATGTGTTTTAACTAATGTGATGTGTTGTATGTTAATCTGTTGCTATTCTCTATCTCAATCAATGGGAACGGGGGGGTGGTGGTAAGAAATCATCACCCTTCTCCTCCTTCTCCTTCTTCTTATCTAGAGCAGAACACCATTCATTTTACCTGATTATGTCTTCTGCTGACAGAAGATTCTTTGATCCTGCAGAGGCTCCCAATCGTGGAATGGGGAAAGAGACAATTATTACTGAAATGGCCAGAATTCACTTGGGCAATTATGAATATGCAACCTAGGATTATCTACTTGTGACTATTTCATATTCACAATCCTCATGTAGTTCGTAGTTTAAGGAAAGCATATCAGCTGCTGCTACTGATGGGAATCTGTTTCCTGTTGACTGGGAAGCAGCTGGACCCAGCCCCCTCATGAGCGATCTCTATGAGAGGGAATTGCAACATGGATCTTGTTTTTGCCTACAGCACTCCCATGGGAGAGTATGGGACCATCTGCCAGCTGCTTCCTAATCACAAGAAAACAGATCCCCTTGATCGCAGTGTTTGCTGCCTGATAAGTGGAAATGGGAGAGATCAGAATGTGGGACACTACATAGTACTGTAACTATGATGCTTACACATTTGTAACAGGATTTCAGCTGCATATCCTCCACAGCTCCATGCCCTTCACCACTAACACTTTTTGGAAAGATTTCCCAACTTTTAAACAGAATTGGAGACATGATATTTGAACACTTGGAGTTTACTCTTTGCTTGTGAGCTTCCAGAGGAACCTGGCTATTTGCCACTAGATACAGAATGTTGGACTAAACAGGCCTTCATCTCAATCAGCAATAACATATTTATGTTCTTATTCTGGCACTCTGTGTGTGTGTGAGAGAGAGAGAGAGAGACAGAGACAGAGACAGAGAGAGGGAGTCAGATCATTTTCTAGGATAATGATCCAAGTATTTATGATGGTGGTCATTGCTAACTTCGTAATATGGATAGTTTTGAATTTCTAAAATGCATACTGGTTGTAACCTTCAAAGGTGCATAGTGTTGTTCTCCATAGAATGGCAAGAGTGAAACACTGTTGACAAGCAGAGCACTGACATTTCTGTAGCACTTCCAAAATTATGCTCAGGGTCATTATCCAGTTTTCCATGCCTTAATGTCAGCAGATGCACACCAACACTGAGTTTACACCAGCTGGCTGACCTGACTTCAAGGCAGAATTCTGGTAGATACACTATGAGACCTGACTTCAAGGCAGAATTCTGGTAGATACACTATGTGACTGGTTTAAAAGAGAGAGAGGTGTGAGAGAGAAAGAGTTATAGAGTGAATGAGAGGAAGGGGAGGCGGAGCTGCTACTGCTATTACTAAATTTCTACATTTTCTGCAGAGGTTAAAAGTATGGAAGACCTGGCCATGTTGATGTCTGGCAATTCTAATTAAGGGGGATTTCAAGCACGCTTTCAATAAACTAATCTAATCATATATTTTATTTTTATAAAAGGCAATAATGCAATCAGGGTTTAGATACTTGAAATTCTATGTCCTTCATGTGATATAAATGAAAAGTTCAATATCTACAGATTGATCTCTCTCTCTCTCTTTCTCTCTCTCTCTCTGTCTCTCCCATTTCCTTTCCTTTTGTTTTGTTTTGTTTTCTTTGAAATACCATCATAGAACATATATCTTAAGGTGAAATGGTGGCTTTTGTCCAAATTTAGCGACAGGCCTTTAACATGACCAATTACCATTATATTACACAAGCAAGTCCCATTTGAAAATGATGCATCATAACCTCCTCTCTGCAGGGAGAGAGGATGAATGATACACCTTCTCCCAAAAATTTCAACATGCATTAAAAAAAGATCAAAGGTCAGCTTCTAGTCTGTGCAGAGAAAGTGGTTTTGAAGGACAGTCATAATCTTATCCTCTGATCAGAGGCAAACATGATTCCTTGTAAAGGATGTAAGCATCAATTGCTGTAATTTTGCTTCCTGATACAAGAAGTTCTCTATCATAAGCTTGTTTTTCTGGTCTCTAATTAGTGTTTGCAGAAAAGGGCTCAGACCAGATGGAAAGAACTGGCAGTATAAAAGGGGAGGCAATGCAACAATCAGAAAGCAGATGAAAGTACATATATCTGTATTGCATATTATTTCTTAATTACTATATAATGCAGATTTTGCCTAAGGACAGGTATCCATAGAATGGGAAAGGGTTTTGTTTCTTTCACCAGCAACCTCTATTGGGGTAATAGCAAAAGACTTCCTCTATTACTCATATGTTGTTATCCAAGCTGCATTGTCAGGTGACCGGAAAATGATGTCATTAGTTTTAGATCACTGAGATACTTCCTGCACACAAATGCACAACCTAAAAGTAATTGGAGGAAGAAATTGTTCTCACCCAAATTCACTTGGAGAGAAATGTTGGTCTATTTCTTTCTCTCACTCATTTTTAACATTATCTATTATTATTGCTGCTGTTTGTTGTAGGAGCTGCTGCAGCAGCAATATTAGTAACAGGTGTGAAGTCAAAGGCTTTCATGGCCAGCATCCTTTAACATTAATTTATATCCCACCTTTCCCTAAATAATGGAGTTCAAGATGGCTTACACCATATTAAATGCAAACTAAAAATGTCAGTAAGAGTATAAAAATAAAAAGTTATTTGAAAGACAAACAATTTATAGAATTAAAAACCTGAAATGCATTAAAAGACTGTACACGACATATAAAACAGCATAGCACACCATTAAAAATCCATCTTAAATTCCCTCTCATGAAGATGGCATAAAAATATTTTGACTTCCTAGTGGAAGGAGAGCAAGAACAGGCCCATCCTGACCTTTCTAAGGGAGGGAATTCTAAAGTCTTAGAGCAGCTACTAAGAAGCCCCTTTCCCTTGTTACCACCAAATGCATCTGAAAAGTTGGTGGGACAGAGAGAAGGCCTCTATTAGAGTTTTAATCAGCTCATAAAGAAATCCTGCATTGGGAGACAATAATGGCTAGAAATCTACTTTTTAAGTTGCACAATCATTTCCAGGTTCCAGCATAATCATTTCCAGGTTGTTTGGGGTAAGGAATGAAGGACCATTCATCCATCCCTCTTTAGCTGAGCATGCTGTGACAAGCAACAGCAAGGGTCAAGCTGCAACATGCCCAGCAATAGGAAGAGGCTTGGATGCATAATCTTCATTACTCCAATTACTCATAAATGCCTGTGTTGGGGAGGGTGTGTAGCTTAAAAGGTAGGTTTATTGTTGGGATGTTACTGAAATGGCACTCCAACTATAAAAGTGAGCTGTGATGTTTTAAGTCATTACAATAGCACTTTACATTTCTATACTGCTTCATAATGAAGTAAGCACTCTCTAAGCACTTTACAAGGTGTAAACCAACATTGTAATTGCTGGCCATTATCCTTTTTTTAAAAATAAAATAAAAATGTCTCCTGACATTTTTGTTTAAAACTTAAGAACTTCAAATTTTAAAAAGTTGGGTTAAATCCAATTTACATTCACACACTGCACCTGTGCAACAGAATCTTCTTCCTTTCTCTTTTCCCCTTCAGACCTTGGGACTAGCCCTTTGGAAGAGATTTAAGAAGTACAATGGTGAAGGGACACATTTGATTCCATTGATGGAAGAAATGCCAACATTACAGCATTCTTTTGCTGGATTCTACCTAGAGATTAATGCAATCTAATATTATTTCACACACATAAAGTAGAATCCAGATTGAGTGAGCTGAAAAAATATGTATTACAATTAGTAAATTTAAACTAAATAGCTGAAATTTTACACATGTTGGCTTTCCATGGGCTTTGGTGCGTGATTAACAATGAAATCTTAGTGCAAGTAGCCTTAGTTAGTGTCTTCAGCTGAATCCTGTACTGACTTAGCCTGGGAGTAAGTCCAATTGACTTCAATCAAACTTACTTCTGAGCATACATATGTAGGTTGCAAATTGTCATTTTAAACATAATGACATATACATTGATTAAGTAGCAACTTTTCCAGGGTTCCGAAGCATTAAAAAACTTGTTGACAAAGGTGGCAAAGGGATGAACATGTATTCTGAGAGTAGAAATGTTTCTATCACAGCACTGAAAACTCTGAAAATATTTTGACCCTCTGGTGATCACCAGAGAAACAAATAATACCTTATTATAATAAGAATTCATTGACTTAGCAAATACCTACAGTAGGTTATGTTACTGTGAATCTTTGGGAAATTGGGGGATGAGTTTACCAATAACATACTGGTTTTGGGGTGATGGCTGAACTGTGATGGTTCATCCATACATTCCAGACACCACTCTTTGTAGTCTCCATCATGTACACAAGTATGAGCCAATCTGATCTAAGAAGTCACACTATGGAATATTTTTAGAAGGTTGGCTTGCATGCATTTCAATTGTTGTTTTGGCTCCTTGTGTTGAACATTTCCTCTTTCTTTTTGCATTCAGCTAAACTGCAGTGATGTTCAAAATGAGCCGACAATATTATATCCATGGGGACTGTCCCTCTTTTTAACAAAAAATGTCAATATGACTTGCCTGTATTTTATATTCTAGATGGATAGCTCCCTGCAAGC
>CM034706.1:157232017-157243315 GCA_020142125.1 Phrynosoma platyrhinos | reverse complement strand
GAGGTTTTCTGCTCGTATTATGGTGTCATCTGCATATCTTAGATTGTTAATGTTGATATTGTTGATATTCC
Source organism: Phrynosoma platyrhinos (assembly GCA_020142125.1). NCBI lineage: Eukaryota > Metazoa > Chordata > Lepidosauria > Squamata > Phrynosomatidae > Phrynosoma > Phrynosoma platyrhinos. Next base: position 157,243,244 of record CM034706.1, on the reverse strand, counting down.
TCCTATTTTCACTTCTCCTCCTTCTGTGTCCAAGCCTGCTTTTCTTATAATATGTTCTGGTGAAAGGATGCAGCCTTGTCTGATTCCTTTGCCAATTGGGAACCATTCTGTTTCTCCATGTTCTGTTCTGACAGTAGCCTTCTGTCCTAAGTACAGATTCCTCATCAGGACTATCAAATATGCTGATGCTCCCATGTCTTTAAGGGTGTTCCATAGCCTTTCATGGTCTGTGCAGTCAAAGGCTTTGCTATAGTCTATAAAGCACATGCTGATTTTCTTTCTTTTCTAATGGTGCGCCCATTAGCCATCATATGTTTGTAATGTGATCTCTAGTGTTTCTTCCTTTCCTGAACCCTGCTTGGACCTCTGGGATCTCTCTTTCCACGTATGTTGTTCCATGTGTGTTCCATGTATAATAATGGTCTCTTGTTAAATTCAGCTTATATAACTGCCCTCATAACACCCATGAAATAAATCTCTCTCTCTCTCTCTCTCTCTCTCTCTCTCTCTCTCTCTCTCTCACACACACACACACACACACACCTATCTATCAGAATTTAAATGCAGATGTTCCATTAGACATCTATTAGGAAATCTAATATTCAATAAACACATTATTTATCCATTAATTATAGACATATAACTAAACTTCTTTTCCAGAAAGAAGTATTGGAATTGCTATGAGAGGTCTTAATAAATTTTTCATGGTTTGTTTTGGAACAATTCCACCTCAACTGATCCATCACACCAATAGATCCTGATACCATATGAAATCTGTATGTGTGAGCAGCAGAATGCAGAGTACATTTTCTTTAAGATTCAGTGAAACCTCACTTTTTAAGGCTTGTTGCAGTCCACATTTCCCAGATTGTCCATGGACTATATTCCAGAATCCCTAGGTAGATAGCTATAGTTGCACCTGAAACAAAAGGAAGTTAATTTTTAAAATAGCATATAGAAAATTTGTACAACAAAGCATGAAAATATACTTTAATATAGTGTTTCTTATATTGTCTGATGAGACAGACTGATAATACCCCCACCCCGCATATGCCAGGAAACAGTACCATGTTTTTACCTATTGACTGTTTTGTTACCCCAAGAGTTAGCCTCCTTTTGCACCCCCTCTTTTTGGTATCAGTTTGTTATTAAAGGGATATTTTAGGCAGGTATCCAAGAAGACACTATGCCATGCCATATAAGGACCATATCTGGAGATCCTGCTAGCTCAGCATGGGGAATATCAGGACACTTAGTCAGGATAGATCAGCATCTGCAAAATCCCTTCATTGATAGGAGTGATGATGGGTGATAGATTTGGCTTAACCATGAACAGAAGTCCAAGATTACCTGCCTGTGGGAGTGAAGCACCCTTGTCAATGGGCATTCACAGTGATTGTTCTGCCATTTAAAGACTTCCAGTTCTTGTCTTCCCTCCTGGGAACTTCACTTTAATCCCCAAACTGCCTGGTATATGTTTTATTCTATAAATATGCCTGTCTAGGCAGTACCAATTTGGTCTTGTCTTGAGGTCAGACAGACATTCTGTGTGTATCTCACCTGACTCCTCAGCAACTGCTGGCCAACTCAGATCCACAGGCAGCATGCTGAACCACTTTCCTCTCACATAACCCCCCAATTGGAACCTCTGCAGAGTATTACCCTCTGCAATCCTAAAAATCATGTTCTGTTACCTGCTGTTATATCACTAGTTCTTGTATGTGTATGTGAGTATATGTTTTTGTGTGAAAATTGATTTCCCATTTTGCTGTCACAAATTTAGACCTTGCATTCTGGAGTTCTGTTTCTTGGGACCAGAATATGCAGGCTTGATCCCTGCTTTTCATTGTTCAAAACCCCCTCAAGAAACATTTGAGCTAAAAAAAAATTCCCCATATTAAATACTGGTTTTGTGTGATCTCTGAGACCCTGGTATTTTGGGTAACATTTTCTTTTCCAGGAAATTCTCCATGGGCCAGCAGCTGATAGCTCACAAACAATGGGTCATGGAGCACCACTTTGAGTAGAACTGCTTTAGTCAGTGGTAAAAAAATATTCAAGCAATAGTTATTTTTTTAAAAATCATATTTTGGCAAAGATCTCACAAATGTTTAGCATAGCATAAATGCATGCCAACATAGTAATGGTGTATCCCACAGTTGTGCTTCCAGCTACACAGCTGATATCTCAGGCTTGAGCTCAGTCATTATTTGACAGCTCTTTGCCCACTAAGTGAGGTTGAGGACTGTGTATGTGCTTAGGAAATAACTGGTTGCACTAGGAACCATTTTTATACAACCACTGACAACCACCTATTTTGATGTTAAGATGGTGCTCCAGCAAGATTCTAACCAGAGTTTGCATATTTAAAACTATATACATATAGCGTTGGATTCTGCCCGTAAAAGGGGTGGTGAAACTGTGCACAAATAATATAACGCTGTGGCAAAGGAAAGAAGTAAACTTTATAGATATGTACATCCATACACCTCACTTCTATTTCTTATTCCTTGTGTTACAGTCCTTTGAACTGGTCCTCTTCCATCACCATTTGTAGCAGCAGTAGGACAGATGGGAATGGGAAGGACAGGTGAATAGAAAACAGAAATGGTCTCACTTCTGAATTCAGGATGGAATGCCAAAGCACAGGAGTAATCCCTTAGTTCTAAATTGTCATCCCTACATGCAAGTTTTTGTGTGTGTCCATGTAACCCTGCAATATTGAACAAACTTACTTTAGAGTTGGTATCTCTGAATTTGATTGGGAATTCTAAGTCGACATATCTGTGTAAGCCTGACATCAAGCAAAGCATGAAAGCTGTACTGTACATGAAAGCTGCAGGTTGTCAGTTGTTACAAACAGTGGCAGTCATCTTAATCTATCTAATTTGGATGAAACACGAGGCATCAGTGGACACTGTGTTGTATAGTGTATTACTTTTCTCTGGCAAGCTCTACACTTTGAATAGTGGCAGGGGTGAAGCACTTAATTGAATAGAATCCAGTGATAGAGAGGATGTGATATTTTGTAAACTGAGTTGACATTTTGCAATTGGTGAGGAAGATACTTCCAATAAAACAGGATCCTGGCACTGGAAATCAATAGAAGAAAAATGTGAGTAGCATGAAATGTGTGCACTGCACAGAAGTGTATCTGATTTCTATTGAAAATGGAAAGCAAATCATTACTCAGGGTATGAAACTGTCATACAGCAGGTTGAACTTTTGTGGTCAAATGAAGGGACTATTAGTATTATTTTACTTGATTTACATTTCATAGGATAGGTTTCCTCTACACATTTATAAGGGATGTGAAAGTGCAAAGGCAGGCTTACTGCTGAACATAGAAAAAAAATGACCATGAAGGATCTGCACAGGTTTAACTGAGACAATTAGGAAATTGAAATAGGAAAAGAATTCCCATACTTTGAAGCATATATTGATCAGAATGGGGACTACAGTCAAACGATCAGAAGAAGTCTGGGGATGGGGATGGGAGCTATGAAAGAACTAAAAAAAGATCCTAAAGTGTAAAGATGTACAACTGACTGTGAAAGTTAGAATCGTTCAAGCCATTCTATTCCCTCTTTCCATGTACAGATGTAAGAGCTGCATAGTGAGGAAAATGGATAAGAGGAAAATCAATTCATTTGAGATGTGGTACTGGAAAAAAGGGCTGAGGACACCATGGACAGCTAAAAAGACAAACAAATGGGTCCTAGAACAGATCAGACCTGAAATCTCCCTAAAAGCCAAAGCCAAGATGATAAAGTTGAGTTTGTTGTATTTTGGTCACATCATAAGGCGGCATGACTCATTGGAAAAGGCAATAATGCTATGAAAGATGGAGGGGTGTAAAAAGACGGGAAGGTTGAATGCTAGATAGATGGCCTATATTCATTGATATGAATTTGCAGGACCTAAGCAGAGCAAGAGTGAATAGGGAGTCTTGGAGATGTCTCACCCACAGTGTCACCATGAGTCGAAATTGACTCAAAGGTGATTAACAACAAATAATAATTATTATTTTATGAATCTGAAGCTGAATTTGGGGAATGTTGTGTATTAAGTATTGAATATGAATCGGGAGGCCTGGATTCACCCTGGGAACATCAGACCCTTTCCTGAGAAATATCACTGGTTTTATAAGACCTTTCTTTGCTTCTCTCAAAATTTGTCAGCTACTTTGTATGAGGAAAAACTCAAAGCCTGCTTTCAGTTTTGCCTGTGACCAAACCCAGTAACAAACAAACTTCTAATGTGTGGGTATGGACACAATTCATTTGATTCCAAGAAATTTTGGTTGTATCAAAAGCCCTTTCCCAAAAGTCCAATTCTTCCTCCAAGACAGACATATCATGCATAGCAGGGAGTAGCATCTGAAATTAACACATGAAATTAACTGATAAGAATTTTTACCTATGTTGTATCTTTCCAATAATTGATGAAGAGAATAATTTTCATGTCCTTCTCTAGAATTCTAGTTAGTGCTATATATGGTGCAGTGGTTTGTGTGTTTGACTATGACTCTGGAGACCAGAGTTTGATTCCCAGCTCAGCCATAAAACCCACTGAGTGACCTTGGACCAGTTACATGCTCTCAGCCTCAGGGGAAGGCAATGGCAAACCTCCTCTGAACAAATTGTGCCAAGAAAACCCCATGATAGGGTTACCTTAGGGTCACATAAGTCAGGAGCAACTTGAAGGCCCATGAGAACAACAAATGGAAATGAGGCAAAAATCCATTCACCTTTTGTCAGGATGACATAGGGTGCATCTACACTATAGAAATATTGCAGTTTGGTGCCATTTTAACTGCCATGACTCCATCCTACAGAACCCTAGAGTTTCTAGTTTTGTGAGGCACCAATACTCTTTAGCAAAGAAACTAAAAGTTTTATAAGACTATCCCAGGATTCCATAGGATGGAGTGATAGCACTTAAACTGGTATCAAACCACTTTATTTCTACAGTGTAGATGTAGACCCCGAGACAACTGATTTCTGGTTGCATGCATGACATGCTGACTTACAACTTCCTACAATGTATGCTGTATCCAGCCACAGCCATATGAAATGTGAAATGGGATCTCAGTTTGCAAATCAATCTCTTAGCTGCTTTCCTAAATTAATTCTTAAGAGATTTGAAGATATGAAGTAAAATATTCCTTAACTTTTTTAAAGGCAAATGCAATAGGATAGAGACTAGAGTTTTTCCTATCCAAAGATAAAATAAAAATAAACAGGCCTTATCTGTTACTGAGCAATTCAAAAGATGAGTACAGCAAACCAACTTCTCTCAATAGAATTCAGTTCTTCTCCAGGTTCAAACTGTTCCCTTTGCTCTTTGTTAATATTTCTGATATGATGTGCCTGGCATTTGTGAACAGATTCTGGTCATCTTGCAATCCCATCAAAGCTAGTCTTTGTTTGAAGTGTCAGAACTGGCTAAGGCAAAAATCTGTCAAACCTGGATGAATTTCACTTGCAGCCTATATAGAGGGGGGAAGGGAGGTAGGGGGAGGGAAAGTCTCCAGGTGTCATTATTAGCACACTCAAAGCCTTCTGAAATGAAATTCTGTTGCAGGTTTTTTAAAAAATTGAATTTTCTCTCTTTCCTTCAGCCCTTGATTTGGAATGCCAAACATTCTCTCAATCATGTTCAAAAGAAATGGAATCCAACTATTTCATCCTTCTTAACACCCAAAGAAGTTATTTAATTATTTGTAGTGTCCATCTCAATGACCTCCATGGTCAAGAGAAGGACCATTTATCTATCAGCATCATCTCTACACCAGTCCTTTTCATATAGCATCAGACTGCAGTCAAAGACTACAGTACAATAACTTGGGCATATGTCCTGTGAAGTTCAAAAGATCCCTATATTCTCACTTTTGAAACATTTCCCAAATGTTTTCATTTTATTCTGTAAGGGGTATCTATGTGTGTTGTGTTAATGAAACCCTTAGAAAAACAAGGGACAAATCTGCATACAGCTAAAGCTTGTTGTTGTAGTTGTTTACATACTGCTATACTGCTATTTATTTTTTAAAATATACTTTAGCATTTTAACTAGAGACCCAGTGGTTATACTATTTGACCAGATTTTTTTGACTTTTCTATTTCTTCCCCTATCCAAGATTCTATAATAAGTGTTCTGATCAATGTTTGATCCCAGATATGAGAACTCTTTTTACTATCTCTATTACCTCATTGTCTAATTTGAATGTGTATAAGTTCTCTATGGTCATTATTTTTGTTTCACTCCTCCCTCTTCCATATCCAAGCCTACTTTCCTTATAATATGTTCTGTATATAGGTTAAATAGGTAGGGTGATAGGAGGCAGCCTTATCTGACTCCTTTGTCAATTGGGAATCATTCTGTTTCTCTGTGTTCTGTTCTGACAGTAGCCTCTTACCCTGAGTACAAATTCCTCATTAGGACTATCAGATGTGTTGGTACCCCCATGTATTTAAGGACATTCCATAACCTTTCATGATCTATGCAGTCAAAGGCTTTGCTATAGTCTATACAGCACATGTTGATTTTCTTTTGGAACTCCCTGCTATGCTCCATTAGCCATCGTATATTTGCAATGTGATCCCTGGTGCCTCTTCCTTTCCTAAAGCCTGCTTGGATCTCTGGGATTTCTTTCTCCATGTGTGGTTGGGGTCTGTGTTGCAGTATTTTGAGCATAATGTTCCTTTCATGGGATATTAGTGCTATGGTTCTATCATTGTTGCAGTCTCTTGTGTCTCCTTTTTTGTGGATGGGGATGTATATTGATCAAAACAAACTTGTCTACATCTATACATAACAACACACTGCAGTCCTATACAAATTTTCTTGGCAGCAGCTCCTATTGAATTCAATACCTTAAAGAAGTCATATATAGTATTTCACTTTAAAATATACATCCTGTCCCAGTGTTTTTCTAGGGCATCTTCCATAATTTGGTGTGCTCTAGTGTCATGCCCACTAGAGAACTCAGCAGAAAAATCAGACCCTGAGCCTGAGCATCAGCAGAGACTGTGGCCTTGGAGGATAATCAGGAGCCCAGCCTTCTAGAAATGTGGGGGGGGGGAGGAGGAGGAAACCAGCATACCTACCTACAGACAGAGGAGATAGATCTGAAAAGGTATGCCTCCAGTGGCTTTATACAAAAGCTTTCAGAGGCTTTATACAAAATGCCAAACAATTAAGGATCAGCTGCACTTGTGAGAGCTGATGATAAAAACCTGGGAAGGATGGCAGAAGCTATCTGATTTCCCTGGCAAAACACTTTGTTCCTTGACACTCTGTTTAACTTCTTGACTTGGATCTTGATTTTTGGACTGACCATTCTGCTTTTCTGGAACTCTTGACCTTCTTGGACTGCTTGACTACACTCTTTGTTTGAATCTTTGGCTTGCACCCAGACTCACTAAGGACCTTGTTTTCAGACTCTGCCTTTTGCTTGTAAGTCTGCTATTCAAGACTTCCCTTAACTCCACAAACTGCATGGTGTTCTTTTGTTTATTTGGCAAACAACTTATTTAAAATTTGTTATCAGCTACTGGCTGCTTTCCTGGACATCTACCGTAGATACTTTGGACATCAAGTCCTGTCCACCCCAGCCAGGCATATTCAATCATCAGGAATGTTGGGAACTGTAGTTCAAAACATCTAGAAGACACCAGCTTGGAAGAAGGCTGCTCTCGTACATGTCATTTTGAAGAATCCCAGATATCAGGTATCCGTTTGCTGTTTCCAACCCCATCTAGCCACAGGACATACAAGATGTCCTAGTGCCAGTTCCATAACAGATGAAATAAACCCAATAAGCTTTCTAAGGATTTCCAATAGATAAATGTTTTCCCTAACCACTTTTCTTCTATTGATTTTATGTAGGTGAGACATCTTTTAAAATTAATTTTATTCAATTTTTGTTATGGGTGGGGGAAGAGAATGTAGTAGATTGACATGACATCAACCATAAACAGAAGAAACTTCAACAAAGAACAGTTAATAATGGTATGAGACATAGTTTTTCCAACTGAGTACTAGAGAATATTCTAAATGCTGAAGTGTCACCTTTGGAAGGGGAATCAAGACATAATGTATCCTTCCACAGGTATACTTGATTCATTATACTTGAGCCTAGGAGGGTGCAGTAGTGGTGAATGATTGTTAATATATTCAATAAACTTTGACCAGTCATCATAGAATGTGTCTTATAAATAAATAAATAAATAAATACCATAAAATGTTTGTATTATTCTTATACCTGTCTGGCGCATGCCAAAGAATATTTTCCAGCCCTAAAGTCACCATCAGAGTTTCAGCTATCTCTCAGCACTTTATATAATTTGTTTTTAATACTTATTCTTAATTCAAGGACAGAGCCAGAACATATGCTATCATGCTTCTTCCCTACAGGTGCACTCAGTATTCACTTAAGTAGCAATCTTCATGGAGATTAATGTGGCAGGCATATAGTAATCTCCCCATAAAATATTATCTGGGATTAACTGAGATTGTAATATCCACATTATAAATTACTTTGGATTTGAACTAAATCAGAAAATTTCACTCTCACACACACTTATTCAGTCTGTGTTGCATGTGCAGGTGTGCACACAAAAAAAGTCCTGACTGGCAATTGCCTGGGTTATTGATTAATGCATTCTTCTCACTAATACAACATCAAGAATGGAACTGTTCACAGAAACAACCTCAATTTGATATTATAGGCAGAGTGTGGACAACTATAGCCCTGAAGACATGGTTGGACTACAGCTCCTAGAATTCCTGATCAGTGACTGTATGAGCTAGAGCTGATAGGAACTGGAGCTCAACAAGACCTGTTCTATTAAAGACATGTAAAACCCAAGAATAACCCAGGCTGCAATAAAATTAAGTTGTTGTTTTCGACATTTCAAATTCAGTTGCAGTGAGGGCTGGTACTCTCTTCCACCAACTGCATTCAACCTCATGTGTTGCTTTTGCTCTCAGGAGGATGCCACTTGGCCAGCTTATTCAAATAAAGCAAAGCTGGGTTGGCCAAAAGCATTTTGCTGCCTAGGGCAAAGATCAAAATATTACTATTCCATGAAAACTGACTCAACTGGGTCCAGAATTATACTTTAGCATTAATGAGAAGACAGCATCCTCTACTGTACCTGAATCTGGTTTACAGGACAAAGGATAAAGTGCATGGTATAGAAGTGTCACTTTGAGTATGCACATATTTATCAGATGATCCAGTTTGCACTCTCCAAAGTTATCATTTCTCCTCCTTGCTTCCTCTGCTTCAGATTGATCTATTTCATATCATATCCAGTGAGAAGTCTGAAACATGGCTTTTGGAAGCCTAGTATATGAGTCCTGATGCACAATCTTTTTTTAAAAAAGGCAGAAGGCCTAGATGAGCACCATACAAATGTGCAGCTATGATACTCTGTTTTGAGAAGAGGGTGATTTGTTATTCAAAGCAGAAAAAAGCATTTCATAGAAATTATATTTGGTTTAGCACAAGGTTATGGTCCACCACTGCATTACCTTTCCACACTGGTGGGATTGCTTGCCCCTGTAAGGCAAGAGACTATGCTGATGGTATTGATACTATCAGTAGGATCTGCAATGTAGCTTCATGTCAACTGTGGAGACAGCAAGAAAAGAAGAATCATATTGGGTATCTATAGTTCCAGCATATTGAATCCTTGGATTTGCAGTTTTATAAGTTATTTACCCTTTTCTGCCAAAGAGTGCTGGTGCCTCACAAAACAATACAATCAAAGATTCTGCAGGATTAAGCCATAGCAGTTAAAGTGGTGTCAAACTACATTATTTCTACAGTGCAGTTGCATCATGTGTCTTATATTGTATACCTCATTAAAGTGGCAGAGGTTTGAAGCACACTATAGGGAACGGGGACAGCCCAAGCTGTCCTGCCACCAGAGATGAGAAACAAAGCACTGTCACTCCCACATCAATCACGGTGGTAGTGATGCCATCTTCCTAACAGACATTATTGATGTATAGCTGGTGGTACCTTCCCTGGCCTGATAAATAGGCAGAGGATAAGATGGGATGCCCCAACACCTTTGCTTGAGAAATAGGACACTGTAGGTATGCTGCTTATACTTCCATCAGCCCACCCTGTAACAATACCTGCCTGAAGAAGAGAATGATACAGTGGCCAATAGAGCTAACCTCATTTTTCTGTTGTTTGCTTGGACTTTTCTCTAGTACTGTCTAGGTTTGGAATGTTAACACCTCTTATTAGCTTGCTTTATTTTTATGCATAAGGTGGTTACTATGATAAAAAAACTTGTTTCTTCCTATTTCCTCCCTGCTGCATGTGCAATGGTCAACACATTCACACATTTTCTCAGCCATTAAAAGGATTATTAATTTACACCAGGCTTATAGAGTAGACTAGCCAGGAAGAATGAGGCACACAAAGACTTGTCATGCCCATAATGGTCTGTAAAAGGATTCCAAATGATGCTACAAAAACCATTTCATAAATCTATGTCCCAAAATATATTATTGGCATTGACCTGACATGAATTTTCCCCAACATTTTTTTTTATTATTTTGTGTACAGAAAGGTTTGCCACTTTCTGGTTTACATAACTGAAATTGTACTTTGTGTCTCATCTGGCTGAGATCATCTAATGCCAGTTTAAGAGAGAATTTTAAAGACAGACTGTGTGATTCTGTTCTTGTAACAGCTTCTGCCTAATGTCCTTGTTCTGTGGAGACTTTCATTAGTATGTGCCCTGATCTTGTCCTCAAAACCCTCATTGCTTTAGACAAGCATGGATTTAATTGAAAGAATACCAAGCTGTGACAGTGGCTCAGGTGTGAAGGCCGTTTCCCTTAGCAGATTAAATTCAAGCTAATGACTGAGGTTTTTTTTTGTTTTGTTTTTGTTTTTTAAATCTCATTCTCTCTTAGGAATGATTTAATACCACAAATTAATTATCATCTCATACTGGCTCCTTTCTACAGGGCTGATGTCTATCATACACACCACTATAGATAGCAATATATATATATATAGATCAAACCAACTTGTCAGTGTACCACTGACACATCAAATTTGGGTTACCATGTTCAACTCAACTACGAGGTGAAAAAGACCACCCCAAAGGAACGGCATCATGTCACCCCTTTGATCACCAGGCTGGGCCAAAGTTTTGGCCAGGACAGGGGAAGGAGGAGGAGAAGGCTCTCCAGG
>CM034706.1:157196260-157209893 GCA_020142125.1 Phrynosoma platyrhinos | reverse complement strand
AAACGTTTCTTCCAAGTGGTGTGAGATGCAGCCCATCCCTTGCCAGGAATCCAGATGGATGTATATAGTTTTCTTTTGTTACTTCTGTTTTACAATTACAATAAAATCTTTACTTTGGACTACTGCTGTGTATTCATGGGAGACTGAAAGCCTGGACGGATGCATGGAGCTGCTACATTCCTGGCTGGTGAAGAAAATGGCTGTGGAACAGCAGCCAGGCATTTCAGCAAATTAAACTCTGCTAGTCAGTCACCATAAATCAACAAGTTAAACAATACAGTTAAGCATGGTGTATTAGTAAGATGGTAAAGGGGAACACCAGAGGAGGAAGGAGTGGGATTAGGGGAAGTTCTCCATGAGGATATGATAACAGATGAAGTCCATGAAAGGTAGGGATTAGTAGGTAAAGCAAGTCACAGAGCAAAGGAAAAATAGAAAAACACTGACAGATAGAAAATGATATGGCATGAATGTGAGAATATCATGTTTGTGGGATGTGTGAAGAGTTAAAGGGTGGAAGAGGGGGGAAAAGGGCATGAAGGAAGAAATGTAAGTGTAAGAAGGTATGAGTAAGTGAAGCAAGGGTGCATGAAGGGCTGTGAAATGAATGGAGTGTGAGGGGATGTATGGGAGAAAGGAGGAGATAAGAAGATAAGATGACAAGAAGGATAAAAAGAAGATTGAGAAGAGTAAGGGAGAAGGGATGGAGACAGAGCGTTGAAAGATAAAGGATGGAAAATTAAACAGGAAGAGAAAAAAGGTACAGAAGTGTAGTGAAGGGATAGGTAAGGGACTGGAAAGAAAGTGTGAGACAGGTGATTAAAAGAATGATTGAAGAGGGGAAAGAAGAGGGGGAGGGGAGGATGTTGTGAATTGGTGTGTTCTGACTCATTTAGATGTTATATATGTGTGCTAAAATTAAACATATAAAAGATTGGGGTTTTATGGAAGTTAGGAGGGGGAGGGATGATTTATCTGTTATTAGTTATTTAGGAAATAGGTTAGTATGATTCTATGTATTCAGTAAAATGCTTTTTTAGTGTGGAAATGTTATATTTAATTGATAGGGTTGATTGTTGCTTGTAATATTTGTTGTATTATTATTTATTTTAATATTAATAAACATATTAATAAAAATGAAAATGGGCATTGGAAAGATATTATATGTTCTATCTAGACGCTAAAGGTTTGCCACAAATAGGATAACTCCTGGACTGAATCTCCACCTGCTCAAGAGAAGCAAAGAAGGAAAGCACAGGGTTTGTTTTTCCAACTGTTAGAAGCCCTTTTATTTCTGTTTTGATCTTACTTTCCTTTTTATTCTCGTCTTCTTGCAACCTTGCCATTTGTATTCCCAGCTTCTCCCATAGCAGCTCACCATGAGCACAAGTCAGCACTCTGCTAATTTTTTGTGCTCTAAAAATGCCAGCAGGTCAGGTTAAGGTTAAATCATCTTCCCACACTTGTCTGCCTTTCTTTTGGTTTTACTCTCTATTTTAAATCCCCATCTACTACTAAAATGATACTCTCTGAGCATGTACATAGGAACACTCAGCATAACAGACAGCCCCATAGACAAAATAGATGCTCCACTTTTTTGGGCACAGAAACATACTGCCTTGCATATTTGCATGGAGATACCACCTGGATAGAGAGATATGGTGTGTATGAAAGCAAGGAGAAAGGTCCATTTCTCTCAAAGGTGGGATGTGAGCAGTAGGGTCCCTCAGAGATCTGTATTTGGATTGCCAAGAGATGGAACTTGTGCAAACCTCGGTAAAAAAAAAATCTCAACCCAGTGTCTGTAGAATGGAATGTTCTATGACAGGCATCAGTAAAAAGGGAACTGAAAATCATCCATTATTATATTGCACTTACAAAAATCCATGGTGTGATCCCATCCTGGTCTCTGAACCTAAAAATAATGTATTATAGAGCAGGAAAAAGTGTAGAATGGGCAATCAAAATTATCAAAATTAGCAACTCTTTTAGGGGACTTTTTCAAACAGTGCATAATTAAACTAGCATTCACTGCCAGAAGATGTAATTTTGTCTGCCAACTGGGATGGCTTTAAAGGAAGATTGCATACATTCATAATGGGCAAGAGATCCACCAATTGCTACTAGTCTACTGGCTACTCCCAGATTTCAATACTATGAGGAGCTTCAGTGGGGAGGAAAGCGTACAGGTACAGCTCAAGTACAGGCTATTTGAAGAACCAAACCTCCCTATTTGCACCTATTAGGACTCTAAAGGTGCAACTACACTGTAGAACTAATGCAGTTTGACACCATTTTAACTGCCATGACTCCATCCTACAGAATCCTAGGTAGTTTTTTGAGGCACCAGCACTCTTTGGCAAAGTAGGCAAAAGCCCTTGTAAAACTACAAATCCCAAGATTCCATAGGATGGAGCTACAGCACTTAAATTGGCATCAAACTGCATTATTTTTACTGTGTATATGTATCTAAAAGCCCTTCTCTCTATTCTGCTAGCTTCTCGGGATTGTTTGGAGGGAGCAAGAGAGAGAGGGCTTTCTCTAAGGGCTTTTGCAGACTGGCAGAAATAGTGCAAATTGAGTCCACTTTAACTGCACTGACTCAGTGCCAGGGAATCACAGGAACTGTAGCTTATTTTGGTACCAGAGCTCTCTGACAGAGAAGGCTCAATGTCTCAGAAAAAAAACAACAACTCACAATTCCCATGATTCCCTAGCACTGAACCAGGGCTTTCAGATTTTGGAACTCACTCCACAGAGAGACTAGGAAAGCCCCATCCTTGTTCTCCTTCAAGCAGCTATTCAAAACATTTTTATGCCATCAGATTTTTAGAAATTAACTGGGATGGAGTTTTAATTCTTTGCAATTATGTTTTTAAGCTTTGTGTATAGTCGTTAAATGAATTTTAATCTTTTAACTCTATAAATTGTTTAATCCCTTTTAAAATAACTCTTATATTTATACATTCGTTAATCATTTTGTATAGTTTTTTATTTTTGTTTTTTTCAAATATGTTGTTAACTGCCTTGAGTTCCATTATTAGGAATAAGATGGGATATAAATGAAATTATTTTTATCATCATCATCATCAATATTATAATTATTATGGCTATCTACCATCTCAATTATCAAAGACAGTGTGATTCTCTATACAAGTTTCTGAAGAACCATAATATGGAGGGTGTAACCAAGTTCATATACAGAACTATGGCCACTTAGGAAAAAAATGCTGGACAAGATAGGTCTTTGGTCTGATCAAATATTTATTTTCTTATATTCTTATACAACAAACCATCAGATAAAAAGGTTGGAAGAAGACCATAGTTCACAATTTAAAGATACCAACATGTTGCTTCCAGAGCCAGTGCCAGCAAAGAAAAGAACACCAAGCAGTCAATAAGGAGAAGGGTCATCTGAGATTACACATTCTTAAATGCAGTGACTGACATGTAGCCATTTTCTGACTCCAGATAGGCATCTTTATTTAGACACTTCCACATGGACCACCACCAAACTCACTGCTGGCCAGAACATACATGCTTCTCAGGACCTGTGCTACCATATCAGAAGATGCACATGCCTTCTGACACTTCAGTTACTACCCCCCCCCCCAAAAAAAGGTTACCAAATAACTTTGGTAACAATATTTTCATACTGATCAGACTTCATCCTGAGGAAGTTTCCCACTCATTCTGAGCTTTCCACACAACATCAAGATACTTGGACAGGTGCAGCAATATATGTGAACTCAACCATTTTCATAATGAGAGGATAATATAGTTGTAAGATGAAATTTCCAGTGGTAGAGGGAAGCAGTGACCTTGGAATTGTGAAACGGATTCCAGGTGTACATCACGTCATGATCTAAATGAGAAGTTAAAGGTGATCTATAAATTCTCAGCAGAGAATGTTTGAGTCAAACTACAGGAGTTTAAGGGGAGAAAAAACATCCATAATTATTACCTTTTTATCATACCACCTGCAGTTTTGTAACATGTGTAGGGAAAGTTTCTGGCAGCTAAACACTGGCAACCACCATTTTTCTTTCCCAAAAACCATCTGGGAACAATGCTACATGATTGTGTGGTATCATTCCCAGAATTTACAAAGAGCCCTCAGGACTGGATTACGTTTATGGTGCCAGGAGGGTAAAATGTAACTCACTTTCCTGTATAATTTCCTCAGTCAAAATCATCATTGACACCAGATCCCAGTATGGCTATTTTTGCTTTGGGGGAATGTATGTGTACAAATGTGACCTGCATGAGATTTCTCTACTTTGGTTCTTAAAACATTAAGAAATGTCATATAACTGAATGAGGAAAGAATATCCGTGGACAGTGCATTTTTATACATTCACATAAAACACACACACACACACATCCCCAATACGCAAGGGGAAGAGTACCATAAAAAGGAAACAAGTAAAACCCAAACAGGGCCAGTTCACAATGGCATTAATGAGAGTCAAGTAATCATCCAGTAATTATTTAAGCTGATGTAGACAGCCCAAATAACCAAAAAATGTGTCCAGCCAGAAATTGGCTATAAGACATACATTCAAATGGAGATTGTGCAGCATAGTTTTCAGACCACTGAGCAATATGAGTGCCTTGTGAATGTCAAAGTTTTCACAGGCAAAATTAATATAAGCCATATCTTCCAACCAAAAAGAATCCATGTCAGGGCATGAGTATATCATATGATTTCCATTACCAATATCTGGTTGAACTAGACAGCTTCTATTTCAAAAAGCACTGTGGTGTCCAATATGCCCTAAAGATCAGCTTTTGTTTTGTTTTTGTTTTTGCAGAAACAATCTCAATTTTAAATCCAGTGAAATAGCACAAACAAAAACGAAACCAGCATTCCATTGATTATACTGTATGAAACAATATTGTTCTTTGTTCCACTCATGTCTGAACTCCTGAACATCAATTGTTACATTCCAATAAACCTTTATAATCAATTATTCTTGGTTTCAACTTCTCTAAAGGTCCATTTAATACCTCTAACAGCTCAGTATATGCTGACATGCTTAAAGCTGTATTTGTATACCAAAGGCTGCTGTAATTGCAAAACTTGAAAATGGTACTTATCCTGAAATACTGAAAATGTTTTTTTAATTCCTTGTAGAACACAGTAGTTAGTCTAACATAAAAATCCCATATTAATTACATTTCTTACATAACAATAACTGTCTCTCTGCTTTGAAACTGTTTCTGCAAGTTTTCAAGGTTTGAAGTGATTGGGTCAGGACAGACCTACACTGTGAGATAGATCAAGTTGAAAAAGTGACTGGTCCAGGGTCATTCAATAAGTTGCATGATTGCATGGGGACATTAAACAGTATCTCCCTAAGTGGGTGTTGGTAACCTCAAGGTTGGACTTTTGTAATGTGCTCTACATTGGGCTAAGTTTGTATTAAGTTTAGAAACTTCTATTAGTTCAAAATACAGTGATGAAATTGATCACTGATACATCTAGGAGTGAATATATCACACCAATATTAAAATCATTCCACTGGCTGCTAGGTAGTTTCTGAGCAGGGTACAAAGTGTTGGTTATTACTTTTAAAGCCCAACATGATTTGGGTCCAGGTTATCTATGGGATTGCTTCCTCCTATATAATCTGCTCCATATACTCAGGTCCTCTGGGGGATATTTACTTCAACAAGCTAGGATTAGACTGGCAATTGTCACAAAGAGGACATTTTCATCAGCTGCCCCGAGATTGTGGAATGACCTGCCAGGAGAGATTTGACAGCTGAACATGCTGCCTGAATATAAAACAGTATAAAAACCTATCTCATCCTATCTAAGCAACCTTTCCAGTCAATTTTAAACTATGAATTTTAAATTAATATATTTTTAATTTTATGTTGGATAATTTGAATGTGTCCTGTGTTTATGTGTTTTAACTTATGTGTTCAAATGGTATTATGTGCTTTAATCTATGTTGTACCCTCCATTGAGCCTTGGGGAGTGGTGGGTAAATTATTAAAATTATTATTATTATTTAGCTGATACAGGATTCTGGCCAATCATCAACACAACATTAAGCCTTGCTATATGAACTGAGAACTGGAAAATTAAATTTACCTTCAAAGATTGGCAACATCTTTTTGACTGCAAAATAAGAAAAACAAGTCCCTCATATACATTTCCTAAATAGGGCATCACATTTTAATGTTGCTTTTGAGTGATATGCAGTGGTTCACCACAAAAAAGCAGTGGAAAATGATATCTTGAGTATATTAAACTTACTTGATGGTGTAATATTCATTGCTGATGAAAGCTTACTAAATGATGCAGATAATGGGGAAATTAACCTAAAGGAGGTAGTCTTGAAGAGGGTATACTTGTAGAACTATGCAGTTCTTAGGACAGATCTAAGAAAAAATAAAATGGTTGGTGTGCCTTTATCTTAGTAAGTGCTCCCCTTAAATTATTCCTCCTCTTTCCTACACAATCAACCATGAAACATTTTGCATTCTTACTTTGATCAACTCATTCTAAGGCCTCGCTGCCACTATGATATAACTCAAATTGCTGATCAGGTTATATGTGCCTTGTCCCCACTTGAAACTGGTTTTAATTCTATTGAGCTCAGTTTCAGTTGCAATGAAGCAAGGCAAATGCTGAGGAAGGGGGGGAACCTCTTTTCTGACAGTAGATTCAGACTGATTCAGAAGTGTGTTCAACCAGTGGGAATTATGGATCTGAATCACATCATTCTGGAAAGGAGGGGGATAATCAGCCATTTTCCCCCCTCTCAGCACTGCCTTTGCTTTGCAGTGTGACCTATGGGTGATTTTCCTCCCTTCTCCAAGGCTGATGATGGATTGCAAAAAGGAGGGCATAGACCCCTGATCCCCCCCTTTCCCCAAGGCTGATGATGGCTGGCCAAAAGGAGGGCACATATCCCCAATCCCCCCCCCCTTTCCCCAAGGTTGATGATGGCAGGCCAAAAGGAGGGCACAGACCCCTGATTCCCTTTCCCCTTTACCCAAGGTTGAGGAAGGCTGGCCAAAAGGAGCACACAGACCCCTGATTTTCCCCCCTTGTCACTGATGATGTGCAGATGATTGACATACATTTTGAAGAGACACAAACTAGTGGGAGCAACAATTGTGCCAAAAAAGAAATGATTACAAGGGAATAATGAAAAGATTCACTTTCATAGTGGGAATGACAGACTTTTTGGAACTGATTCACTGACACTGAGCGAAGGCCAATTACAAACTGGTTTAAATGTAAGTGGGAATGAGCCATAGGAGTCCAAAGTTGTAAAAGTGTAATTCACTCATGCAACCTAAAAATGGCATAAATTTGTAAGTCAGATTGCTACAAAGATGTCTATGCATGTTTTTTTCTTTATTCCTTACTATTTTTTAAAAAAAAATCATTTCTACACCATGTGTAAGTGATGTATTCAGTTAACTGCTACACCTGTATCCCAACTGTTACTCAATGATTTAGAGGTGGCATACATAGTTCTCCTTCTCTCCATTTTATCTTCAACCTGTGAAGTAGATTGGATTGAAAAAAAGTGACTGGCCCAAGGTTATTCAGTAAGTTTCATGGCAGTGTGGAGATGTCAAACAGTACCTCGCAAATCCCAGTCTAACAATCTAACCATTATAACACACTGAGGGCCTTTGCAGACTGCTAAAAATAGTGCAAATTGAGTCCACTTTAAGGGTTAGCATTAGGGTTAGTGAATCATGGGAACTGTATTTTATTGTGGCACCAGAGTTCTCTGACAGAGAAGGCTCAATGTCTCAGGGGAAAAAAAATTCCCATGATTCCCTAGCACTAACCATAACCCTTAAAGTGGACTCAATTTGCACTATTTCTGGCAGTCTGCAAAGGCCCTGAGTCTCTTGTATGATTCCTAGCCCTACTTATTGGGTTGGATCCATACTTAGACATGCTTAAAGGAGACACATTAAAACTAATGAGAGTTATATTAGTCATGATTAATTGAAATCCCACTGATTTCTGTGGTTACTCTAAGTATGAGTAAGGGCCTCGGCAGATGGCTAATTGGGCCGTCTTGGAGGCAGGGAAGAGGAGGGGCAGCCACATGCTCGGTGCCCCTTTCTCCTCCCGAGGTTGCCCTTGGAGCTGCCGGCCCTCCGCACGGCCGGTGCTCTGAGGGCAACCTCCCGCTGCAGCGTCTGCACACACTGCAACAGATAAGTCAGCGAAAGTGCACCCTACGCTTTTGGGGCGCACTTTCACTGACTTCTGAAAGGAGCGCTGATTTAGCGCTCCTTTCAGAGGCGCCGATGGTGCACCGTGGTGCGGATGCCATGGTCCCACGGCGCACCGTCCCATGGTGTCCCAGACACCCTCGTCTGCTTCTCCTGTAAGTCCTGTTATTCATAAGTAATCACTAATAATAATATGAGTAGCCAGCCAATGCCTTTCATCTCCAAGAATTCTTGATTTAACCTACAAATGAAAATACATCAAGAATTAGCTACACAAAATTGGGCAGGATTGCATAATGCTTTGTGGAGGTGTAATGTTGTTATTCACAGAGTTCTAGTGTTGTAAATGAGAGACTAGAATCTTATATTGTAATTATTGCTGTCAAATTCTGGCATTCTTTTGAACACTCTGTCATATTCCATCAGCATAGTCATAAAATTAGTGTAAGGCGTCGAAAGCTTTTGTAATGATGACTGAAGATTTCACTGCCAATAAGTTAGCTATGACAAACATGAAAGAAATCACTCTTTTATATTGTTTTTATGTTTTCACATTATTTAAAAACCTAAATGGCATGATAAATGCTTCTTGTATTGCCACCAACTGTTATTATATTTTCCCTCTTTTGCATCATGCTCATCTTTTTCAAATGAAAGAGAATACTTCAAAGAAATTAGTGAGCAAGCTGATAAAAACAGCTGCTAGGTTAAAAAAACATATTTAGTTCATGATTAATTGACATTTGCATTTTTCCTCCTGATAGGCATGTTAAATGTCTGACTCAAGAGAGGAGATGAGGTCAAATTGTACTACTTTTGATAATGGGATGGATCGACATAGGTGTGGGCTAAATACAATAAAATCCAAAGTCCAATGCAGAAAGTACATCATGAAAGCTTTCAAAGCTCCACTGACTTCTTCAACAGGCACATGATGTTTTAAAAAATCAAACAAGAAAAGAAATGTGATAATGTTAGTCATAAGCCTACATTTTGCATCAGATATTGGTTTCTGTGTATTGTTGTTCAGTTGGTCTGGCGTGATCTCAGCCTACTCACTTTCTTTGTCATGTGGAGACTGAGGCAAAAGATAGTAAAAATTAAACTCCATTAGCAACAGCAAAGTAACTTTTCTTGGGCTCCAGGCTGTCTCTATCCTTTGTGAGGTCACAGGCCCCTTTTGTAGGCAGAGAACATTGAAGTTATCAAGAAATCAAGAAGCAAATCATTCTTTTGTGGATTCTGGATTTTGCTGTATTTTGCATGATAACTAATATACCTACACCTGCTTCCCCCCACCCCTCGATGATGGGTCAAAGTATTATATAATTTGGGTTGCCGTTCTATACATGTCTACTTTTTAGTACTGTGTCATTGAGAACAGGATTTGGTCCCCATTCTGTGAAACAAGACACACAAAAGTCCATCATAAAATCTCATCTTACCCTACTTTGCCTTCAGGCTCTTCCCATCACTCACATACCTTTGTCAACCAAACCTCTTGCTGCAGTTATCATATACATTTCAGAGCACTGATTTTATCTCATTTCATCATCCAGGTTGTACTTCTTTCTTCCTAAACTTTTTGTTAATATTACTCATTTTGTGGTGTATGGGTTTAAGAGACACCAGTGCTAAATAATATCTCCAAGATGATGATTTTGCAGTTCTGCTTCTTAAACAGAAGTGACAAGGAAGACTGATATTCATTCCTACAAAATTAGTAAAGTTGCCAAATCTCTTTCTCTTGGAAATGATTCATTCTTATTGACTGATCTTGGAGGATTTTTCTCAAGCATACGAGATCATATTAAGTTGAAAGACGACAAAGTTTCATCCTGCCATGACAGAACAAAGGCATTCTTTTCATTGTAAAGTTATGTTAATGGCAAAAGATATGGGGAACTGGGGGAGAAAAGAAGATGTAATCATCAGGGGGGAGGGAATCTTTGTGTGAAATTTCCTCCCAGTATATTTCAATGTTCATGTTCAATCATGGGGGGGGGAGGAGAAACTATAAAATAAATTATTATTCACAGTTCATATTATGGGCTAGGGATTTGCACTGCTCACAAAAATTGATGTAATGCTTCAGAAAATAATTTGCTTTAGGTCAAACAGCTCTAGAGTCAGTACATCTTGGGTCATAATCTGGAAATCCAGAGGCTCATGCCTCACAATAACTTTGTTGTTGTTAACTGCTCTCAAGTCAATCTTGACCCATGGTGACCCTATGGATGATACATCTCCAAGACCCTCTGTCCTCCACTGCTCTGCTTAATTCCTGCAGACCCATACCCATGACCTCCTTAATAGAGTCCATCCATCTGGCATGTGGCCTTCCTCTCTTCCTACTTCCCTCCACCCTTCTCAGCATTATTGTCTTTTCCAATGAGTTTTCCCTTCTCTTTATGTGTACATAGTATGACAGCCTCAGTTTGGTCATCTTGGCTTCCAGGGAGGTTTTCAGCTTGATCTACTCTAAGACCCATTTATTTGTCTTTTTGGCTGTCCATGGAATCCTCAACATTCTTCTCCAGCATCCCATCTCAAAGAAATTGATTTTCTTCCTATCATCTTTCTTAACTATCCAGCCCTCACATCCATACACGTTAAGAGGGAATGCAATGGCTTGTATGATTTTAACCTTTGTGCTGAGTTCTATATCTTTGCATTTAATAATATTTTTTATTTCTTTCATAGTCACCCTCCCCATTCTTAATTTTCTTCTGATTTCTTGACTGCAATCCCCATTTCTATCAATGCTTGATCTCAGGTATGAGAATTCTTTTTCTATTTCTATTTCTTCATTGTCTAGGTTGAACTTGTGAAGGTCCTCAGTGGTCATAATTTTTGTTTTCTTTATGTTCCACAATAAACCTGCCTTTGCACTTTCTTCTTTGATCTTTCTTAGTAGGTGTTCCAGGTTGTAAGGTTTTCTGCTAGTATTATGGTGTCATCTGCATATCTTAGATCAGGGGTAGGCAACCTTTTTGAGCCGGGGGTCAGGTTACTGTCCCTCAGACAATTGGGGGGCCAAAGCACAAAAAATTAAATAATTTAAATAAAATAAAATAAATATTCATGCACACTCTCTCAGCCCCAGAAAAGCCATGGCAAAACTCCCGGTGGAGATTTTGCCAAGAAAACCCCAAGAACAAGTAATAACAACAATAATAAATATCATCATGGCAGTGGTGGTGGCGGCAGCAGCAGGACCGGCCTGGGGCCAGTCCAAAGGCCTCGGGGGGCCGCATCTGGCCCCCGGGCATTAGGTTGCCTACCCCTGTCTTAGATTGTTGATATTCCTTCCTCTTATTTTCACTCCTCCTTCTTCTGTGTCCAAGCCCGCTTTTCTTATAATATGTTCTGCATACAAGCTGGACAGATAGGGTGAAAGGATACAGCCTTGTCTGACCCCTTTGTCAATAGGGAACCATTCTGTTTCTCTGTGTTCTAGTCTGAGAGTAGCCTCTTGTCCTGAGTACAGATTCCTCATCAGGACTATCAGATGTGTTGTCACTCCCATGTCTTAAAGGGCATTCCGTAGCCTTTCATGATCTATGCAGTCAAAGACTTTGCTGATTTTCTTTTGGAACTCCCTGCTATGCTCCATTAGCCATCGTATATTTGGAATGTGATCCCTGGTGCCTCTTCCTTTCCTGAACCCTGCTTGGACCTCTAGGATTTCTCTCTCCATATCCAGTTGGAGTATGTTGCAGTATTGTGAGCATAATTTTGCTTGCATGGGAGATTAGTGCTATGGTCACATAGTTGCAGCAGTCTCTTGTGTCTCCTTTTTTGTGGATGGGAATGTATATTGATCGCTTCCAATCTGTTGGCCATCATCTTGTTTTCCATATCTGTTGACATATGTTGGTTAGCACTAAAGTTGACTCTGTCAACGTGGATTGCAGCAGTTCCATTGGAATATCAACTGTTCCTGGTGATTTGTTTTTCGCTATTTATCTTATTGCAGTTTCCATCTTGCTTTTTAGAATTTGGGGTTCATATTCATATGGCTCTTGGTTACATGTGTCCTTCATTTTGTCATCTCTTTTGTATAATTCTTCTGTGTAATGCATCCAACATCTTTTTATTCGTTCCTGATCTTGGATTATGTTATTTTTATTGTCATGGAGTGTCCCAGACCTTGGTTTGAATTTTCCTTTGATTTCCTGGATCTTGTGAAATAGATCTTTTGTTCTTCCCTGTTGTCTTTTATTTCTCTACATTGGTCATTGTAGTACTTTTCTTTATCTTTCCATACACACCATTGTACTATTGCATTTATGAGTCTTGGTTTGTTCCTATCTACCTTTTGTTTTTCTTCTCTTCTTTTCTTTATTGCTTATAATGTTTTGTTTGTCATCCATGTTTTTTTCTCTTTCTTTTTGTTTATTGACAGTGTCTGTTTGCATTCTTCTTTTATTATATTCCTGGCTTCAGACCATAGTTCCTTTGGTTCTTGGTCTATTATGCTTAGTAGTGTGAATCTGTTTCTTACGTTGTCAATAAATTCTGTTGAGATATTATTTAGATTACATTTTGGTATAGTCACTGTTTTGTTTTCTTCTTGAGACTTACTCTTATTTTTTATATGAGTAATTGGTGATCTGTGCCACAGTTGGCACCTGGTTTACCCCTCAAAAGTCAAAAGATATTATGACAGGAAAGGTAACCAGAAGATAATGTGCAAAGTTTTCTTAGAATAAGAATAAATTAATGATCTGTGAATGCAGCTGAGTGTGAGCTGAGCTCGGAATCAGGGAACTAGCTGGGAACAAAAAATCATGGAATGAAACCACATGTCTAAGATAATCAATCCAGAGTCTAAAAGAGTGTGAAATTTGGACAGCAAAGATATCTGACAAGAATTAAATCAACACATTTGAAATGTGGTGCTGAAGGAGAGCTGTATGGATATGATGCAGTAATTTTTTATTTATTTATTTATTTTTATTTTTTTATTGAGTTAAAAAACATATAATCACTCCACATAACATACATATAAGTTACAAATTATACAACAAACAAAATATCAATACTAACTCAAACTAAATAAACCACTAAGATCTAACACATAACATTACTAATCATCAAACATTAAATCCTTCCTCACCTACATTTCAGGTTATTTTTCTTTTCTCTTTGTGTCCTTTTCTTAAAACGTAAATATTCAGACATAATTATTCTTGCATAATTTCAATCCTTCTGTACTTCTATCTACTTCTCAAATCCTGTTTTTCTTTGGGTTAGACCTTATTTGAAATGTTTCCTTACATGTTCTTGATTTTTTGTACTTAATTATTAATTATTTTACTTTACATAGTTTCATGTCTGTATACTAATAAAATAATTTATTTACTAATAAAATAATTTACTTTATCCCAATCTCTATCGTATTTGTTCT
>CM034706.1:157177117-157190049 GCA_020142125.1 Phrynosoma platyrhinos | reverse complement strand
CTATGATTCTATGATTCTATGATTCATATTTTCATATCTCATACAAAACCAGGAGTTAAGCACCTGTAATAGTGGGTAAAGTACTGGGCAGGGACTAGGCAGATCCTGATTCTAGTCCCCATGAAATTTAAGAAAGTTACTTTCTTGGACTAAAGCTCAAAGTATCCTCCAGTTAGCATGGGTTTTTGGTCTTAAAAGTAACTTTTCCAAGCTCATGGGGCACACCTGGACCAATTACTCCTGCTCTCTCTCTCTCTCTCAAGCTAGTTTACTTTACAGGATTACAATGAGAATAAAGCAGAGAGGAGAAGAGCCATGTATGATGCTTTGAGTATAGGAAAGCTGAGATATAACTGAAACCAACTCTTCAATAAATAAATAAATAAATAAACTTTTGGGGGATCATTCTGAGCAGCATAGCACAAGCTGCATCTTTATACTAAATGTACACACAGCCAGCTCCTTCCCATAGTACTCAGCATATTCTAATCTGGTAGACATTTTTATGTGTCAAAACAGGAGGAAGAGGATGGTGGCGATCAAGAGGATGGTTTGTGATTCACAAACAAAACTTCATCTGTTCAAGACTGCATCCTGGTCTTAAAACATAAGTCCCACAAAAGTGCCCAGGAAGCTCAGAGCAAGAATCTATCTAGGCCAACATTTGATTTTCCATTGTTCAGGGGAAAACCAGGCTGCAGCAAGGAGAGTCAGGGAGTGTATGTGTGATTGGCAAGGCTGAGCCCAGCCTCTCTGCACCTCCTTGTGGAAGTCCTGCCCCTTCCACTTCCCATGGCAAGGAGGTGTGGTTTGTGTGTGTTCTCACCATGGCTCTTTGCCAAGGCCAGGCTCTCCTCTGAGAAAAACTGGGCCACAACAAGGAGGGGGTGGGATGGAGAGCAACCGAGTGTTACCCCCCTCCCGGGGTGTCACCTGGTGTGATCTGCACACACATCCTCCATAACTCTACTGTCAGTATATTTTTGCCCCAGGCTGTGTAAAATGTCTCAAGTGCATGCAATGGGCTAAAAGAGGAAATGCTGATTCAGAGGAAGCTGATGCAACTTGAGCATGGAGATGAGTCCTAGCAAGTCCAAATTGTATTTTCACCGTGGACACATGACAGGAAGCTGAAGAAACACTAGCAGTAGGTTGGATCAGAATCCTAGCTAGAGTTCGTGTATATAACAAGAAATGTTCCAGTGTACCATGTGGTGGTGTGGCTATTGGTTGATGGTGGAGCATTATGTCACTTTGTGTAAATATTGCTGTATCGTGCTTGTAAATATTTTGCTACAAGTAAGATTAAACAGCCTCTTCATGAGAACCCAGCGTTGTGAATGACTTTCCAGACTTGGCAGTGGTGTCTGTTTCCTAGCTGGCAGCTTTAGCATATGGACTCATTTTCCCTCTGTGCTAACAAGGGTTATGGGCCTGGTTAGACAAAAGGAAAATGTTCAGAGTTCTGAGTAAGTTCACCAGTTGTGAAGGTAAAGACAAAGTTCTCAAGCAGCCAAAGAATTTGGTAGAAAAATAGTTAAAGACTGAGTGCCTGTTTGTTAGCCTTATCTGTGAGCTGTGGTTTGGAGGTCTGCAAAAAGACTGTGTCCTTGGCAAGTTGCAAAGCAAAAGCAAAACATGGAGTCAAGCTTTCATTTTCAGAAATTAACAGCTGAGAATTATTCTTCCTGGTCAGCTTACACCAAAGCCTTGCTGATCAGAGAAGGTTTATGGGCAATCATGTGGGCATGGGCAATGCCCAAAGAGGCAGAAGAGGACAGGAGGGTGAGAGCAACTCTTTTGCTTACCTTAGAGCCAACTCAGTTGATGCATGCAAGAGAAAAAAGAACTGCTTTTGAGCTATGGAATGCTTTGAGAGCCACCCACCAGTCTGATACCTCCTTGTCTTGCATGATTTGGGTGAAGTGTTTGCATAGCTGCAAGCTGCAAGAGAGTGTGTCTGTAATGCAACATCTCAGCAGCATGGAGGAATTGTTTACACAAGTTGCCTTTCATAGTCTAAATGTTCTAGAAGATCAAAAGATGTACATCCTGCTAGGGAGTCTGACCAAGGAGTGGGATTTCCTGCTGTACAGTCTGCAGAGCATTGCAGAAAGAGACCTGACCCTGGACCTGATATCAGCGTGGATTTTGGAGGAATTCCAAGGTGTGATTTCAAGGCAAGGCATTAGAGTTCAGGAAGAAGAGAAAGAGCTACTCCCACCATCCATGATGTGAGAACATCTCTGACAATGTCCGAAGGTGAGAAAGCTGCAGTCTGTAGACAAAAATGCTGTTTTAACTGTGGGAAGATGGGACATCTCCAAAGAGTATGTTGGATGCCTTCTGCAGCATGAAAGGGAATGTCAGCCAGCTGCAAGAAGAAGCCCCAGGAAAGGAGGGGTATTGCTTCACAAGCTGAAGGGAGTGTTGCTGTTGCCTACCAGGCAAGCAGTCCCTGGACAGTGGGGCCACTACCTTATGGTCCACAGTCCAAAGCTCCTGAAGGACCTAAGGCTTGCTCCAGTGTCATCTATTTGTTTAGCAGATGGAGCTCCTAGCAAGGTTCACCAAATGGGAATTGCTTTCATTCCCAGTTTGGGAAAGACGGTTAATAATGTAGTGTGTGCAAACAATCTTGAAAATTGTTTAGTGTTTCCACACTAACATCTGATGGGTATCAAGTATCATTTCAAGGGGATAGGTGCACAATATATTCAAATGGGTCTGTCTGTGCCAGAGGTGTAAAAAAGAATAAGATTTACCACATGGTGGCAAAAGCAAAGTGTGCTAATGTATCTAATGTAGCATTGTATTTGAACTGTGCCTATTAGTTGCATAGGCTAATGGAACATACAAGTTTTTCTAGTCTTTCCCTGTGCCTAAGGAAAGCAAGTGTGCCACCCAGAGGCCATTTCAGGTACATACTGATTCTTATAGACCCAGCAAAGGAGGCAACAAATACATATTGGTCATTGTGGCTAGGCACACAAGATATGGATAAGTATTTCTATTAAAAGCCAAAGATGAGGCAACTGCAAAACTTAAGCAGTGGATAAACTCAATTGAGAGGGAATTTCCACACAAAGTTGGTGTATTGGTAACTGACCAGGGAGGTGAATTCCTCAGTAGCAATTTGCAAAATTGGCCAAAACAGAAAGCATTTGCCATATGACCACAAATCCTGCCACTCCACAGGATAGTCCAGCCGAAAGGCACGTTGGGGTTATTAGTCAAATACATGATTGCTTGATGCAGGATGCACAAGCTCCTGTCCATCTGTGGAGAGAGGCCACCCTCACAGCAAGCCACTTCATCAATAGAATATGGAGTTCAGCCATTCATCAAACTCCATATTTCCTATTGTATGGTTGTGCACCCAATTTGAACTATTTAAATATTTTTTGGAAATATGTAAATGTACTTGTTCCACCACAATTCCAGAAAAAGAGAGAACCAAAGTGGAGAAGGATTCACTTTGTTGGCTATGAAGGGAGCAAATACAGGTTCTTCATGGGCAATGGTAGAGTAATGTTCTCCAGAAGTGCCAATTTTGAAAAACACAGTGGTTGGGAGACATTACACTATAACCAAGATGTATTTGCACCACTGGGTATTAAGCCACAAAATGCCAAAAATGGAGGGGTAGATTTGCCTAAGGCAGAAGAAGATGTAGAGCCAGGTGTATCACAGGACATTGCCTCCATGTCACACACGCAAACACCTGTACAATCAATTCCACACACGTTTGAGCCTAGGAAAGGGTAAGATGTAGTACCAGAGATGCAAACTAATAGTGAGGATAGTAAGAATGAGTCAGGAAGAACAATGGTAATCATTCCCCCAAGGACTCACAGTCAGAAGAGAATCAGATAGATTTGTAATCCAAGAGGCAAGGGTTTGCACTGTGGTATCTCAGAAACCTGAAAGTCTTCAGGACATGTTGAGAATGCCTCAAGAGGAACAGGAAAAGTGGAATCAGGCCATGGACTCTAAGTTTGAATCACTTATGGCAAGGGAAGTGTTTGAAGAAGTAGAAAGGCCAGGAGATCACAAGATTGTAGGATACAAGTGGGTGTACAGGAAAAAGGACATGCCAGATGGAACTCAGAAGTACAAAGCCTGGCTTGTTGCAAAAGGTTTTTCACAGGAAAGGTATGAGAGTTACGATATGACCTTTTCTCCAACAGCCAAGCCTGAGAGCCTAAGGATGGTGTTGGCAGTAGCAGCAAAAAGGAACCTAGAGATAAGGCATTTTGATTTTGAGACAGCATACCTAAATATTTGTTTGGAGGAGAATGTGTCCATGGAACAAACTCCTGGGCATGACAGTGCTGGTAGCAATAAATTATAGAAGTTGAAGAAAGCCCTGAATGGATTGAAGCAGAGTGTGTGCTGAAACAGATGCATACATGATAAGCTTGTCAAACTTGAGTACCAATGCAGTGTGGCTGATATTTGTATACCAAGGGTAGTGTCATTCTAGTGATCTATGCTGATGATCTTTGTATGGCTGCAAGTAGTTTGGATGAAGTGAAGCATGGACAGGAGGAGGTAATAATAAAATTCAAACTGAAGGATTTGGGCAGTTTGAAGAATTATTTAGGAATCAAAGTGGAGAAAACCAAAAATGGGGAGATTCTGTTGTGTCAGAGGAAAAAGATTGAATAGATTGTGGAGAAATGTGGATTGAACAATGCTAGGGTAGTCAGAAGCTCCATGATACCTGCGTTTGCTAGTTTAGAGTCAGGTAAATTGTTTGAGCATCCTGAATAACACTCAGTTCTTGGTAATCTTTTGTTCATTACAACAACACGAGGCCTGACATAAGCTTTGCAGTGGGGGTTTTGAGTAGGAGAACTTCAAAACCCAAGTTAGTGGATTGGACTGCTTTGAAGCGTGCAGTGCTATATCTCAAAGGATCAAGGGACAAATGGCTGGTGATGGCTGGAGGTGTGTCTCAGCTAGAATACGATGCAGACAGTTCCTTTGTATTAGAGGTAGCAGATAAGAATTCAGTTGCTGGTTTGGTCATCAGATTTGCTGACAGTCCTGTTGTGTGGAGGTCTAGAAAGCAAAGTTGTGTAGCATTGAGCACCACAGAAGCTGAATTTGCTGCACTTTCAGAAATGGCTAGTGAAGTTCAGTGGGTCAGACAGCTATTGGGGGATCTTGGTGAACCATGCCATACACCAATAGTGATCAATGAGGACTCACAAACCTGCATCAAAATGGCAGAAGCAGAAAACTTGAAAAGTAGGACAAAATACATTAGGGTAAGGTATCAGAATGTGTGTGAGTTAATACAAGGTGGAATATTAAAATTGCAATATTGTGTTTCAGAAGAAAACATTGCAGATTTACTCACAAAGGCATTACCTGACTTCTGGGGTGCCGGGCTGGAAGGCCACTTGAGTCAGAGGTCCTCCATTCCTCCAAATATCACGGTTAAAAAGTATTGGTGAATAAAATTCACCAACTTAGAAAAAACAAAGAAAAAAACAAAGGAATTTAGGAATAGAGGGGCCAGAAGAGCCCACATAAGGGCAGATTCCTGTCTTTTCCCCATGTTATATTGAAGAAGGAAGGCAGAGGAAATCATGGGGCAAACACTCAACTGTGTGAGGGAAAGCTTCTTATTAAGGCACACCAGCCCCATCATTTTCTTTTCTTTTTTTCTTTTTTATTATAAGACACAGCCATGAGGCTGGTCAAAAGAAAGAAATCATTTACAGTATCTAAATTTTGAAGGACAATTTACTTTGATGGAGAAGCCCTTTGGAGCAGTTTAAATCCATATTTCACAGACAGAGAAAGAAGGAAAATGATGGGAAAGCAAGAGCAAGCTTCTGTGGTGGTGGTGGGGAAAAGAGTTAGGAAATTAGCTTACTTTGAACTTTAAATAACTAAAACTATAAGACAAAAAGAGACAAAAATCCAACAAAATCAAAGCATTGGAAATGAAAGTAAATAAAGAAACCTGAAAATTAAACTAGAGGTGCTGCACTGGAAAAACTGCCCATACACGACGATGACTCAAGAGGAAGAAAATGCCCTGTCCAGATAGACGTCAGAAAATATGGATGGTGCTGCTTTAGAAAGATGCTTGTGTTGGAACTCCTCTAACCCATCAAATACAATGGAAAAAAGCAATAGGAAAAAGTGTGGATGAATAACACACTTTGCTTTCTTTCCTCTTGCTATAGTTAGTTTTGTAATAAATTTAATTAACAAGATAGAGTTGAAGAGCATAATGCAAGGCTACTGAAAGATTGTGAGATAGAAGATAAAATACTGATATTGGTGATTCCAGACAAAAACAGCATGAAACAAAGGCACAAAACAGACTTTGACATTAACAGACAGAATCAAAAAGGGCAGAAACTGTAGAATCTGGCTAAAATAGACTTGAATAAACAGAGATAAATGAAGACAAAGACAAAGATAGACTTGGAATTTGACAGATTCTAATGGAAAGGAGAAAACAAAGACAAATACGGAATTTGAAGTTAACAGACTTCAAATGATAAAGATAGAACAAAACAAAGGGAAAATAAGGATTCAAATGATCATTAATGTACACAGTCTCTAACAGATAAGGACAAGACAAGAATAAAGATCTGCCAGAATTAAATAAAATAAAGTAGACAATGACAATATTGGATGGACTTACTGAAAGCAATCAAGGTAACATATATCAGCTCTGACAGTAATGGTTAATTGAAGAATTGGATAATAAATAATTCAGAACAAATACTTCAAACAAAAATATTTTGTAAATTTAAAAACTGTAAACATCTATTGAAATTTACTGTAACTTTACTTAAAATCTAACAGATTAAATCACTAACTGTTCAATGTATTAATTGAAGAAATAATATCACTATCAAAGATAAGATTGTAAGTCAGAATTTCTAGGGGAAAATATTATTCGAATTTACTTTTATAAGAGTTTATGATATTATCCTTATTTCTTCCTCATTGATTGATTGTAAAACTGATTATATATTTATACCTGATCAATATTTGATAGATTAATACCTGACTTGATTAATTGATTGATTGATTGAAATAATTGGTATTATTGATTGATTGATATTTGATTTGATTTATTGACTATTTAATGATCAGAAATGATTAATTAATATATAATTGATATAATTGGTATTATAAGATTGTTAAATAGTAGAATTGCACAAAATATGATAGGATAAAAGAAACAAAAATATTGTTGAATGGCAGCTGTAATGCAACTTCAATTAGCAAAAAAAGCAAGCATAAACATAAGTACAACAACCAAGAAAACCATCTTTAGAATCTAATAAAATGCTAGAATCTATTATGTTGATACTGGATGAAATAAAAAAATCAGACAAGGGATAAAGAAAGATAAGGTGGAATTAAACAAGAAATGAAAAACATTGGAGAAGAGCTTAAACAAGAAATAAAGTCATAGGTAAAAGAGGTGGTAAAAATCATAGAGAAACTAATGATGGAATTAAGCCAGGCAAAAATTATAATAAGCAAATTAGAAAGACACAATGACAAACTACAAGAGGAAGTGAAGACCCTAAAGATAAATCAGATGAAAGAAACAGAAGAAAGAATAAGATCCAAACAAAAATCAAGAGAAAGATGCTTAACGATCAGAGGTCTTTAACGTGAATATATATATGAAAGATTAACTCAGATTCTAGCAAAATTTATGGAAAGAGATGAAGATGAATTGCATTTCAAAATTGATAAAATGTGCAGGACTAACTCTTGGATGTCAAGACAAAAAAGGATGCCAAGAGAGGTAGTAATATATTTCACAAGAACACAAATCAGAGACCAACTGTTAAAATTACATCTCAATAAAAGGTTAGAAATAGAAGGATCACATAATAAAATATTTAAAGATTTGCCTCGTGCAGGGGTAGGCAACCTTTCCCCTTTAAGGGCCAAGGGAATTCAGCTCCCAGAAGCCTCAGCCATGTTGGCCAATAGTCCCATGTTGGCCAGTAGCTCCTGGTATTCTGGGAGCTGAAGTCCCTCAGCCCTTAAAGAAGGAAGGTTGCCTACCCCTGGCCTGGTGAAACACTCAGAAGGAGATAGGAATATTCTACACCAGGGGTAGGCAACCTTTCCCCTTTAAGGGCTGAGGGACTTCAGCTCCCAGAATCCCAGGAGCTATTGGCCAACATGGGACTATTGGCCAACATGGCTGAGGCTTCTGGGAGCTGAAGTCCCTCAGCCCTTAAAGGGAAAGGTTGCCTACCCCTGTTCTACACTAATTATAATATTAGGAAAGCTCAATATTTTCTATAAGTGGGAATATCATAAAGGAATATCTTTCAATTATGGACAGAAAAGATACAAAATAAACGCAACTAGAAAAATAAAAGAAATGATTAAAATACTGGAGAAAGATCAATTAGTTGGAACAGTTATAGTTGGAACAGTTATATATATATACAATGCCACAAAAAGAGGATGATGTGACAGACAATGAAGAAAATGTAGAATATCATAACAAGACAGAGAGAAATAGGGTGACAGAAATAAAAAAACACTCAAGAAGGAAAAGACAACAGAAGGAAGAAGGCGATAAAGAAAAAAGAGCAGGCAGAGAAAGGAAAGCGAGAACCATTACAGGAGAGTCAGAAGAATTAACAGAAGAAGAGGATGTTTAAGAACTCCAGAATCCTCTCTTGGAATGTTAAGGTTCTCAACTCTCCCCCAAAAAGAAAGAATGTTTACCATTACCTCACAAAACTGAATCTCGAAATAATATGTCTCTAAGAGGCTCATAAATGTAAAAAAAAATTAGATTATTTAAAAAATTAAAATCTTGGAAATGTTTTTGTGTCTGCATCAGAAAAAAAGAGAGGGGTTGCTATATATGCAAATTATAACATTGAGGCAAAGAAGTTATTTATATATAAAAATGGACATTTTGTAGGACTAGAAATAAACTAGAAAAATTTAGTTATTATGCTAATAGGTGTATACAGCCCACTAGAAAATAAAAGCAAATTCTACAACAAATTATTGGAAAAGATTACAGGATTCCCATATGATAACATAATAATGATAGGGGATTGGAATGAAGTACTAGCCTCCCAGTTGATAAGAAAACAAAAGCAAATTCGAAAGTCAACCAAGTAAAATTCTCAAAATCTTTTATTTATTAGATATCGTAGGGCCTGAACAAACTGCCAGAAGTAATCCAGCTTGAGACCACTTTAACTGTCCTGACTCAATGCTAGGAAATCATGGGACATGTAGTTTTTTCTGAGACATTGAGCCTTCTCTGTCAGAGAGCTCTGGTGCCACAATAAACTACAGTTCTTATGATTCCCTAGCACTGAGCCAGGGCAGTTACACTGTTCTCAAGCTGGATTAATTCTGGCAGTCTGTTCAGGCCCTTAGTTTTGGAAGATGAATGAAGATATGAAAGAACTAGAAAAGATTCTAAAATGCAAAAATAGACAACTTAGCACAAAAGTTAGAATCATACAAGCCATTGTATTTCCTGTTACCATGTATGGATGTGAGAGCTGGGCAGTTAAGAAAGATGAAAGAAAGAAAATCAATTCCTTTGAGATGTGGTGCTAGAGAAGAATGCTGAGGATCCCATGGACAGCCAAAAGGACAAACAAGTGAGTTCTAAAGCAGATCAAACTGGAAACCTCTCTGTAAGCCAAGCCGACAAAACTGAGACTGTCGTACTTCGGACACATCATGAAAAGAGAGGACTCATTGGAAAAAACAATAATGCTGGAGAAGGTGGAAGGAAGTAGGAAAAGAGGAAGGCTAGATGGATGTACTGTATTAAAAAGGTCATGGTTGTGGGGTTGCAGAAATTAAACAGAGCAGTGGAGGGCAGAGGGTCTTGGAGATGTCTCATCCATATGAACTGAGATCAACCTGAGGGCAGTTAACAACAAAATGGAGAAATAAATATGGTCAGGCAAAAGACTTTACTTTTTATTCAAATTCCCATGATTCATGGTCTAGATTAGATATATATTTCACCTCAGATCTGATCAAAACCAAAATTGATAAAATAGAAATATTACCAAGTCCTATCAGATTATTGTCCAGTAAGAATGATTTTGATTAAAATGAAGAAAGGTTTCTGTTGGAGGTTGAATGATACATTATTAAGTGATGAAAAAATAATATTAAAAGCAAACAAAACACTTTTAAAAAATGAATAAAACATGACATGACTTGAGAAATCAGCAAATCTGTAATGAGTGGTTTCTTCATTAAACAAAGCTATGAGAGAAGGAAAAACAGAGAGAAGAAGCTGTCAAAACTACAATCGGAAATAAAACAAGTAGAAAATCAGCTGGGATGCACCTTCACAAACATGTTTTCTCAAACCACTTTTTGTGCACAAGTTTCCTTAATAGTCATGTTTCATGTCCAAATTTTTGGACATTCCAAGAAGTGTAAATGCCAAAGTACAACTGTGTTTCAGTTTCTGTACTAGCTCAGAAAGCACAAATTAGGCAGGTTAACCTTAAAATAGGAACTGAAAAGAAACCCTCTTCCCAAACCCTCATGTGATCCTCATTGAATGGCATTTAAATGAATGTCTAGCCTAAAATATTTTAACAGTTTAACAGTTCTTCCCATAAATTAGTTCAATTCCACGTAAAGAATCAATCAATCAATCAATTTATTTTTATCCCACCTTTTCCACAAGTATGGAACTCAAGGCAAGTTACAAAATAAAAAGAGATACAAATAAAATGAAGTGTAGCTAAAAACATACAAAATGTTAAGATTTAAATAATATCAAACTGTCTATAAGAATTAAAATCACATAAAGCATGAATTTAAAAAGATATTAATTGCAATAAAGCAAAGCACCATCTTTGAGCCAAGGAAGGGGAGGGGCAGCCGGATGCCGAGCACCCCAACCCCTTCCTGAGGATGTCATCAGAGTGCCTGCCGTTGCACAAAGTGAGTGTTCCGATGACGTCCTTCCATCGCAGTGTCCGGACATGCTGACAGTGTCCGGACCCAGAAGAGGCGCTCACTGCTTCTTCCAGCACCCTTTCCGTGCCTTGAGGAAGGAGCGTTATTTTAGTGCTCCTTCCAAGACCAGCCGAACAGTGGATTGGGGCCGAGGAGTGGGGAAACTCAGCCCCAATCCTGAGCTTCTCAGGGCGGCCCATGGCCGCCTGTTTGTAGAAGCCCTAAAAGAAAATAATCATTATATAAAACAATGAGTTCCCCAACAACTTCTGGAATAGAAAAGTCTTCACTTGACACCAAAAGAACAGCAAGATGGGGAAACCAACCTACCCTCTCTTGAAAGGAAGATCCAGAGTGTAGGAGCAGCCACAGAAAAGGCTTTCTCCTTTGTTCTCACCAAACCTGCCTGTGAAGGTGGTGGGATTGAGAGAAATACCTCCCCCAAAATCTTAGGGTTCAAGCACATAGGGAACAATCTTTTAGCTAGCCCAGAGTCAATCCACCTTCACAGGAATATTTCCTCCCCATAATTATCCATACACACACACCCATAAAAAATCTCCTAATGATCAGATAATGTTTTTTCTATTATGAGGGGTGGAAAGAAAAAATAGATATTTTGTACCAAGAATTATAGTCCAAAGAAGCAGCTTTTCCAAGCTCTACACTATTCTCTTCATGCTACACCAACACTTTTCTTAACATATGTATTCTTTTCATTTCAAGTGTTTTCACTCTGCCCAAGCTGTTACTAAGTGTTGACTGAAAAATAGAACACAAGGATGGGGAGTGGAGTCTAATATGCAAGGTTTTCGAAGGCAGTATTCTTTATGACTTTGAATCCATTGGAATAACAATTAGTCTTCAGCTTAATTGGCCTAACACAGGTGACACAAGAATTTTAAATGCATTTTCCCAAAAAGGCAAAACTGAGACATTTTATTGATCATAAAGGTTTTTAATGCAAACAGAGGAACGCTGAGGTAGCAGAACTGTCTTCAGCAGGTTACAGTTTACAATGATAAACTTCCCATCCCCTATCAAGCCTTCAACACTGCCTTCACTATGCAATCTTTAGCTTCACGTGCTGACACATGTAATCTAACATTCTCACTTTGCTACTGTAGGAGCAATTTCTTGACAATTTGATTACAGTTGCCTGTCAGCTCTCACATGGAAGAGTTTTTGAGCTTTCTGGAATTGCAAAATATTTTGATTTTTTTGGATAATAATACTTTGGGGGAGATCATTGTTTTAAGAAAGATTGATTCTTATGGCAAACATTCCCCTCAGATCTGATAGCATAATGTTCCCCTCAGATCTGCATACAATATGCTGTTTTCAATGGCCACAGGCAACCATAGACATGGGTTCCACAAAGAAAAGGAAGCTGATGATTTATCATGAAAAATAAACTGCGGAAGGAAGCCTTGGGAATAAAACTGAGTATCATCTTTGCCACTTGAACAAACAGATTTTCTAGTCTCAATCCAATTCCTTGTGGACAATGAAAACAACAACAACCTGTATCACAAACCTCAAACATGTTTGGAAAGCCTTCCTAAACACAGGCCAAATCCTGATGAGTTATAGAGAACACCATATCCCTGGAGAGTTTAGTGTGTGTGTGTGGGGGGTGTTTCTTGCCAAGTTATATAAGACTGAGTAATTTTGGAGAGGAAATGCAACTCTGTTATGCATTTCCTATAATGAGATGGTTCCTGCATTCATTCCTGAAAAGGCTGTTCTGCTAAAACAGAGAGAGAGAGAGAGAAAGAGAGAGAGAGAAAGAGATTGAACACTACTAAACATATGATGGTACAAAAGGTTATGCTTGTGCTCTTGGGCATTATCTAGTCATTTCAAGGAATACATTTACACCAACATGGCTGTGCCCAAAGTGTTCTCACTTTATCATAGAATCATAAAGTTGGAAGAGACCACAAGGGCCATCCAGT
>CM034706.1:157153278-157163470 GCA_020142125.1 Phrynosoma platyrhinos | reverse complement strand
CCTCTGATGGTGGTGAGAAGGGCAGTTGGTCCTAGGCTTGTCTTCAGAAGCTGTTGGAAGTGACTTGAAGGCACACACAGTAACAACTCTCTTGTTTAAGCTTTATTATTCCTAGTGATTTTGAATCCCTTTTTTCTTTGGGTGAGCACATACAGGACATATCACCCCCAGTTCCATCCCAGCTCTGATATTAAAAGGCTGAGGAGGGCAAGATGGCTTTTATCTGAGTGCAGCACAGTTAGGTGGGAAAGAGAAGCAAGTTTCATTTATTCCCATATTGATATAAAATGTAGCTTTCTCCCATCCTACATAGATAAATGAGCAACTCCATTTAAATCCAACCTCCTTTTTATGTACTTACTTTATTAATACAGTACCTTGGTCCAAGTATTATTTCTTTGCCCTTGCTTCTCAGCAGTAATTTTAACTTTTTAACTTTTAACACATTGTACTTATCCAAGTTACTGTTGGGAAGCAGCAGCTCAGATACTGCAGAGCTTCACAAAGGCAAGTTCCAATGTGAAACAGCTGAACAGGAAACCATCAAGAAGAACAACTGAAACTTCACTGGCTTGAACAAGGACAAAAGCTTTTTGTCGCATTTTGGCTGGCATCCTGCAGTTTGTCCCAGCTAGAGTAGAGCCATTCAATCAATTGTGGTATGATGAGTCAACATCAAGTAGGTAAGTCCTATTGTTTCAAAGGGTCTACTTTATTCTAACAACAAATTAAGATCTGCATGTACAATTCCAGGATGTCTGTGTTACCACTAGAGATGTAAAAGTTTCAGAAATTTTGAAGTCATGTGGGTGAATAGGAGAGAATAAAAATTGATATATATATATCAATTGAAAATGAAATATATATTAATGGAAAGTGGAAAATGCAATATTAGCACCCTTTACATATTGAAAGTTATCTTAGGAACATAAAATGACTTTTATGTAACTTGTTTTGGCATTAAATTATCATATCTGATGTATTAAAAGTCCTGTTATTGAGAGTCTAACAGCCTAAGCAGACTGCCAGAAATAGTGCACATTAAATTGAGGCACTGCCCTGGCTCAATGCTAGGGAATCATGAGAATTGTATTTTTTTCTGAGACATTGAGCCTTCTCTGTCAGAGAGCTCTGGTGCCACAATAAATTACAGTTCCTATGATTCCCTAGCACTGAGTCAGGGCAGTGCCTCAATTTAATGTGCACTATTTCTGGCAGTCTGCTTAGGCCCTAAGTAAAAATTGTACTCCATTTTTTGTTTTTTGTTACTGATACAAGGTACAAGGACAAGGACCAGTAAGAAACACTTGAACTAAAAAGTACTTCTTTGATTTTGCCTATTTTGAAGCAGGCAAGCCCCCCAGTAAAAAAAGAAAAAGGAAAAAAATATATTAATAAATATTATTTTTTCTCATGCACTCATTCCCATTTAAAAAAACTGAGAAAAGAAAACCAAGACCAGTGTTTTTAGCAGTTTTATCTTTTTAGCTGTATTTATTCTTTTAATAAGCAATCTATTTTAATATTACAACAATTTAATTCTATTTTCATGCACCACATTTCTATGTTTTAACTGTATTGTTCTTTTGATATTGTGAGCTGCATCCCAGCTCTGGGAAAAGAACAGAATACAAATAAATATAACAACAACAACAACTTAGGGAGCTAGGTGTGTTTAGCCTGGTGAAGAGAAAATTGAGAGGTGAGATGTTGACCATCTTTATATATCTAAATCAATTTCATGTAGAAGATGGAGCAAGCTTGCTTTCTGGTGCTCTGGAGAAAATAATGTGAACCAATTGATTGAAACTGCAAGAAAAGAGATTTCACCTGAAGATTACGAAGAACTTCTTTACTGTGAAGTCGTAGGCTTTCATGCTTGGCATCCATAGTTTTTTGTGGGTTTTTCAGGCTGTGTGGCCATGTTCTAGAAGAGTTTCTTTCTGACATTTCACCAGCATCTGTGGCTGGCATCTTCAGAGAATGCTGGAATGGAAGGGAGTGGGTATATATATATATGTGTGAGACCCTGGGTAGGGAGGAGTGATTCCCATGTAAATTGCATATTGTCCTGTTGTTGAATGTGTATTGTTCTGTTGTTGATGGCAGGGCCTCAAGGTAGAAGGATATGCAAACGAGGATTATTGCATGCTAATTGGTGATCAGTGTCTGCTGGGGAAGCGCCTGACCCTGGCTGGTTTCCTATTTGCATTTGCTGAGTGCTGATTTCCCTATTTTGCAGGACTGGTAGCCAAACTTTGTTTATTTTAAAGGTTTACTCTTTCCTGTTGAAGTTGTCCAAGTGTTTGTGGATTTCAATGGCTTCCTTGTGCATTCTGACCTGATAGGTGTTGGCATGGTCCAGAATTTGAGTGTTTTCAAACAGCATTTTATGCCCAGGATGGTTTATAATGTGTTCTGCTACTGCTGATTTTTCTGGTTGGCCTAGTCTGCAGTCTCTCATGTTCCTTGATTCGTGTTTGGACACTGTGTTTGGTGGTCCCTATGTAGACTTT
The DNA here is from genome assembly GCA_020142125.1 of Phrynosoma platyrhinos. Lineage (NCBI taxonomy): Eukaryota > Metazoa > Chordata > Lepidosauria > Squamata > Phrynosomatidae > Phrynosoma > Phrynosoma platyrhinos. The sequence goes on along the minus strand of CM034706.1, from coordinate 157,160,954 downwards.
TCCACAGCTGCATGGTATGCAGTAAACTCCTGCAGCTGTGAGAGGGTCTCTCCTGTCCTTCACTGACCGCAGCATTTGTTCGATTTTCTTGGTCGGTTTGTAAACTATTTGGAGGTTGTGTTTCCTCACCACTTTCCCTATTCTGTCTGTGACTTCTTTAATGTATGGTAAAAATACCTTCCCTTTGGGTGGTTGCTTGTCTTCACTCCTCTGGGTTTTTCTGGGTCTGGCAGCCCTTCTGATGTCTGAGCTGATGATGCCAACCACAGATGCTGGTGAAACGTCAGAAAGAAACTCTTCTAGAATATGGCCACACAGCCCGAAAAACCCATGAAAAACTAACTTCTTTACTGTAAGAACTGTTCAAGATTGGAAGAGTGGAGTGGACTCTCCTCCTTTGGAGGTTTTTAAACAGAGGGTGGATTGGTATTTTTCAATGAGATGAGAATGGATGGCTCTTGCAGCCCCTTCAAGCCTAAGATTCCATGAAACTATGAAAATATATCATAGCAATTCTCTTTTGTTATAAGTAGTATGCTAAGTAGTGCATCACTAGACTATGCAAATATCATTAGAGTACACAAATAACCTTGGAAACACCTATTTTGATATATAAAAGGTTGTTATTGTATATTGACAGAAGCTACAAACAGCTGGTTGTTGTTCTTGTTGTTGTTAATCTTTATTTATACCCACCCTCTTTTCCTCAAGACTGGGACTCAAGCCAGCTAAGTTCAAATATGCACTCTTTCTGTGATGTGTCAAAGACATCAGTGGTGAAAAATGAAACCCTATCCATTGTTAAATATAGCCTACATTTAATCTGTAACATTTTTGTCATGTAAGGCATTGCCTAGGATATCTCATGGATGATTAAGTAAAATGAAGCATATGTAACATAAAAACTATGGCTGTCAAACTACTGGCAAACAGATGACTCATAATGATGTACATAAACATTATTCAGATTTGTCAGTGAAAAGTGTGTGATGATTATTAATTACTGACCTGAGCTGCTGGTAATATAAGCCCAGTTACGAGAACACGTATTGACCTTATGCATCTTTGAGATCACTGCAAATGAGATTTTCTTCCCATTACAAAGCTAAGCATTCATGTATAGCTTTCTATGATGAATATGCCAAGTAGAGAAGGGTCATTTCTTTGAATGATTTCCCCCAAGACCCAAGAAATAGAGAACGTAGAAAGGAGAGAGTTTAAACAATTAACTGCTGAGACATTGCTTTATACTGTAATTACAATCATAAATTATTTTACCTGGACATTCAAGTTATGAAAATGTTCTCCTTGTTTCATTTTAATATTTGAACTGCTTATTGTACAATTTAAACTGCATTATAGTTTAGTGTCTGGCCTAGCTCTTTATTAAGAAGGTTGGGTTTGGTAGAAGGACTCTTTCCTGTCAGTAGAATTTCCTAGATGGAGTTTACTCACTGCTGGATAGAAAGCAAGCCAGAATAAGCACTATCATACAAAGATAGAAAACCTGTCATGTTTGCTTTTTTCAGGATTCTTTTTTTTTTAACGTTCACCCTGAATATTAAGTAATTAATGAATTTTAGTAAGCTTTCCTAGCATGGAGAGAACCAAGTTGTTTCAGCTTATCATGCATAAGATACTGCTGCTGTTGTTAACAGCTTTATTTATAGTCTCCCCTTTTCCTCAAAATTGGGACATTACCATTTAAAATAATGAATATATAGAATTAAACTATTCACAATATTAAAACAATTTGAGACATACACTTAAAATGTTGAGGGTTATTTTTAACAAAAATGTGTAGAAACAATACATCACCCTCTTAAAAGCCCTTTCTTTAAAAACCTGCAATTCTAAAAGCCTGTCAGAATAAATAAAAAGTATTTGCTTACTCATAGAAGGATAGCAAGGAAACCTCCATGGGAAAGGAGCTCCAGTCTACTGCCACACTGTAGAATTCATGCAGTTTGACACCACTTTATATTTCATGGTACCATCCTATGGAATCCTGGAACTTATAGTTTGTTGTGGCACCAGAGCTCTCTGACAGAGAAGGCTAAAAATCTCACAAAACTACAGATTCCTGAACCCCATACCATTGGACCATGGCAGTTAAGGTGGTATCAATATATTAATTCTGCAGAGTAGATTCAGCCTCTGCGTTTAGGTGCAGCCACTAAGAAGATTCTCTCATGTTTCCATCAGCTACTCATGTGAAGTTGATGGAACCGAGAGAAAGGCCTCTCCTAAGGATCTCAGGGCTAGGGCAGGTTCATATGAGGACCGGTTTTAAGAGCTTGCTGGAATAAGAAAGTCTTTCCCTGCTGAATAACAGTAAGGAAGGAGCTATTTTAGCTCAGCCCTGAAGTGAATTCCAGAGTCTGGAGCAATCACTGAGAAGGCCTATTTTGCATCCCCAACAACTGTGCCTGTGAAGGTACTGGGACTCAGAGAAGACCCTCTGTGTAGAATCTTAGAGCCTGGTCTGGCTCTTACATAGATACAAAAGCTGTCCACCCTAGGGGGTGGGAGAAATCTGAATGGAATCCACATCTGTTCTGTTCTGCACCCACCCTGAACCCAGGCACATTTGTGCCCCAACATTTGAACTAAGTTCCTGCTTATTTCTCCACAAAAGTAAAGGCTACATGAACAACATCATCTAGATCCAAAATTATGTTATGTTGTTTATTATAATATTTATACCCCACTCTATATCCTATCTCAAGGTCAATAAGCTAAAATATATTAAACAATTTCATGAGTTAAAAACAGGTTTTACATTTTAAAAAAAAAGTCGTGTGGCATGTCACTAGGCAGAGTGGACAGCAATCAGGTTCAGGCTGGCTGCAAAGGTGGGGGCTGCCAGAGGAGTGACAATAAAAGGGGAGGAGAAAGGGACAATTGGGTATGAGTGTGTCAGTACTGTTAGAAATGAGGAGGTTTCAATGACAAGAAAGTTTGTCCATTTAGCGTTGAACATGTTAGTTGACTGTTGATTGCAAGATCAGCAGGTTGGCAGTTTGAGGCCCAGGTGCTGCATGATGGGGTGAGCTCCCTTCACTAGTCCCAGCTTCTGCCAACCTAGCAGTTTGAAAGCATGCAAATGCACGTAGATAAATAGGTACCACTTCAGTGGAAGGTAAACAGCGTTCTGTGCAATCATGCTGGCCACATAATCACAGAGTAGTCTTTGACAACACTGCCTCTTCAGCTTTGTAACAGATATGAGCACCACCCCCTATGGTCAGACATGACTTGACAACCTTGTCAATGGGGAATACCTTTACCTTTTATGTTAGTTAACAAGTCAGTTCCTAGCCATTCATAGTTGCTTTGTTCTGTGGGTTGTCAGTTCAGATTCAGGCCAGACCTTGACAGAATTCATACTTCTGTAAAAGGGGATTTATAATGGAGAGAATAGTTTAAAAAAGCAGGAACTAGTTTAGAATTTAAAGATATTCGATGAGGAAACTGACAAAGGAATAATTTGTAACCAGTGAAGTGCTGTAAATATTGTAACTATACGATCTGTGTGCCAAACTTGAAAAGAATTAAAAGTAACATCTGCTTGTAAATAAAGATTTTTTTTATTCTCATTTCCAAAAGAGATGTGGCTTGAATGAACTTAGAATAAAACTTTTCACAAATAACATGCTACTGATAATAACACACATATAGGAGATGGACACTTGGGGACCTCAACCTTAATTCATTTAATAGAAAAGTGTATTGGGGTAACAGTGATGCAAATGTCAGGACCAAGGGGTCAAGGGATGTATCTGAGGTAGGGGGGAAAAGCCTCAGAGCATTGGCAGGAAGACCCCTATGATCATAGTTTTTAAAACTCTAAATAAGAGTCTTGGGTTGAATTAATGAAACCAAAGGGCTTTGGCAAATAGCCAAGTTTTAACATGAGTGTTGGCATCAGTCAAGTTTGTGGGGATGACATTGCTGAGAAGATCCTCTCCCTTGTCCCAACACAGCGTATTGACCTCACTGGTGGGACATGGAGGAACCCTGTTCCCTCCCTCAGCAGATCTTTATCCTTGGGCAGGCTCATGGGGAGTATATACTTCTACACATGATATTATCCATGGCTGTTATCACTTCTAAGTTGTCCTCTTGTACTATTTACAGTCAGCCCTCCATATCTACAGATTCTTTATCCACACATCCAACCATCCACGGTTTGAAAATATTTTTTAAAAAAATGTACATTCCAAAAAGCAAACTTTAATTTTGTCATTTTATATAAAGGACACCATTTTACTAAAGGGAAAGGTATCCCCCATTGACAAAGTTGTCAAGTTGGGTCTGACTGTAGGGGGTGTTGCTCATCTCCATTACTAAGCCAAAGAGACAACGTTGTCAGAGACTACTCTGGAATCATGTGGCCAGCACTGTTTACCTTCCCATAGAGAAGTGGTACCTATTTATCTACTTGCATTTGCATGCTTTCGAACTGCTAGGTTGGCAGAAGCTGGGACTAGTGATGGGAGCTCACCCCATCATGAAGCACCTGGGCCTTGAACTGCCAACCTGCTGATCTTGCAATCAACAGAGTCAGCATCTTAACCACTTGAGCTGCCGCATCCATTTTACTACCATTGTATTTAATGGGACTTGAGCATCTACTACTCCTGGAACCACACCCAGTGGATACCAAGGGCCCACTGCATTTATTTATGTATACATTTAGAGTATTTATACCAATCTTTCAGCCATAAAGGCTCTCAAGCCAGTTTACAAATTGTTAATTTGACAGTCCTCTGATCTCAGACTTGCAAATTAAGTAAGACAGGAAACAAAAGGAAAGGGAATGGCAGTGGAGGACAGGATTACGTCCAGCAGATACTGCCTCATTTTATCTCCCTCAGAGGTCAGGGCAGTGGCAATTAGGATGGAGGGAGGGCTGTACATCTCCTTCTGGGCCTAGGCATAATGGGACTGTGCTTGCCTCTTCTTCTTTCCCTCCGAGTCCAGGCCAGTGGCAATTTGGATGGAGAGAGGGCCTTCCATCTGCTTTTGGACCAAGACATGATGGAGCTGTGCCTGCCTCTTCTTTTCTCTCTCCTAGGCCAGGGCAGTAGCAGTTAGGATAGAGGGTTGACCTTTCATCTGCTCCTGAGCCTAGGCATGATGCTAGACTGAACTTCCATGTCAGTAACTTCATTTTTTAAACAATAAATAATGTGCCTTATGGCACTTTAAACACTAACCTATTTATTATGGTAAATGCTTTCATGGACAGTGCCCACCATAAAATGCATGAAGTGTTAGCTTAAGTTGGCAGATTTATATACACATATTGGGGTAGTCAGGAACTGTAAATAATGATGTCAAAGGAACATATTGTAAAAGCCAAAAGGTGATTATTACCACAAGGGTGTTATTTTCAATGCATTGTTGACCACTCACCACAGACATCACTGTGTTAGTTAATAAGCATATAATGCATAAAGAAAACGGAGCTGATTCTCTTGATGAACAGTTTTGTAGTGATTTTGGAATGGAATCTATCTATGAATTAAGAATGGAAAGACTATGCAAAAATATTAGAAAAATAGTCAAAATTCCTGGTATTAGGAAACCCTAATGAAAAAAAAATGAATTAAAGAGAAACTTTACAATTTGGGTCTTCCTCTGTACAAAATTCACACCTGTTTTTTTTTTCCTGTGCAGATTCTCTTCTGAGCAGAAAATGCTGTTTCTTGCACAGAAAAATACTGTTTTCTACATAAAACTCATACATGCACATTTTGAACACAGTAAGTCCCAAAGTGTGAGTACTCTTCAAAAACTTCACAGTTTTGAAACACTTTATCCACAGGAAGAAAAATATTAAATTACTAATTCCTTTCTTCAAGAATGAAATTAGTGAACCAGAAGTCTTCCTCCCAGAAGATGAGTAGAGAGAGAAGGAAGAGAACCAGAGGGCACAGAGAGATGGGACAGAAGGGGTACTTCCTGAAGGGGTTGGAGGAACATGTTTTGATGATAAATATTTTTTATCATTAGCTTAATCAGTTTAATTAATTTGTGAGAGGATAATAAGACTCAGGGGTTGCCATTATGGTTATCCCCCATAGAAGCATTTCACCATACAGAGATTATCACAAATGAACCATGGCTGAAATATGGGGATATTTTAAAGATAGACTCTGACAATAAACTAGTGTTAAAAAAGAGGAAGGACATGACATTTCATGGTTACCATATTACCAGCTAAATGAAAGTTTTAAAATGGACAGCAAAACGGAAGGTTTGCAACATGACAAACAGAGCTAAGAAACATCTTGATAAATGGAAATAATCAGGTAATATTGAAGCTTTATAAAAAGATTTTAGAAATGAAGACAGAAGATGAGCAAGTGAAAGACTGTATGATTAAATGGTCCCAGGACATAGGGGAATATATAAATTTATAAGAATGGGAGAGAAACTGGAAAAAGAGGATAAAATATACATAAAATATATGTTAAAGAAAACTACTATAAAGTTCAATTCAGATAGTATTTGACACCTGTAAAAATTAGTAAAATATACAAGAACTTACCCAATAGATGTTGGAAGTGCAGAAGAGAGAGAGGCACAGTATTCCACATGTGGTAAACATGTAATAAAGCACAGAAATGCTGGAACCAAGTTAACTACAAGATTAAAGAAATCTTTCAGATCAAAATGAAGTTAGACCTAAAAATTTTCTAACTTTATTATTTTCATTTCATAAAGAACAAAAACAAAAACACATAAACATCTATTTCTCAAGCTTTCACAACTACACCTATTTACAACCTTAACTCACACAATAGACAATACAGACAATACAATACAATACACCTTATAGTACACTAATAATCCCCATACATCTACATTCAAACCAACATCACTCCAGTTTAAAATGGACTTCCTCGAGGCTATAACTGTGGTATTTTACATTAAATTAATATCTCTAGTATTTTGTCACATTAAAAAAGAAAAAATCTATCTTAACTTCTATATTCTGAAACAATTATTTCTAATTGTACCTTTGTTTTTATTCTAGGAATGGTAGAAGGAAAATATGAGAAGATGTATGGAAAGGTACTTTTCTACATGATATCAGCTGCAAGAGTAGTATATGCTAAAAAATGGAAAGAAAGGTCAATACCAGACATAAGTGACTGGGAGTAGAAAATAGTGTAATACATGGAAAACGATAAGTTCACAATGCTACTAAGAGATGTTCCAAAGGAGAAATTTGAAAAAGATTGGGTAAAAATGAACAACTACTTAAAAATACAGAAAAGATGAAATTGTCCAATTCCAGGTTTATAGCAGGTAGTTGAAAGTAATCAGGCAAGCCTAAGCGAAAGATGGAATTGTGCAAAGATGGCAGAGTTACACAAGGTCAATTGAGCGAAATAAGCAACATAAAATTAGGAAAATATTATGTCAGGGTAAAAGGTAACTTAAAGGAAAACTAGACTAAAGAAATGTGGATGAGGAAGTAATGTACTGTACCTTTGTTTGTGTCTTATATGTGGATCTATGTTGGGGGTGTATGTTAGTTTAAGTTCTATGTGGTTTTTAATTATTTGTGTTAAAATTAATAAAAAGTAATAAAAAAAGAATGAAATTAGTGAAGAAGGAAGCCTCCCCGACACGTCGGGAGGGGCTCTCATTTGCGTCGG
>CM034706.1:157119704-157130174 GCA_020142125.1 Phrynosoma platyrhinos | reverse complement strand
AGAAAGCAGTTAAGATGGATCTCTTCTGGCAGGCCTTCCCAGAATAATCTCCTTACAAAGATGAACATCGGATTCTCTCCTCCCCAAGCTCTCCGTCAATTGTGGTATCCTATCATTATTGTTATTTACTTATTTTATGCTAGTTTTCTCTGTTCTTAATTTTTCTTCAAGTTTAATTCTGTTTTAAGGGGTGTGGGTGGAGGGATTGGGATATTGGATTGTTTTTTTAACTACTGTATTTTACCTGTTGTGAGCCACCCCGATTGCTGTTGCAGAGGGGCGGGTTATAAATAAAAAAATTTTATTATTATTATTATTATTATTATTATTATTATTATTATTATTATTACAGCATCAAATAATTAGCCATAAGTATAGCATCCCAGGTCACCTGAAGGAATTATGTGGAAGCCATTTCCAAATGCATATTTACCTAAGTTCATGCACAACAGTGTGCTCTTCATTACGTATACCAAGTACAGTGAGATAGTTGGGTTTTTCCTCTACCTTTATTTATACTGCACCTTTATCCCAACATTGGCCCTGAAAGCAGAGTACAGGGGGCACATTTTCTGGGGGGACAGGTTGGGCAAAACCCCAGAAAAGATGGGTGTCTCCCAGTGTGTCCTGTCTCTATCAAAGAGATTGACTTTATGATATATTAGTTTCCATGCATGTGTACAAGACCAATTGGACAGTTTGTGTACACAAGAGAATAAATATACAGAAATGTGATATTAAGAAAGTAATTCAGGAAAGCTTCTAGGGGAACATTGTGATCATTCTGGGAAATCAGTTGTAGGAGTCTGATTTCTCTTTTGTTCAGAAGAGTGGCTTAGCAAAGTGAAACTGACTAAACTATAGCATCATGAGTACCTTTCTTTGGCAAAGGCATGGTTGGATTTTCTGAGCCAGAGTTGACTACATTCAACATGAGTCTGTCTTTTAAAATTAGTTGGAAGATGTAATTAGTTCAAACTAGCTAGATTGCTAACTGGAATATGTTATAAACATCATATAACACTAGTCTTAAATTGCATTGGCTGCCAATACACTTCTAGTCTAAATTCATAGTATTGTGAATGGCATGGGACTTTTAAAATGTGCACTTCTCCATTTATACACCTACTCAAGAGCTGAGTTCTGCAGGAAGGGCATCCCTCTGTGTCCTACCAGTGGGTTCAATATAATGGGAAGATATGGGGGAGGGACTTTTCACTGGTGGCACCTGGTTTTGGAATGCCCTCTTCTTAGAGGTCCCATTTGTACTGACTGATGCTGGGTTTATTCTGGCATCAAGCTAAAATATGATTTTTTGTTAAAGCCTTTGGGGTCTAACTGATTTATTGCAAAATGTCTACATACATTATTTGGTTTTAAAAATGTTTTAAGCCTTGTAAGCTGTTCTAACATGTTGAATGGTTTGGGCTGTTTTTACTGTTTTTCAATTATTTTTAGTGCATTTTAACTGCTTAAAGCTATTTTACTTGTACACTACTCACATGAATTACATACTCTCCAATATTTCACAGAGGAAAATATGTGTGATCAAGCAAGATGAGTGTGTGGTCAAGATGCCAAAAATTACTAATGAGAAAGAGCAGAGGCTTGGGAAGGCTGCAGCAGTCTGATTTCACCTGAGCCTATTGGGAAAGACAAGATTCCTCCCCCTCCTCTCCTCTCCCACTTGCTAAGTTGATTGAGTGCAAATGACTTTTGCACTTTGAACTCAATTTGCAGCAGTAGAGGTAAACTGAAAACAAAGGGGGAAATGGAAGGAGGAGGTAAAGGTAAAATGTAAATGTTTTCCCTTTGACAAGATTGTCAAGTCATGTCCAACTGTAGGGGGCAGTGTTCATCTCTGTAAAAGGAGCTGAAAATTGGGGCAACAGAGGATTAATTGGGACTGTCACTACCAAACTTCAATAATAAATATAATAAAACAGTTTCTGTGGACTAGCAGATTTTGAGGAAGTTTTAGCATTCAAAATAGTGACAATCTTCTTCAATTTGATGAAGCTCTTTACTAGTGGTGCATCCATACTGTAGAAATAATGCAGTTTAATGCCATTTTAACTGCCACGGCTCCATCCTACAGAATCCTGATATTTGTGGTTTGGTGAGGTATCAGCATTCTTTGACAGAAAAGGCTAAAGACCTTGTAAAACTACAAATCACAGAATTCTATAGGACAGAGCTACAGACCTTAAATGTCAAACTGCCTTAATGTCAAACTGCATTATTTCTACAGTGTAGATGCCCTCAACATCTCCTATAAGTGAATGCTAGCACATTTTGAGGCAATTCCCAATAATTGTGAAATTTATCATGACAACTCCGATAGTCATATTCTTAAGGAAAATCCAGAGTTATGCCACTGAGATTTGATATTATCTTCCCTTTCAAGCAGTCTAATTTCAAGCTCTACCTTTAAAGCACAGATTTTTGAAGCAACCAGGTACTAGTTAAAAACACAATAATTATGTTTGTGAGGTATAACTGCAATCTCATGCATAGTTACCTGGGATTAAGCACCAGGAAATTTGGGGAAGCTTAATTCTGCTATATATATATACTGTACTTGTAAAACCCATTTAGTTCTAAACAAAAATTCTTCAGACAGCTGAAACAGAATCATTCCCTTTTAATTAACAAACAAAATTATTAAACTTGTTTACAAAAATTTATCTCCCATCCTTCTGAATCCCTGAACCTCAGCATCTCTTTCTGGCATCTTCATATGCCACCTATCCTCCCAAATTTCCCTTAATCTATATCCCAATTAGTGGAAAATCTGTACTTTACTGACTGATAAAAGTAGGTGGTGCTAGCCTGAGAGAAGTTATTTTAGGCCCACAAATCCCACTCCACTTCCCTAGAGAATGATAGTTCACCAAACACGGGATCATCTTTACAAGGACTTTTTTTAGGTATGTGTACCCTTAAGAGTTCAATTAGACTAAAACTTCCTAGTTAGTGCAGCTTTTCCCATCACAACAGAGCATTAGTGGGCAAAGCTTCACCTGTAACAACAACAACAAAAAAGAGATAATTCCCCTTATATGTGACATTGAAAGGAAAAAGTCTATGTTTTGCATGTAGATCAGGCTCAACCTGCAACATTTCCAATTAAAGAACCTGAAGCAGCAAGGAATGAGAAGACTGTAAAAAAAAAAAAAAAACACTGTCAGGCACAACAGAAAATAGAAGGGTAGATGAGCCAACATTCTAACTCAGGATAAGGAGCCCTGGTGGCACAGTGGTTAAATGCCTGTACTGCAGTCACTCATTCACAGTCGCAAGGTTGTGAGTTCAATACCAGCCAGAGGCTCAGAGTCAACTCAGCCATGCATCCATCCAAGGTCACTAAAATGAGTACCCAGCTTGTTGGGGGCAATTAGATTACACTTTGTAAACCACTTAGGGAGTGCTTAAATGCACTGATAAGTGGTATAGAAATGTACTTGCTCTTGCTCTTGCTTCATATGTCCAATGGCTGGGCACAGACTGGGTGCAGTAAACATTGCAGAAATGTGGGAGAACAGTGTTTTCTGTTCTATACAGCCTTCCCTCCATTCCCCAAGTGGAAGATGCTGTGCCTTTGCCATTTCTGAAGTGAGATTCATTTGTCAGTCCAGTCAACTTGTCTACATGAAATGGAGAGATAACATCTTATCCTTCACCTCAAGCAACGCAATGTCTTCAGCTAGCCCTATTCATCGTACATAGGTTCTAAAACCACTAAGGGGTTAAGCAGATGGTGCAAAGTGCCATCTTCAGGGCAAGGAAGGGGAGGGTCAGCCACACACTGGGCACCCCAACCCCTTCCCGAAGACGTCGTCGGAGCAGCCGGCCCTCCGCATAGCCAGCGCTCTGAGGATGCCTTTCCACTGCAGCATCCACACACGCTGCAGCAGAAGAGGCGCCGAAGGTGTGCCGGCAGCCTTTTGTGGTGCACCTTTGGCGATTTGTGGAAGGAGTGCTATTTTAGAGCTCCTTCCTGGAGCAGCGAAGCTGCTCCGCGGGGCCAAGGAATGTGGATGCTTCGGCCCCAATCCACAGCTTCCCGGGGCGGCCCCATGCCGCCCGTCTGTTTAGTCTCTAACTCCTCCTTCTCATGGACCTTTCTTCTCATTCATGCCATCTGATAATGGTCATGACATTGCTTGTCAAAGAACTGTGGTTTGAACATTTAGCTCCCCAATGCTCCATGAGTCTTCTGAATTACCAATGCAAGGAAGAGTTTCTAGCTGAGTAAAAGTAGCATTACTACTATGTGCAGGCTTTTGAAAATAATAGAATAAAAAGAGATACAGTAGAAGAGGTTAATTATATTAGCATGGCTCTAGAACAAAGGCCAGACTTCTCAAGGGCCTACTAATTGTGCTGGTGGAAATCTTACTTTACCAGTGTTCTGTCTGCATTAATTCCCATATGCAGAGCTCCCAGGTGCTCATACAGAAAGGCCTATTGAAAACCAAATTGCTCAGCAATCAAAAGGCTGCTTGAAAAGTGAGAAGAGCCAGAGGCCCAAACAATAGGTGGTTTTGTACAGCTTCAGGATCTCCCTCTTAATCTCCCTGAACAACAAAACAGAACAAAACTCCATAAGGTCTCTTAGTTCAGAGATTCATCAAAAGGTAGGTGATTAGAAGCAAGCAACTAATCAGTTTATGTACAAAGCAGGCCACAAGATGAATACAGTGGATAGCTCTGGAAGCAATCCCATATCTCCTCATTTACTTTCCCAAGCACTGTCAAAACACAGGCTGACTTCAAAGTCCATTTACAATTATTGTTACATAGTGCTCTGGGTGATTTATTGACACATTTCATTCTCCTGTTCTTCAACTAGGTTTAGAGATATGGAAGTAAAAGGCTGAATGCTTATCTAAAGCTCCATGGGATGGCTTTACTATGGGCAGAGTGAAGCAACTGCCTCAAGGGGGCAACATTTGCACTACCTCCTGAGGCCCCCAACCCCCCCGTTTTAAAAAAGAGTTATCTCCTGTGCATGCTAAACATGCTTGCTGCCCTCAGATAACCTACAGTTAGTGTGTTCCAATAAAGTTTAACTGCCTGCCTGGTCTGTTGTTTTTATCATTATCATTGTTGTTGTTATTTGGAATGATACAGAGCACCATCTTGCCATTTGTCTGAGGCAGCTAAGGGGGGAAGCAGACGACGGCGTCAGGGACGCCGCGGGACGGTGCGCCGCCGGAGCGATGCAGCCGCACCGCAGTGCACCATCAGTGCCTCTGAAAGGAGCGCTAAATCAGCGCTCCTTCCTCAAGACAGGGAAAGTGTGCACTAAAAGCATCGGGCGCACTTTCCCTGACTTTTCCGCTGCAGCGTGTGCGGACACTGCGGCGGGAGGTTGCCCCCGGAGCGCCAGCTGTGCGGAGGGCCAGCAGCTCCAAGGGCAACCTCGGGAGGAGGAAGGAGCGTCGATCGTGCGGCTGCCCCTCCTCTTCCCTGCCTCGGAGATGACTTTATTAGTCGTCTGCCGAGGCCCTAAATGTCCTGAATTGGCCTTAAAGATCAATAAATATAGTTCCTTTTGGGGGAGGTAATCTATCTCTTGGCAACGTACACATATACAAGCAAGGCCTCTGCCAACATATTCTTGTTTTTGTAAGATAGCAAGGTTTTTAAAAGGACTCTCTCAAGAAGCCTTTCTTAACTACAGCACACCTGGTTTTCAGTCTGATAAAGCCTTTAATTATTTCTGCCCATTGAAACATGAAATAAATGAGGGGATCCTCATCTCAGCACATCTTGTGTCAGCAAGAACCAAGCTTTGTAGTATTTGTTGGCAAAGAAATGTTTCACATGAACTGTGTAGTATCAGATTAGTTGTTGTATACTACCCATTGACCTTAGTTCCTTCCACAAGTGTTAGTCACAGAATTCCCACTGAAAACTGGGCATACACAACCACATATACTTCCAACATCCCTGTGCATTCTAGCCCCATAACCTTCATCTCCTTGCACTGTACAAAGAGGTTTGAAATGCAATTTCAATTTGTAAACGGCCTAGATTGGTCCGCCATCAGGCGGTATATAAATTATTATTATTATTATTATTATTATTATTATTATTATTATTATTATTATTATTAATTTCACTTGTATTTAACTAAATAAACTAGACGAGAATGACTCAGTCATGTGGGAATTTCTACTCACATTTAAATAGGCACAGCTAGAACCTCCTCTCTCACCTTGCTACTCAGTCTAGTGTGGGAGATTTATTCAGTAGTCTACATTAGTACATGCTCATCTGCATTTTGGACTGAGTCTTTTATATCAGATAGGGGGATCTTGGTATGTAGTATCACAATGGAAACCTCCACAACCCCCACCCTGCCAACTCACCTGCACAAATTGGCAGTTGTGGTAGGCACCTCTATGATGCAACAAGTTATAATCTCACACTGTCCTGCTCTTGCGGTGAACCAGAATTCAGAGTGCCCAAAGTTCAGAAGCCATAACAACCAGAACTATCCAATGTCAAAAGTCCAGGGTCAGATGCCGTAAATCAGAACAGAGTCTGAATAGTCTGTAGCAGAGTCAGTAAACAGTCTGATGGTCATGAATCAAGTACTCACAGTAGCCACATCAGGCTAATAGGTGAACTGAAAGTTTTCTTCCAGTAATTCAGTTGAACAAGGTCCCCAATTTATAAAGTCAGCCAGCTCAGTCATGGCCATAGTTCAGACAGTAAAGTGGGCCCTTGGTATCTGCTAGGATTTGATTCAAGGACCCTTCATACATACCAAAATCTGTGGATGCTCAAGTCCCATTATACACAATGGTGTAGTAAAATTGTGTCTCTCATATTTAAATTGATAAAATCAAGGTTTGCTGAGGGGGGATTAATATTTTAAAGCTAGGGATGGTTGAATCTGTGGATGCAGAACCTGTGGATACAAGGGGTTGACTGTATTTCAAGAGCACGTTTCCCAGCATTGTGCACATTGTTTTTTACTATGTCTGGGAGACAAGGGCTGTGCAAAATGCTGATGCCTTCACTTTTCCCAGTGGCTTGGAGGTATTTTGTAAATCTTCCTGTGAATTATGTAGACCTGGAGGAGGATTCAGCTGGCTATCAGGCAACTGTTCTGCCTATGCTATATCTCCTTCATCTTCAAAGGAAGACAATCTCTCAAGTAGGAGCATAACACATACCATAGAACTTGATCAGCTTGCTAGGCAAGAGCATTTCCATCCATAGAAAGGAGAGAAAGACAGTGGTTTGTATTGTTGCTACTACTGCAGCTTTCAAAGATTTAGTTCTTATGTGGTGACAAATGAGAACTAGGGCCAGAAAAACAGCCTTGAGGGCCAAAAGCAACGACCAGTCCACAAATTGTTTACTCTTGTGCTATACTGTCATCAATAGTCCTAGAATGGCAGTGGTAGGAAAAAGGAAAAATAGACAATCCTACAAATGCCCTATTGTGGGATCAGAAAAATGTCCTAATCCCACATGTACCTACACTCTTTTTGCACACATGGTTCATGCTTACACTTTGTATCCAAAACACCTCACAGGTCACTATTTACATCTAATGAAGATACAATAGAATCGTTACATCTTATCAAGATGTCGGAATTCAGCATAGAATCAGCAGGCATTCTAATTTCCACTGTCTTGTTATAATTGTGCTAACATAGCATTCAGTACCTCAGTTTTATGTCAGTTATTTCTGGTTGGAAATAATATAAATATTATTCCAGGTTAATTTCTCACATTCCCACCCAAGAATCCATTGTAGTTAGAAAAGTTATTTTAGAAGGGAAATTCAAAATTGCCCCTATCCCTGTCATCACAGTTCACTACTCATATGTCAGTATTAGCAGAAATACACATACACACACACACCATCCAGATCATCTGTATAGCACTCAAGTTTAGTTCACACAAAACACAAATCATGTTCAGTTGTTCAGGGCTGGTGAATACTGTACAGACATGCTGTACAGAAGAGGCCACTAGTAAGTTGGAGTAGTTTTGATTTGTGTCCCAATAAAGAGAAAATACTATTGTGAAAAAATCTGCTGTTTTAGTGAAAAATTCAGTGAAGCTGTATTAGGGTAAAAATCAATAACTATGAAAATGGAACTTAGTGCTTATAACCTGTTGTCCATTATCACAACAGAACATAAACCCCAGTGAACAAAACATTAAATTTGAAACAGTGCTTCACAGCCAGCTTTCTCTGGGTGCTATTTGTCATTTTATCAGAGATAAGGGCATCATTTTAATTTGACACTGCTGCTTCCTTCTGTGCATTTGATGGGTGTATGCACAGCCTTGGAGGGAGAAAAATACTGTTGAATCATTAGGAGGTTATGTTGGTGTCTTATTGCTTACAAGGTTCTAGTTAACATTGATGTTACAATAATCCTATCCACACTGAAAACACAAACTCCTGCTTTATGTAAAACAGATTTTCTTTAAAATACAATTATTTCTCTAGGTGCTGTGTGACAAGAAGGAAAGAAGGAAAGAAGGAAAGAAGGAAAGAAGGAAAGAAGGAAAGAAGGAAAGAAGGAAAGAAAGAAAGAAAGAAAGAAAGAAAGAAAGAAAGAAAGAAAGAACACCTTCCTGCTATATAAAATCAATGCCTGTCTTAAAATGTTGAGTGTTACAGCAATGACTAGCTAGAAGGAAAGAAGAAAGCTCTGGCTCCAAAAGTATCTTCCCTTAATATATACTATGCTGTAGATCGCCTGTCAAGTCCGGGAACATTTCAGATATGAATTCAGCCAGTGCATATGCTGACTTTCTAAATAAAGCCTGTCAACTTCACATTCAGGAGGATGGTTTTGCAAGTCTCTTTTCTCACTCTAACCTCTCTCAGCTCTGAGAAGTACATAGAGTAAGAGCAACCTTGGTTGTCAATGGTATGAGGATGCTTTCAGGTATCAAATTCCTCCTCCAAAGACAAAGGGACCCCCACCTCCACCACCATTGGCTTGAGCTGTTTTTCTTTATTCTTCATACTTCATACTTCATATTCTCCCTCCTCTGGAAAATATATATTGGGATGTCTCATGTTTATCATACAACAGTGCTGTGAAGTAAGTTCACAATGAGATAGATGGAAAAGGTCACACAATAAGGGCAACAGAATCCCAGAACTTTTTCACACTATACAATTATAGCATTCTGATTCCATTTTAATTGCCATGGTTGCATCCTATGGAATCCTAGGGTGTGTAGTTTGGTAAGAGATACTAAAGCAACTCTCTGACTGAGAATTCTAAGTATCCCTCCATAAACAACAAATCCCAGGATTCCATAGGATGCTCCCATGGCTGCTAAAGCATAAAGTTATAATTGTGTAGTGTGAAAGGACCCTCTGTCTTTGGGAATTATTACACAAAATGACAGGACTCGAAACAAACTGGATTATGTTTAGATTAGACCCACAGAGCCAATAAGCCTGAAGTTGTCATAAAAAAAATTGGATGGGAATTCTAAATTCCCCTGCCTAAACTGTAGGTCCAAGGATTTTATAAGATGTTGCCCTGATAGTTAAAGTGGAATCTTATCGCTATAATGTGTAGTGTGAAAGGACCCATTTTCCTTGATCCACTGTCCACTACAACAGAGCAAGAATTCTGAACCAAATATGGAATTTTCTGTCGGTAGATCTATATAGGTAGGTATGGCCCTCTTGGATTTGATACCCCTGCTATGGAAATCTCCTCCCCTTTGCACACAAACTGGTATTGACATTACCCACAAATATAAGCACTGATTAAAACCTGGCTGTTCACCCCAGCTGTGGGAGGCACATTGATCCTTCCTTGTCTTTGGCTTCTTGAATTTTCAAAGTTTTTTTTATTTTACTACCTTGTTTTTAGGATTTTTAAAATAGTTTAAATGTTTTCTGTTGATTATACCCTTGCCCAATATATGAGACATAGGACAGAACAGAAATATTTTAATACAATATATGAATTAATACATTTCAAGAAAGGCTTTAATAAAATGGACACACTTACTCACCCTCTGGTTCAGAAAAACCTAGATTGTTCTGATGTCTAAATGAAATGGAATTTTAGGCAAATTTGAAACTACTTCTATAGATAATAATAATAATAATAATAATAATAATAATAATAATAATAATAATAATAATTTTATTTCTAGCCCACCCCTCTGCTAGCAACTGGGGTGGGGTACAACATATTAAAACAGGCAACAGTTAAAAACATTCCCTCAACCCTCTCCCCAACCCACCCCACTTAAAACTGGATTAAACAAGCAAAGATTAAAATACAATAGTACAATAAAATATAAAAATATAATAAAAACAGGAAGCAGCAACAATACAAGGGAGAGGGGTGGCAGTTGCTCCGATTGAGCCGGGAAGTTATTCTGGGAAGGCCTGCCGGAAGACAACCATCTTTACTGCTTTCTTAAAGGCAGCAAGAGTGGTAATAAGATGGA
>CM034706.1:157102714-157113055 GCA_020142125.1 Phrynosoma platyrhinos | reverse complement strand
GGCTGTAGTTTGAGGACCCCTGCCCTAGATGCTCAGTGTATGTCATCCTGATGAAAAACACAAAGGCTAACAACTGAGGAAGTACCTTTGTAGTTGGAAATTATGTTTTCCAAGCTCTGCAGAAAAACGACAAACTTTTCATGGCTTTGCTTTTAATACTTTTCCAAGCAGTACTTTTAATAATATATGGGAGTTGTAGTCTGATTAAATTAACCTTTCCAATCAGAAAGAAAGTTTTACTTTTATGAGCTAAAAGGACAGTCCAATTTATGCATATACGCTCAAGACTTTATGACGTGGTCTTTAAACTGCCATAAAAGTTAGATAATATCACCTTTAGCAACACCTATCACACAGCACCATCTCCCTCTTATTGCTACCTTGTCTTCCAAGTGTGTTTAGCCCCTGCCTTCCCACTGATAGGAGAAACCCTTCAGTAAGCTCCCCAAAATATTGGTATAATACTAGTCCTCAGGTGTAGTAAATTGCTCCTGTGGCTATTCCAGGATTACCCAATCATATGGTGTCAGTGTCTCATCCTCTCCCCCATCCTCCTCCCTTTCACTATTCAAGAAAAGCGAAGGTTTTGTAGTTTTTTTTTTTGGAAAAAAAACTTTTATTATGATTATTATGAATTTTTATAAACCACATTAACAGTGACATCCCACACTGGGGTGTCACCTGATGTGGGTGATGGGGCTTTGAGGGTGTTGCTTCAGGGGTGGGGCCAAAAGTGCATGTCCTCATCTTCCTGCCAAGTGCAGCTTTACATGAGACTAAAGCCATACTGGGAAAGGAGGAAGGGGTGCCCTGGGCCTCTCCTTCTCTTCTGCACACCTAAGTGCATGACAGGGAGGTAAGGGATCCACTCAGCCAGCATCACCCCTCTTCTGGGGTGTCACCCAGTGCAGGCCACACATCCTGCATCTCCCAGATGATGCCACTGCACATTAACCTTAACTTAACCTTAACTTAGGAATTGTGTTAAAATATACACACATATGAATGAAATGCTTGCTGGGTAGGACAGAGGGCAGGGAGGCTAAGGATAGGGAAAGAAGAGAGCATGTGGGACCTGCAACATCCTAGTCACACTAATGAAAGGGCATCTGGTAGCAAGTGCTCCAAACCAGTATGTATGCATTTTTTTTTCTTTGAGCAATCGAGGCAAGAATGGGGATCATGTATCATGTTCCTCCAAAACAGGTCCTATTGAGTTTAATACTTCCTACTTTAAAACACTTGAGAATGTAACATAACCCATATTCTAGTCATGGTTTCAAAGGGGTTTTGCAAGGAGAAGAGTTGAAGAGACAAAAAAGGGAAACGAAGGAGAAAGACAATAATGAAATGGGAATAGAAGAAGAAAGGAGATGGAAGACACTGAAAGATAAACCAAGAAGACAAGTCACAAAAAATTGCTGGTGGGAGAGTGCAGGGAGGAGGAACGTAATAAAATCAAGAATTAAAAGTGAACAGAGTCAAGTGCCAAGGCAAAGCAGAAGAAAAACCTGGTGCAACCCATAAGGACCTCAGACCAAGGATGTGTGTGGGGGGGGAAGAAATGTTTCGAGCATTTAATGTAGGGTTGGGAAAATGGGAACAGTACTGGGAAAGTTAATAGTGAGACAGTAAAAGTCACTAAATGTTTACCTATATTACAATACAAGCCATCCCTAAGGCAGAGGCAGCTCTCCATCTCTCCACATCACCCTCATTTTTAGAAACCTTGAGAGCAGGGAGACAGGAGGAGGTTTCCCTAGCTCCCCAGGGAGTTTATAGCAGCTCCTTCGAAGGCAGAATGCTCACCCTAAAACTTTTTCCTTTGAGGCCTGGAGAAAAGCCAAGCACAGAAATCTGGGTACTTGAATTAAACATGACTCATCCAGGAAGGCTGTAGTTCTCAGGAGTATCAGCCATATTCCCCTGTGGGAGGGGGCAGAAAAAATTTATCCTACTTAGCAAGCTACTTCCTAGGAAGAATAACTGGGCTTATTTTCTAAAATGAATCAATGAAAACCAAAGGGAAAACACCTATCTCTCAGTGTCATGGAACTGGCTAGTTCCTCTCTAAACCATTGAAGAATTCTGTTTCCTCAATCGAATTACTGAAATTCTCTTTAAAGACACACTCCAGGTGCTACGCACAACTACAAGATGATGATGAGGTGTTTATCTCCCAATAAATGCTGCAAACACTGAATTCATGTGTGAGAGGTGGTAGAATAAAGCTGACATCTGTTGCTAGGCAGGATTAATTAGGTATTACTTTAAATGATGAATCCTGGCCCGTACCCATTTGAACAGTTGGTAAATGCTCTGTTCTAATCAGAGATTTTGAAGATAAAGATGTTCTCTTACAACCCATGCAGGCTGCTAAGGTCTTTATTAGTTGTATTAATGTTCTTATCACTTTTATCAGCCTATATTAGCATATAAATTTTGCAAACTATGTCACATGCACTTAAAAAGGAACAGGATATATTCAGCAAAAGGTTTTTTTTATTTCTGAATGTTTTTACTGTAAAAAGGGATGTTATACAAAACCATACATTTGGCTAGTTTTACCATAGGTTTGCTATTTTATTGTTTATTCCTTTACTATTTTATTGATTCCTACTGATTTCTAGATTAATCTTAATTATTCTTTAAAATTACTTGACATATTGTTGTTGTTTTTAACACTAACCTGAAAGAACACCCTCTTTTTCACTATACCAGCTACAGCTGGTAAAAAATCTGGAGGACTTTTCAATCAGTTTCCCAAATAATTGTGCAGATGTTTGGGAAACTTATGAATTCATTTCATTCATCAAGTCGATTTTCATCCCACCTTTCTCCCAAAATGGGATTCAAATCAGCTCACAGTATAATCCTTTTGCCATTTTCTTTCTCCTAGAGTGTTCCCACAATCATGAAGTGAATTCTGCAGGGGGACAAAAATGGCAGCTAGCCTCTCAAAATGGAAATACCACTGCTGTCATCATTTCAAAGTTCATCACTTCCAAGTTCTCTCCTCCTCCCATTTCTTAGAGATCTTTGAAGTAAGTAGTTATAAATCACAAGTTACTTTATCCACATGTGTAACTGATTCACACTACAAATGTAACTTAATAAAGGATAGCACCAATGTTCTGGTATAAATGGTATAGTATAACTACTGCATTGTTTGGGCTTATGTTGTGCCTCATGTAGCTGCTTTCACCTCTGGGTTTTTTTATTGTTGTTGTTCAATTTAAAAGTAACTGAAATTAATTATCTCAGCCTTCAAAAGATAAATATAAATATCTAGTTTCAAATAATTGGAAATGTAACTGTAACTGGGCTTTGGTACTATACCTTTTGAGAGCCAGCGTAGCATGCTGGGTTGAGCAATGGATTACAGCTGTGGAAGATCGGGGTTCAGATTCCTGCTCTGCCATGGAAACCCACTGGGTGACCTTGGGCACCTGGCTACACCCTCTCAGCCCCAGAAAAAGACCATGATAGGATCATCTTAGGGTTGTCATAAGCTGGAACCAACTTGAAGGCATGCAACAAGTTTGGCTTTAGAAAGCCAGTATGATGTAGTGGTCTGAGCACTGGACTAGGATTCTGGAGACCAATCAAATCTCCAATCAACTATGGAAACCCACATTGGCCAAGTCACAGTCTCTCTGCCTCAGAAGAAAATAAAGGAAAACTCTTTCCGAAAAAATCTTGCCAAGAAAACCCCATGATAGGGTCACTTTAAGGTCACTATAAGCAAAAAAATGACTTGAAGGCACGCAACAACAGCACAACTATATTAAGTAATTACTTTTTTAAAGCAGCATTCCACAATCTGAGGAGGGTGTGAAACTTTCAGAGAATTTGTCTGCATTTCTTTCATCAGTCACCCTCTCCCCATATACTTTCCAAACCAACATTTCCTTTGAAAGAATGCTAATCTCAGCACTAATTTCAATATCTCTAGGTTGTATTCAACTGTCAGAATTCCCTTGCCATTTTGAATAGACTTCTAACAATAATGTCAATAAATACTTAAACACATATTCTGCAGATAGTAGAGGAAAGTAGAAAACTCATGTTTTCTATGGCGACTTTAAAGAGTCACACTGGTATGCATTATAATTAGGTCTTCAAGCTTTAATCAGGTTAAGCAAACCCAAGTTGAGTTGATTAAGTGCTTTTTTAAAAAAAATAAGTGGCAAAATAAAATTTTATTTTATATGACAATGATTAAGTCCTTTTGGTTTCAGTGTGCTATTGCTCCAAGGAGTGTGTGTGCATGATGGTTCTCAATAATTGGTAGCTTTTGGTAACTCAAGAGTGATTTACCCAGCATTTCAAATCTCAAAAAGGCATTCACAGTGAAGTCTGATAATATGGAAATATATTTAAATTTAACCATCATCTAGAACAGAAAAGATTAATCAACTAACAATACTTTAGCGAGTTGACAGCCTTAATTATATTGCAATTTGTACTTACATTATCACACTATCACTGCTGAATACATTATTATAGCATAGAAAATCTGGCATTCAAAGCAAAAGAGCTCCTTATATCTCACAAAAGAGAAAGCTGAAGTGTATGTTTAGATATTATGGTGAGAAAACAAATGTGACAATTTATTATATTGGAAGTGGGCATGGCAGAGAAACCTGTCTGGTTCAGATTATACATTGTTGCTGTTGCTGTTGCTGTTTAACCACTACATGAACTAAAATTTTGTTATATTGTGAAATCCTCACTTCTCTAAAATTTCTAATAGAATCTTTCAGTTTCAGAAATGCTCATGTTAGATGAAAGTGCATGTACAAATGCGTGTATTTTTAGATTTAATATTTAAAGAGCTTTAAATAAGACACTGTATTGTAAAAATTACATAATAGGCAAAATTATATAAGAAATATCCCAAAATGTATAAAAATGTTCATTTGAATTTTTTTAAAAAAATCTCAAAATTCAGGTTGAAACAAACATAAAAGGGAAAAAGGAGAAGCTAAGAGAAAAGAGAAAACATATGTTACTCCATCCCTATTTGGAAAAAGATTTAACTGCTTCCTCAAGAATTCTTTAACTGTACATACACACATACAAACTAACTTCTTATTAAGATGATTCATCCCTCTGCTACAACACAGAATGATCATCTATATATTCATGGATTGTCTATGGTGCACCTCCCCCTCTTTTCTGCTATACATATCATATATGAGAAAACCAGCATGACATAGTGGTTTGAGTGTTGGATTATACCTGGAGACTAGGGTTCAATTCCCTGCTCAGTCATGAAGTCACATCTCTCAGTTTCAGGAGAAGGCAATGACAAACCTCCTCTGAACAAATCTTGCCAAGAAAACCCCATGATAGGTTCACCTTAGGGTTGCCATAAGTCAGAAATGCCTTGGAAACAAACATCACATATGACAAAATTACTTATCTATGGACATTCTTCTGCCTCATTATAAAAAAGGAATGCAAAATGTATTCCAAATTCTCTATGAAATTTAATTACAGGCAAAATTCTGTAGCAAATCTAGAACCACACAGTGCTGTGGGGGAGGTACTTAAGTTGCCATATTCATATCAGTATTGCTGAACCATAGCATAAGGAAGTATTGTACTTCCAGAAGAATTTACATATTCAGAATGTGATAGTAACTCCTATAGATCTAAACCATGATGGATAACATTGGCTGGTTGTTCATATTATCAAATTTATATCCAATTCCAACTGCCATTGCCATTGACTCTGAGAGAGAAAACAGCAACCAGCATCTCCTGGATTTAATCCCCTCTCCTAGTGCCATCCACTTTTCCTAATTTTTCATGTCTTTTTAAGTTGTAAGGCTCCAGGCAGGGAGCTGTAGAATTAACAGCAGTAACAAAATCCAATAAAAGCAATTTAATCCTCATTCAGGCAGTTTTTAAAAAAATAACCAAACTTTCCACAGAGATGGCCTGGTGTTGTGTGGTGAGTATGTTGGTGGCTTGAATCTAGGGCTAGGCAGCATGGTGGAACTTTGCTTCCAAACAGCCTTGAGAGAGTAAATGGATTCTTCAGTGTCCCAAACAATGCAACTATAAAGTTGCTTTGAACAGCTCTACCTCATATGGCAAATGATAGCAGCTGATCCACCAGCTTCCTGAGCAATTGGAACAAAATGGGCTTCCTACCTTCAGCCTTTGGTAGTGCTAACCACTGCCATCCTTCCACTTCCCTCCTTACCATGAACATGGCACCAGAGTCTCCAAATTCCCTCCCCTTACTAAAAATGTATATCCTTGCCAGGTATAGAAACATAAACCAAAGAGCCATGCCTTGTTCCTTCAAATAAGCCAGGTATGTAAGATCTGCTGCTCAGAGGTGGGCCACACTTCTCCATACCCTTCCTGCCTTTTAAAAGTGAAGAACTTCACCACTAGGGATGTGATGAGCAGTTTTGTAAACACAGAGACTTTTGTTTTCTCACTCCCTTTCCATTTTTATTTATGGGCTGAGAAATTTGCCACATTCTCAGGCCAGGTATGAGAATTTTTAGATGGCTCATTTGCAAATTAACTAATGAGGAAAGAATGCCCATTTGAAATCTGTTCTGAATGACTTTAGTCCCTCAGTACTAAGTTCAGCAGTTAAATAGTAGAGATGCAATTGACTATATGTCTCTCAGCAAGGGCCTATTTTTGTTGTTGTTATTGTTGTATGCCTTCAGATCATTTCTGACTTATGGTTACCCTAAGACAAACCCATCACAGGGGTTTCTTGGCAAGATTTGTTCAAGGGGGGGGTTGCCATTGCCTTCCCCTGAAGCTAAAAAGTGTAACTTCTCCAAGGTCACCCAGTGGGTTTCTGTAGTCTAGCTTGCCTGGTGCATTTGGTGAAATATTCAAGCCCCAGCCTATGTCCAGAACCTGTTCAGCAAATTGTCCAATCCTCTTTCCCATCCTGCACATCATTAAACCATCTAGGTAATAAGTAACAAATGCCCACTCAAAAGTGCTGTATGTCTCTAAAGTCATGATCTTTTCATAATATACTGACCCTGAATCTTGAACCCAAGCAGGCAAAAGTCATCTAGATGTACTGGGAGGTCTCTGAATGCTGACTGAATGTAACATCTTGTTATAAGTGCATACAGCAGCAGTGGCGGATGAGAGTTGGCTGGCACGGAGGACTCTCCATCTGCCCACCCAGCCCCTTTTCACCTGAGGCCAGGAGCTGGGTCTGGGTCCAGGCAGAGCTATTTAGCCTGCCCCAACCTTTCCTCCACCAGCAGTGGCAGCGGTGGGTGAGCGTTGGCTGGGGCGGAGGACTCTCCATCTGCCCACGCAGCCCCTTTCCACCTGAGCTGGGAGCTGGGCAGGGTGGAGCTAATAGCCCGCCCCAACCTTTGGTCCACCGGTAGTGGCAGTGGCAGTGGCAGGTGATCATTGGCTGGGGCAGAGGACTCTGCATCTGCCCATCCAGCTCCTTTTCCACCTGAAGTGGGGAGCCGGTAGTAGGGCCGGGAAGAGCTATTTAGCCCAGCCCAACCTTTCCTTCACCAGCAGTGGCAGCAGTGGGTGAGCGTCAGCGTTGGCTGGGACAGAGGACTTTCTATCTGCCCGCCCAGCCCCTTTACCATCCGAGGCCCCATGGCAGTGAGGTTAGGAGTAGGGCCGGGCAAGGTTTTTCCATATAGCCTGCCCCACCCACTTACATCACCATCTAGGAGCCGTGGCAGGTCTGGGATGATTGGGAGCTAGATTGGGGGGGATATTTACCCACTCTTGCCCTACCCAGCTTTCAACTGGGACACCCGCAGCAGTAGGATGATTGGGAGGGCTATTTGGCCCCATCAACTCCTATATCAGCAGAGGCTGGGAATGGTCTGGAGGAGGAAATTAGAGTTATGCAGGGGAAAGGGAGGAATGGTGGGAACAGATTTAACAGATGTTACAAAAGAAGATGGGATCTCTGTCTGAAAGCTATCCTGCCTTCAGTTCACTCTGTTTCCTGGAATGGATTAGAGAGCATACCAACCATTCCACAGAACCTTACCTTGCTCCTCTGCAATGCCAGCTCAGTCAAACATAAAACTCATATTATCCATGATCTGCTTTTAGATAAGGATGCCGACCTGGCTTGCTTCACAGAAACCTGGCTGGGAGAGATTAGCGCCATTACTTGGATGCAGGCCCTCCCAGTCGGGTATGCTATCAGTGAGCAGGTAAGGAGAAGTGAGCGTGTGAGGGTGGAGTGGCTCTGGTTCATAAGAACAACCTGATCTTGAACAGGATACCTGTCCGGAACACAGTCCACTTCAAGTGCATGTACCTGAGCCTGAGGACAAGGAATAGTTTGGGGATTTTGCTAGTATACCAACCACCCCATTGTCTAGCAGACTCCCTAACTGAGCTGACACAGCTGGTCTCAGAGTTGCTACTGGAGTCACTCAGACTTTTAATTCTGGGTGACTTCAACATCCCATTCGAGACCAGTTTGTCAAATTTAACAGGTGCAGCTCGGGAGTTCATGATTTCATGACAAACATGGGCCTATCCCAACTGGTTGTTGGGCCCACTCATTGTGTGGGTCACACACAATGCGGTCTTTAGTACAGAACAGGAATGTCCATGGGCAGAGGTTAAAGAAACCACCACATTGTCATGGACGGATCATTTCCTGCTCAAGGTTGAACTTAGTACTACTATCCACCCCACCAGGGGAGGTGGACCTATTAGAATGGTCTACCTTAGAAGGCTAATGGTTCCAATATGATTCCAGATAGCCTTAGAGGGTTTAATGGTTGGGAACGCCGGTGATTCTGCCGAAGCTTTGGTTAATCCTTGGAACACTGACCTTACCAAGGCTGTTGACACGATTGCTCCCAAGCGTCCTTGCCAACCCGCTTCAAACCACAAACCATGGTATACAGGAAAACTTAGGAAGATGAAGCAGGTTGGACAATAACTAGAGTGCACTTGGTGGAGAACTTGGCTTTTGTCTGACAAGATTCATCATAGGAACTTTCTTTGGTCCTATCGAGAGGCTATATGTGCAGCACAGAAATATTTCTCTTCTGCACATATTGTGTCAGCAGAGTTACATCCAGCAGAACTGTTTAGGATGGTAAGGGAATTGACACAGGTTCCACCTGCGCAGAACCCATTGCTTAACCCGACAACGGCCTGCTGTGATGCGTTTAACAACTTCTTTGCAGATAAAATCTCTCAGATAAGAGCCAACTTGGATGCCAGTGTTGTAACAGAATCAATAGACAAGGTGTCCAGCAGCTCGTAAATTTACTGGATCATTTTCAATCTGTGAGTACCGAGGATGTGGACAAGCTCCTTGGTAGTGTGATTAGTCTCTCCAGCCCCACAGCAAGCCCCACCAACACTCATATTCCTCTCAGTGCCTGGCTACATTGCGTTGCTGCCACACCATCAATGTGCTTTCAGATCCTCTTCACATCCCACTCCCTTGACGCTCTGGAAGGTTTTGCTCTCACAAAGCTATGGAAGAACTGGCAAGAGGAAAGACCTCAATACCTCCACCCGACTGGAGTGAAGACTGATCTGGGTCACTTCAACTGGGGCCCACCAACCAATGAATTCAAACTGAGGTTTACATTCACTGGCTCACTGCATTGGCTCCTAGGAAGGCGGAGTCAGCCCAACACCATGATGAGGGGGGAACTGCCATTGCTTTGCTCCCACCTCCAACTTGAAGATCTACATGTGGTAAGATGCACATGGTCCTTTGTCTCCTTTCTCATCATGCTGCGTGATATATCTAGAAGTTTTTGAAATATTCTCAAAAGCATTCCTAATAGCAAATTAAAGTGAAACACAGAAAAAGTTAAAAAGAAATAACTTTTGGATGGAGGAGGACAGAAGAGACCATCATATCCAGCATATGCAGTAAAAGAATTCCCCTGGAGCAAAATGAAAAGGACAAAAACCCCATTTGAAGCCAAATGTGAAGAGGAATAAAGCTTCTCTAGCCCAAATAAAAAGGAGACAATTTTGAACTGACAAGGAAAATTGTGTGTGTCCTCACATTTCATCAGCTGTACAGCTCACACTGGGTTGGGGAAAATAGACCAGCATCTGCAACAAGAAGGATAAATCTTTCTTAGATATGATTTTCACTTGATCATCAAAGGAGCAGTGCTGCAGAAGCTGATCATTCAGAAGATCCTGGAAAGAGATTTTGGATGGTACCTCTCAATATTCCCCAGCCACAATATGCCATGCTGATTTTTTTGCAAAGGCAGTGTTTCTTAGCTCTCACATTTGGTCATATTTATCAAGAAAAAAATGGGATTGGTCATATTGGGCCTTTGCAGACTGCTAGAAATAGTGCAA
>CM034706.1:157071350-157091290 GCA_020142125.1 Phrynosoma platyrhinos | reverse complement strand
TCTGTGGAATGGTTGGTCTGCTCTCCAAACCATCCTTGGAAACAGAATTAAAGTTGTGTCAACCTGGATTATTTCTGCAGTGTGTATGCAGCTCTCATCTCCAATGTTTCAGTAACTGCCAACCTGACCAGGCCAGGCCATTAAGCAAAAGGTATGAATGAAGAACTACTAACCACCTCTTGGGGGGGGGGGTTGCAGACTGCCAGAAATAGTGCAAATTGAGTCCATTTGTAGGGTTAGGGTTAGTGCTAGGGAATCATGGGAATTGTTTTTGTTTTTTTCTGAGACATTGAGCCTTCTCTGTCAGAGAGCTCTGGTGCCACCATAAACTACAGTCCCCATGATTCCCTAACCCTAACCCTAATCCTTAAACTGGACTCAATTTGCACTATTTCTGGCAGTCTGCAACCCCCCATAGTTTGCAGGAAAGAGAGCATTTTAACCTCTGCCTCAAAGTTTTCTTCATCCTAAGAGAATCAGGAGAGCACTCAACCGTTCATACCAAGAGTGCAGTATTCCTCTGTGGCTTTTTACCAAGTTACAGTGATACCCCCATTCTGGCTCTATTGTCCCTGTTCTCTGACTTATCTGGCATTGGCATCTCTACCCTTTGCTTCCTGTGGAAAGCCTCTTTGAGCAGATACTTTGGTTTTTGTGTTGTAATGTTATACCTTCATTGAGATGTACCTGCACTGAGATGTTTTTAGATTCCATATTGACTTTGACTCCTACCCTCTCACCCCCCTTTCTTCCTTCCAGCTGACAGCCTAGTGCCCACAACTGCACCACTACATCCCATAATCCTGCTGGGTAAAATAGTCTTGGAATACCTGTTTCTCTTTTATCCTGCACCCTTCTTCTTAGCATCTCAGCAGTCATGGGGAAAGATAAATCTCAGCTTCTTGCTCAGCCTAAATCAGCCTGCTTGACCACTGTAGGGTCTAGTCCTCTCTAATTGTTCCTCTTTCATCCCCAAAGATCCTGCTTTACTCCTAAACTTCCCCATACAACAATAGCTTGGTACTGTTTTGCAATAATAATAATAATAATAATAATAATAATAATAATAATGTTTATTTACAATGCCTTTTCACGAATGGATGGTACATCAAAACATATACAATTGAAAATGAATGATAAAACACAAACTATAAGAACCATAATGCTAAAATAATATACTAATATGCTAAAAACAAAATTCTATTTTCCCCTTCCACCTGTGATAGTTTTCAGTACCTGTAATAATTTGGCTTTCTGTTGCGCTATCAACAAAACCATCTTTGAGTTGGAAATACTCTGAACCTAGCTCCATTTGCCCTACTGGAAACATTATGAGGACATGTCATAATCCAGACCAAGGTTCCCATTATTATCCATAATGTGTCACTTAATTTGGAAACAGTTGTTAGTTTCTGGGCCATGGATAACAGATGCCTGTCCTCTATCAAGAAACAAATCAGAGCTTCATAGGTTCTCCTGGCACCATTTAATGATCACCTTTTTCCATATGTTTCTTCCCATGTGTCCCAGCTGACATCTGGGACACTGCTTCAGATTTCCC
Organism: Phrynosoma platyrhinos; assembly: GCA_020142125.1. Classification (NCBI taxonomy): domain Eukaryota; kingdom Metazoa; phylum Chordata; class Lepidosauria; order Squamata; family Phrynosomatidae; genus Phrynosoma; species Phrynosoma platyrhinos. The sequence continues at coordinate 157,089,729 of CM034706.1, read as the reverse complement.
AGCTTCATGAAGCTAAGCATGCAGTCAAAAGATCTAGAGCATCTTGATTATCTTTTCTGGAACTATAAGATTTTAGATAATAAATGCATGCATTGACTCAGTCAACAGTGCTTCTGAAAGGCTTATTCCTGTGACATGGAAATCAATTTCAAACATGCACATAACCTCACTACTGAAAAGCATGCTGGGAGGGGATTGTATAGATGCAATCCTCTGAAGAAAAACATAACCTACATGCAAATATGTTGTTACATTGAAGGGCACATAAAAGAACTGTGATGTGCAAACTGTCTGCCGTATCCATTTTATTGTTAAGACACAAAGCATTCACATCCTCAGGATAAATAAAAACTAAATTAATAGCTACAGGTTTAGAACTATAATTTTATAAATAATGAACATTCCTGGCTGAGAAAACAACAAAAAACAAACAAACAAATGGCATGTTATAAGCATTGTTCTAATATAAAAAAACCCTTTGTAGGTCCCCTGCCATGGCCCTAAACCAGAAAGGCCCAAACCACCATGGATCCAAAGGAAGGACATTACGTAGACACTTGAGTGGTCATGTCTGCCTCAACAGTTCATTAACAGATCAAAAAGCCAGAGTTAGGAGCTGCAAAACAGGACATTCACACCTAGGAGATTTATAGATACCAGCCAGGATGTGTCCAGCTAAGGTAACATCAACACCCCATCTCCCCTCTTTGAAAATTTGAGATTCCTCACCTCACTTGAACAGATATGAATTTTAATTTAAATTTAAATGAATACCTATATTGTGTCCTGTAAATGTAAACCAAATATTATAACTTAAGTTGAGTAGGCATTACTAGTAAAACCATAAATAAATGCAGCCAAAAGACTAGCATATTTTACTCATCCACTTTATTTGTATTTTTTTCTCAGAGACCAATAAAGCTATACCCCTATGACCTACAGATGGCTCTTCCACAAGTGAGAAATATATATAATGAAATTGCAGACTCTCCAATCATTTTTCTCTCTTCTCATTAAAATGTGAAGAACCATCCAGTGTACCGAGGATCACTGATGGTCCTCAAAGTACAATTTAATATAGGCCTGCTATTTCCATTTGTTTCCAATATGGATCATTTTTTTATGATTTAACTCTAATTCTGATCCATTCTGTTTCTGTATCAATCTATAGATTTGAAACAAAGCATCATAATAATTGTTTATTTTATTTTATTTTATTCTCAAAATGCAGATTTTAAAATCTGCATTTCCATTGTATATGCATATTTAAATATGTTAATAAATGAATAAATTATTCTGTCAAAATACTGTTTAAATGTGTATTTTTTCCCATCCAAATATGTAGTTCAAAGCACATTTTGGCTGTCAAGGAGAATGCCACAACATCTACAAAGTTCAGTAGGTAACTAACTTCTGAATGACAGTCTGTGAAGGACAAATAATGGATTTAATACAAATTTAAATATACTTCAAGCATCCTTTGGAAGCAATAAGGTTTTAATTTGATATGACAACTTCAGCCTCATTGGCTCAGTGGGTCTACTCTAAACATGATATAGTTTGAATTCAGTATAAGAATTCACAAAGACAGAGTGGTCTTTCAAACTACACAAGTATATCATTCTACTATTCTACTGTATTCTACTATAGCATTCTGCTATAGCATTCGAGCAGCCATGGCAAGATCCTTTGGAATTTTGGGATTTGTAATTTAGGGGTAATATTTAGAATTATCAATCAAAGAGTTTCTCTAGTGGGTCCCCAAACTACAAACTCCCAGGCTTCCATTGGATGTTGCAATAGCATTTAAGGTAGTATATAGTGTGTAGTGTGACTTGGCCTCAGAATCCCTCCAAAAGACTGCCACTTTAAAAATTAGCACATTTATCATACATTTTTTAGTCTTTGAGGCACCACAACATTCTTCACTGTTGTTTTTTCTGAACACACTTAACATTATTACCTCTGTTGTGTAAAATTAAACTCCTCCATCCTAAGTGGCAAGGCAGTAACTATAGAGCTCCAAGATTGTCCAGTTTCATTTTTACATTTCTCCCAGAGCTGAAAATTCATTATTATTATTTTACACAGCTAAGGGAGTTAAAATAAATAAAGTGTAGGAAGTAATGGGTTCCTAAATCCCAGGGAGAGCAAAGGAAATTTCCCTAATTGTATCTGGCTGTCACCCTCTTAGTTTCAATCCACATTTGAAAAGGAGGTTTAGTGATGATTGCCAACAATCTGAAACCTGGCAAACAACCCCCCTCTGATTCACAAAGCAGAGAATAAGTAATAATAAACGTTTCTTGTAAGCTGTGCCACTAGACACACACACCCCCGGCACTCCAACTCATTCCAAAATCAGGTGGCTGGAACCATATGGTAAATCTTGGTGCTATGCCACATCATTACTGTATTAGCCTACGTGGAGCTAGAGTGCCAGAAACAACTAAACTGGCAGCTTAAACCCCAAACCAAAAGAAATTAATTCAGATATTCTAAAGAGATACATTTTAAACTGCATTCCTCAACATGGTGTACTAATTTATATTTTTCCTTCATCACCTCATTGAATGATCATGCCTGTTCCAGTTATATTAATATGTCTCTAGATTCATGGGTTTGCTGCCATGTGCATTTTATTCCATCACGTTGTATCCCAAAGCAAACTACATGTTGAACTGATGAAGCTTAGGCTGGTCTGTCATCTGTGAATCACTTGCACCTTCAAGTAAAGGGAGGCATGATAATAAATGGATCTCTTGAAATGCCATTATCTGGATTGCTTGTTTGTACAATGAAGTAAATAGCTACTGTGGAGTGAGGCTATAGTATGCAGGGAGGAATTTTAATCCTTTCCTTCTCACAGTGTGGTCCAATAGATCCTATCTTGCCTGTGGCCACTACTAACCCTAGAAGGCAAGCTTGCATTGGCACTTCAAGTTGACTTTGACTTACCAGATTTTGAATATGTTGAATGATATTCAACAACATTCAAATACAAATGCTGGCTGAGATCTACATGTATAAGTAGCTCTGTCTGCACAGTCTTCTATTCTTCTACACTGGGTAGAAGGCCTAGCAGGGGCCCCTACTCCTACTGTTGCTTACCAGTGAGGAAGCAAAGGGAGGAGGGAGGTGACACAGACCATAGAGAAGCAGCTGGTCTCAGCTGGAGAAAGAGATGATATGAAGGTCCACTTTCAAATGGAGACACTCCCTTTTCCTTCCCCCAGGAGCTCAGAGCAACCTGATTGTCACTTCCGCTTCTGACAAGAAGAAGCAATTGCAGCCATTCCTGGGGACTGACACTACCTAGCATACACAGTTTTTGGACAGACTGCAAGAGCAAGAGAATAGCCCTCTGTTGTCATTGTTGTTGTGTGCCTTCAAGTGGTTTTCAACTTATGGTGACCCTAAGGTGAACCAGTTACTAATGTTTCTTCAAAGGGGACTTGCCATTGCCAGTGTCTGAGGCTGAGAGAGTATGACTTGCCTAAAGTCACCCAGTGGGTTTCATGGCCAAGCGAGGATTCAAACCCTGTTCCCTAGAGTCATAGTCCAACAATCATGCCACTACACCACACTGGCTCACCATAACTTTCTATGCCCATCTCCAAAGGGACTTAGTCACATTATGTGCATAAACTTTCCTTATGTGTATATAAGTCATTAGCAGGATACCAGCTACTGTCTGTTATTAAACAGTTTTCAAGATGCAGCTGCTGGAAAACTTAACTGCTGGAGCAATTTCATATGCAGAATAGATAGATAGATAGATAGATAGATAGATAGATAGATAGATAGATAGATAGAATCAATCTTTCTTTCCTATCATGGAGATCAGTCAAATGCAAGCAGAAGTCTGAGTAGGGTAGGACACTTGTTATTGGCTTCAGTGTCATTGAATCATTGTTGTTGTTGTTTCTTACTCACCTCTCCTGTGGATTGAGGTGGGAGGAAACAACAATTAACAGACAAACATCAGTTAAAATGACATCAGCTAAAATACACATCAATTTCAAAGGACAAATAAAATGTACACATACACATACTAAAACAATCCACATTTAAAATTCAGTTTTCACAATCCAAATTAACAATTCAAAAGGAAATCCTTTTGGCATGTTCCACCTGAGAAACAATTACATGGGTCACTCTTAATTTCCATACTACTTTTCAGAGGGTGGACTCACTGATCTCTGCTATTACGTGACTAGGAAAGGGTTAGCGTGAACATGAACATGTGTTCGTCAAAATATTAAAAAGGATTTGTCAGTACAAAGCTCCATAATAGAAGACAAGCCTTCCCAAATGGCAACATAGCCATCATTATTCATATTCCCACACAATATACAGTTGCAAGTCATTGATATGTGTATTTGGGGAACTATTCATATTTCATGGAAGATAATGGCCTGATCATTCATGAAAAAATGGAATTGATTTTGCCACAGTGACAAACCAAATCTTCTTCAGACAATCATAGCATAGTCAATGTGGATTTACCTTTAAAGATGTCTGGAAACTTTAGACACTTTAAATGTACTCTGATTCAAAATCCAGCATGGTGTAGTGGTGTGTATGTTGGGCTAAAACTTTAAGAAAACAAGATTTGAATCTCCACTCAACCATGAAACCCCACTTGTTGGACAAATCATACTCTCTCAGACTGAACCTACACTGCAAAAGTAAAGCAGTTTGACACCTCTTTAACTGCCATGACTCGATGCTATGGAATTCTGGGATTGACCTTATTTGTCAGATTGCTCTGGTGCCTTAACAAACTATGAATCCCAGAATTCCATAGGATGGAGCCATGACAGTTAATGCAGTGTCAAACTGCATTAATTCTGTGGTGTGGCAGCAGCCCAAGACCTGGAGCGGAAGGCAATATTAAACATCCTCTGAATAAATCTTGCCAAGAAAACCTGATGATAGTGTCCTCCTTTGGTTGGAGCCACCTGAAGGCACATAATAATGACAATAACCAATTCACTTTGCCCATATTTTATTGATTTTATTAATGTTTTTGATTTATTTATTAATGTTTCTATTGGTTTTACTTGTGTGCTTCTTTTGAGGTTTTAACTTACTGTTTTATTATTAACATGCTGTTGTATAAGATGCTAGCCACAGATGCTGGCGAAACGTCAGAAAGAAACTCTTTCAGAACATGGCCACACAGCCCGAAAAAACCCACAAAAAATTATTATATTTTATTGTATTGCATTATTATTATTATATTTAGTATTGGTGCTTTTAACTTCCTTGAGCACATTTGGTAAAAAGGTGAGGTAGAAATGTAACAACTCAGGAAATAACCCATGTTGTGTCCCGTAGACATAAAGGGGCTTGATATATATTATGCTGCTTCTTCAATACCACAGATCTGAAGTGAGTGAGGGGGCAATATTAAGCTTTGACAAGTCATGAACTCTGGGTTTAGACACAACTGAAAAGCCATAAAATCTATGGTATAAAATGAGGGTAAGAAAATACCAAAATAACATTGTGACAAAGACTTCATTCCTCTACACAGACACCTGTGGTTAAGTCTCATTGAGGTTTATTTCCAGGTAGACATGTATAGGTTTCAGTGAAAGAAATACAGGATATCATTGAGTCTCACTTCTAATCATAATCCTTATACCTTTAAAATGTTTTTAATGGATCTAATGTGTATGAATTGTGCTGTAAATGTAAGCTAAAGGTTTCCCCTTTGACAAGTTTGTCTAGTCATGTCCGTTTATAGGGTGTGGTGCTCATCTCTGTTACTAAGCTGGGGGAGCCAGCGTGTCAAAGACAACTCCATGTTCATGAGGCCAGCATAACTGCACAGAATGCCGTTACCTTCCCACTGTAGTACTTATTTATCTACTTACACTTATATGCTTTCAAATTGCTAGGTTGGCTGAAACTGGGACTAATGAAGGGATCTCACTCCATCACATGGCACTTGGGCTTCGAACTGCTGAACTGCTGACCTTGTGATCATCAGAGTCAACATCTTAACCACTAAGCTACCACATTCTGTATCACTGACTATATGAAACTATGTGGAATTGTTATAAGCATTGTTCTAATATAAACACCCCTTTGTGGGTCTCCTGTCATGGCCCTAAACCAGAAAAGGCCAAACTGCCATGGATCCAAAGAAAGGACATAATGTAGACACCTGAGTGGTCATGTCTGCCACCACAATTCATTAACAGGTCAAAAGACCAGGGTTAGGACATTACTACTTAGAAGATTTGTGGATACCAGCCAGGATGTGTCCGACTAAGAATGAGATAATATCAACACCCTATCTCCCCTCTTTGGAAATTGCCTACATCAAAGGGCATCTATCTGGAATTCTTTGATATAAAATAGTGAATCTTCACTTCAGGAAAGGTTTAAGGGTATAAAAGCTCCCCCAAATCTCAGGCACATTGGGTATGGTTAGATTTCATGGTAACACTGTGTCACTGTGAATTCTGACTTGGATCTTGGCTCTTCCCATTCTCTTTTCTCTTTCATACATGGTTGAGTCTATCCATCCTCATTCATCATTGGAGTAATGTCCGTCAGGTAAATATCACCATTAGAAAGCCTTCTGTTTCCTATCCAAGCTAACTGCTTTATTCCTGAGTTCTTGTGTGCTTGAGTGTATGTTTGAGTGTCTTTTGTATGTTTAAATACCCAAATAAGGTACCAAATTCATTGAGAAAGCTTTGTCTGTATCAGTCTACTCCCTAACTACCTCTGTAAACATAGGATAAAATAATAATAATAATAATAATAATAATAATAATAATAGTATTGCTATTCCACCTTTTACCAATGGGAATCAAAGTGGATTACAACAGGTATATAGAATATACAAATTAAAATTACAGCCAAGGTTAAAAGGAGAATCCCCTATCCCAACCCTCCACCCAATCACAATAAAAAAAATTAAAAGAGAATTAAACCAAGCAAAAGTTAAAATGCAGAAATTCCTGTTTTATATTGGATAGGATAAGAGAATAAATACTAGATTCAAATTTTCAGTTCAGGGGGAGAGGGATGTGCTTTCCCAGGGGAGAGTAAGTGGAGGCCATGATATCAGTAATAATAGTGATAATAACAATGATAGCAACAATAACAATGATAACAATGATAACAATGAGGGGAAGGGGAACCAAAAAGGGTAGTCTGGGAAGGCCTTCTGGAAGAGATCAATTTTAATAGCCTTTTTAAAGGCTTCCAAGCTGGTAATCTGATGGATTTTGTCCGGCAGGTCATTCCAGAGCCTAGGAGCAGCAGAAGAAAAGGTCCTCTTGGTCACCATAGATAGGCTGATCTCCTTTAATTGTAATAAATTCTTCCCAGAGGACCTACGTGTGTGATATGGATTGTGTGGATGGAGGCACTCTCGCAGGTAGTCTGGACTCAAGCAATATAGGGCTTTAAAAGTAATAACCAACACCTTGTACATTGCCCAGAAACTAATAGGCAACCAGTAAAGAGATTTTAGCACAGCTGTAATGTGGGCAGCTCTCGAAGTGCCCGTGACCAATCTGGCTGCCATATTTTGTACCAATTGAAGTTTCTGAGCGTGGCACAAGGGTAGATTAATGTAGAGCACATTACAGAAATCAATCCGAGAGGTTACCAGAGCATGTACTACTGTTTCTAGGTCACCTGGTTCCAGGAAGGGGTGCAGCTGGTGTATCAGCTGAAGCTGATAACAGGCACCCTGACAGTCACATCTATCTGAACTGTCATCTGTAAAGACGAGTCAAGGAGATCATTGACTAAGGCCACCATGGCAGTTTGAACTCTGTATCCTGTCCTGAAACCAGTTTGAAATGGATCTAGAAAATTCATTTCATCCAAAACAGCTTGGAGTTGAATGGTGGCTGCCCTCTCAATCACTTTATTTAAGAATGGTAAAAGAGAAACTGGTTGGTAATTATTTTTGTCCAGGGAATCAAGGGAAGTCTTTTTAAAAAGAGGTTTTACTATTTCCTCTTTAAGGCAAGCTGGGAGAAAGCCTTCCCTGAAGGATGCATTGATTATATTTTTCAGCAGCGTCTTGATTGCATCTCCCCCCTGGATGGCCAGCCAGGATGAACAAGGATCCAGGGGGCAAGTCAACTTTTTCATACTACTGAGGAACTTGTCCACATCCTCAGTACTTACCGACTCAAACTGATCCTCAATAACAGTATTGGCAGAGGCGCTGGGTGCCTCTTCTATGGGTTCTATAAGAAAGCCAGCATCCAAGTCGGCTCTTATCCGAGAGATTTTATCTGCAAAGTGATTGCTTAATGCATCACAGGAGGCTAAAGTTGGCTCTAATAGTGGGTTCTTAGGGGAGGGCAATTGTGTTAAATCCCTTACCACTCTGAACAGGTCTGCCAGACGAGACTTCGCAGATGCAATAAATGCAGAGTAGAATGACCTCTTCACTGCATCTATTGCCATTCTATAGGATTTAAGAAAAGTTCTATGGTGTGTCTTATCAGATATGAGTTGAGTTTTTTGCCAGTAATGCTCTAGTCCTTGTCCAGCCCACTTTATTTTTCTAAGATCTTTGGTATACCAAGGGTTATGATTAGAAGTGAGCTGGAAAGGATGCTTGGGATCAGTAGTGTTGATAGCCCTGGTGACATTGTTATTCCAGATATTAACCAGGGCTTCGACAGAATCACTGGTGCTGCCAACCTTTAACCCCTCTAGGGCTTCCTGGAACCTAATGGCTTCCATCAGCTTTTGAGTGCAGACCATTTTAATAGATCCTCCACCCCTAATAGGGGGAATAGAGACCTTCAGGTCAGTCTTGACCAGGAAATGATCCATCCATGACAAAGCTGAGATACTGACTACCTCCACCCATGGATATGCCTGTTCCTTACAAAAGATCACATCGAAGGTATGACATGCGAAATGTGTGGGCTCAGAGACTATCCGGGAGAGGCCCATATTTGTCATAGACACCATGAACTCTCGAGCTGCACAAATTATGTTAGTTAAACCAGTCTCGAGGGGGATGTTGAAGTCACCCAAGACAAGGAGTCTGGGAGACTCCAGCATCAGTTCTGAGACTAGTTGTGCCAGCTCGGCTAGGGAGTCTGTTAAGCAACAGGGTGGGTGATAGACTAACAGAATCCTCAGACTCTCCCTGGTCTTCAAACTAAGATAAATACACTTGATGTGGTCCATTTGATGGATAGGTATCCTGACCAAGGAAATATTACTTTTGTGGATCACAGCCACTCCCCCCTCACCCACATCCCCTAACTTGCTTACTGACAGAGTACCCGGCTGGAAGGGCCTAAGCCCAAGTCACCGAGCTGTCAGCTCCCAGACTGGTCAGCATCTTGATCTATCAACAAGTCATGAATGATGTGTGTCTTGTTCTTTGCTGACCTGGCATTACATAAGAGCAAAGTTAGGTTCAGTGGCTGGTTAGGTAAGCTCTCCAGCTCTTTGGGGTAACAGGCTGAATGGAAGATGGAATGGATATCAAGCATCGATTTTGTCTTCCTCTGTAATGACCTTTCATCCTCTTAGCGCCATATGTTCCATTACCCCTCACTACTTGAATTGCCGCTCCAATCTTAGTATCTATCTCCTCCGCCTGATCATCCACAAGAAAGCAATATCCCCAGTTTTCCCCTTCTCCCAACATAACATCAACTTGTTTTGGCTGGGACATTATGAATCTCTGCTCACACTATGTCACCCCCTCTAGGTCGCAGACAGAAAAGAAGGGCCAGGAGTTAAGGGGCAGGCCCACATTATCCTGGGCTGAAGGAATGGGCTGGAGACCTATAAGGCCTTCACCCACGCTGCCAAGTCCTGGGATGGAGGAAAGGGCCCAGTGTTAAGGGACAACGGTGCTCCTGGGCTGGAGGAATGGGCCATGCTGCCATGCTGCCAAGTCCTGGGAAAGAGGAAAGGGCCCACTGTTAAGGGGCAAGCCTGTGCTGGCTACCTGTCCTCCAAGGTGGTCCTGGGCTGAAGGAAAGAGCTGGAGGCTTATAAGGACTCTGGCCATGCTGCCAAGTCCTGGGAAGGAGGAAAGGTTCCGGTGTTAAGGGGCAAGTCCATGCTGGCTAGCTGTCCTCCAGTTGAATACTTGAGCTTCTAGCAATTCTCCAAGTTCAAGTTCCTCTTACAGAATATTAAGCACCTGCAACTTATAATGTGACATAAGAATCAAAATCAGCATTATAGATTACAGCAAAGCCTTGAATTTTCCTCCCCAAGTTCTCTGTTGCTTTGCCATTTTTATATAACTATGCTTTTATCTTATTAATGTTTGCTTTTAAATTTCTTAAGTTTAATTTGTTTTAAGGGGTGTGGGAGGGATGGGTGGAGGGATTGGGATACCGGAATGTTTTTAACTATTGTATTTTTAATTGTTGTAAGCCGCCCCGATTGCTAAGCAGAGGGGCGGGATAAAAATAAAATTTATTATTATTATTATTATTATTGCCTGCATAGATCACAAAAACTATGGGTTGATCTGAAAGGAATTCAAGTGCCACTGCATTTGATAGTCCTGATGTGTAATCAATACTCAGAACAAGAGGCTACTGTTAAAACAGAATACAGAGAAACAGAATGGTTCTTACTTGGCAAAGGGGTCAGACAAGGCTGCATTCTATCACCCTATTTGTCTAACTTGTACACAGACAATATTATACACAGTACAGGTTTAGACTTGGAGGAAGAAGGGGTAAAGATTGAAGAAAGAAATATCAACAGCCTAAGATATGCAAATAAACTCATTCAAGATGTGGTGTTGTAGAAGAATGCTGAGGATACTGTGAACAGCCAGAAAGACAAACTGGTCCTTGACCAGATTAAATCTCCTTGGAAGCAAAGACAATGAAACTGAGGTTGTTGTACTTTGGACACATCATGAGAAGGCATGATTCACTAGAAAAGACAATAATGCTAGGGAAGATACCAGGCAGCAGAAAGAGAGGAAAATCACACATCAGATGGCTAAACTCAATTAGGGAAGTCAAGGGCCTGAATTTGCAGGAAGTAAGCAGAGCAGTGGAGGACATGGGGTCGTGTAGATGTCAAGGTTGCCATGAATCAGGGCTGACTCAAGGGCAACAAAAATAACAACAATAAGATATGCAGACAACACCATACTATTAACAGAAAGCAACAAAGACTTGGAACAATAATTTAATAAAGTCAAAGAAGAAAGTGCTAAGCCAGGCTTAGTGTTGAACATTAAGAAAAAAATAATGAACAAGGAAGATTTACATAAATTCAACTGAGATGATGAGGGAATTGCAATAACATTTTCCCATACATTAATAAAGATATTCTACACCTTGGCTCAATCATTGATAGAACAGAGGCTGTAGACAAGAAATTAGAAGACTAGGGAGATTATCACAAGGAGTCTTACCATCTATAAAACATCCCTAAATCATCTGGCAAGCGCGAAGGTGTGATAGTCGGTCATGCTTGTCCCCATGATTAAATCATTGTGAAGTCATCCCCTTGCCTCTCCTGTCATTAAAGTGTTTGCAGAGCTGCCATTTGTTAATGATGGAAAATCCCATTATTAACAAATGGCAGGCTCCATGAATGCTTAAATGATGGGAGAGGTGAGGGGATGCCTCCATGACGATTTAATCACGAGGACAAGCATGACTGACTATCACACCTTTGCACTTGCTGGACAACTTAGAGATGTTTTGTGGAGGATAAGCCTCTGTGTGATAATCTTTAGGAGTGGGAAGGACAGCTATAAAGAACTAGACAAGATGCTAAAATGCAGCAATATAAAACTTAACATTAAAGTTAGGATCACTCAAGCCATTGTATTTCCCATCACCATGTATGGATATGAGAACTGGATAGTAAAGAAAGCATATAGAAAGAAAATCAACTAATTCAAGATGTGTTGCTAAAGAAGAGTGCTGAGGATACCATGGACAGCCAAAAAGACAAACAAATGTATCCTAGAACAAATTCAACTTGAACTCTCCCTGGAAGCCAAATTGACTAAATTGAGGTTGTCATACTGTGTTCTACATCATGAGAAGGCATGACTTACTAGAAAAGATAGTACAGTGGGTCCTCTGTATCCGCAGGGATCTGTTCAAGACATACACACCCCTGCATAGATACCAAAATCTGTGGATGCTCAAGTCCCATTGTTCCATGTGGCCGTGCCACTATTAGAGACAATGGGACAAAAGTACTTGACTCCCTTTCCGTCTTCCCTCCCTCCATCTCTCCGTCCATCTCTTCCTCCTCCTCTCTCCTTCCTTTCTTCCCCCTCCCTTTCCCTTCTTCCCTACCTTCTTCTTCCTTCCTTCTTCTTTCTCCTAGCTTGACTCAAGTCCTGTTGACCTGAGGGAGCCAGCACCAGGGCTTGAGTCTCAGAGCCCCATCCCCAGGAATAGCACACAAGATTGGAGCCTCTGGGCTCCTAAACGCAAGCCCTGGCACTGGCGCTGGCTCCCTCAGGTCAACGGGACTTGATTCAGAGCCTATGAATCCAGGGCTTGATTTGGAGCCTCATTGGCCAGAGGGAGCCAGTGCCAGGACTTGAGTTTCAGAGGCCAGAGGCTCCATCCTGAGTGCTAGGCCTGGGGATAGGGTTCTGAGATTCAAGCCCTGGCTTCGGCCCCGGGCCCGACTGACTGGGTACCAGACTCCACCTGCAAAGTCCTGTGGCAAGTCCATGGATAAGGAGGACCCACTGTAATTCTGGGAAAGGTGGAGGGCAATAGAAAGGACAACTGCATTTTCAAAGGGAGGTCACAAACTGGAAGCTGCAGGACCTAAGCAGAGTAGATAGGGACAGCGAGTCTTAGAGAGTACTCATTTACTAGGTCACAAGAACATTTTCTATCTACAATTCAGGCTTCAAATCTCATGACTCACCACATCACCTACAATCCTGTCTGCATGCAGTGTAGCCTGCCTGATGTAGAACTCTTAAGATGGCTGCTTATACATTGTGAGAAAAGAGGAAATAGATCACCAAGAAAAAGAGGACATAAATTTGCATATACTAATTTATAGAGAGAAATAAACATTTGTATATAATTTAACTAGAATTAACAATACATCTCACCCTAGAGGGGAAGACTATGACTAGACAACAATGTTACCTGTAGCACATTACTGTTTGTGGTCATGACAGCATAACTGTGTCTCTTTCTGAGTTTTAATATTAATGCTAATGCATTATGTTTAAGGGCAATGTTTACTTATTATTTCGAAGGCATTATTCCTTAAAGTCACTTGGGAGGATTTGGGATCATTTTGGCAAATTCTCTGTGTTTTTTAAAATTAAAAATTCATTCAAAGTAATGAACTAGTAATGTGTTAGTAATGTCTCTCTAGTGCTCTCCCCCCCCACACACACATATACACACACACACACTGTGACTAAAGTTATTGCTTACATATTAAAATGTTCAAACTAATAATTAATGCTAATATAATAGCTCTTTTTGCTAATGCTTCCAGGCTGTGGACCAGGTGAGTTATGTACCTACTCAGCCCAGCAGCAGCAGATGTGCAAGTTCAATGTCCTTTCTCTTGCTTCTGATTATTATATCTAAATAGGAATTGGATCAGACAGCCCTTAAAATAAAGGAATATTCTCTGTAAAGCAAACATATGTCAATCCTAACCCTCCTCCTCATCCTTGATATTCTAAACTCCTAGGCAGGCAGCAGCTATAAGAGCAATTGTACCCCAGATGGACCAAGATACAGCACTGTGCTTTTCACTGTTTTCTTTCTTGTAAGTTATCTTTAGTGTTCTCTGAGAAGAATGGTGTTGCTGAAAAGTTTTGAATAAAGAATAATAAAAATCACAGAGCTAGTGACATTTTAACAGAAGGCATATTCCTCTCATTAGACCCATTATAGTTAATTATCCTGTTATATTTTTCAGAGTACAGGACTTGGCATTACACCACAACTGAGAGGATACATTTTAAAATGACTAAATAAATGAAGTTCCGATGACATAAGAAGAAACAGTTCCTACAATGTTGCCCCTCATAAAAAAAAATTGCCAGATTCCTACGTACATTCTAATATTAGTATATTAGAGCTATAACTCAGAACTGAAAAATTTACAGGTAGGTGTCCAAGGCTGTATGGTCAAATGGTTAAATGAAGAGGTGGGAACCTAGATGAAAGAAATAAGAATAAAAAGAGTTTTTCTTTCTGGAAAGTAGATTGCTTAATATCCTTCATAGTCACATCTCCTTAGAGCAGGGCTGAATAACTGCAGAAGGGTGGAAGTCATTCCTACCCCACACCCACCTCCCATGGGTTGCATGGCCAGTGACAACATGACCAGAAGTGGTGGCACATTACTTACAGTTCTGAGAGATGGCCCAAAATAAAGCTGATTCCTGTTTCCAGGTGGTGTTGAGTGGAGTGAACAGGAGTAAAGTTATCACACATGTGTGGCAATGTGAGTGTTTTTGTTAAATAAAATTTGGCCACGTTGTTATTGAAAATTAAGTTGGGGGATACTGCATCTTTGAGATTATTCAGGGGGATTTTCAAAGACACAAAACAGGTCCCAAGGACTGCGGCCAACCTATACGCTGCATAGTCTCCACCCCTCCTTTAGAGAGAGTCTCATAAAAATAGCATGTTATTTTGAAGGGCAAGTCATGGAGATGCTGAGTCTACCCTCTGTCTCATTGGTGTACTGTGGTCATACCCTCAAGTTTCATTATCTGTGGAAGAAGTGCTTTTCCTCCATTCATGTGTTCAGAGAGTATGGGAAAGTACACTACATAGTGGTGTACTGTGTAGAGCTCATATGAGGAGATCTATACTCATACACTTGTACATGTTTCTTCTGATCTTTTGGATGAGCAGGAAGTATTTCTCCCATGTGGAATGGTAGCTGGGTTCGTGGCCTTGAAACACAGTGGCAGAGAAATGACTGCAAGGCATATGAAGCATTTTTGAAAAACAAAGTGCAGAAAAAAATAGAATGTGATTATTTTAAGATGTGAATGGATAAAATCTGCATCCTGAAACAGAAATATGTTTTAGTCAATGAGGACAAGTTGTGTAATTTAAGTGAATTGTGCAAATAAATTTGCAAAATAGGAAAAAACACTATCATATGAAAGTTGGAAGAAAACACAAAACCTGGCAAGCTGATTCAAAAAAAGAACAGGAAGGAAGTGCAGGTGGGATATGAAGAAATGTAATGAAACAGAGGTGGATATAAACAGATCTTTATATCCTTTCCATTTAAGGTGAACACTCCACAGCCCATTGTTCAGCCTCTAGAGAGTGGCAACCCCTCCAAAACAAGAGTTATTTTCCTGTGCCTAGATAATATGGAGTACAATAGAGATTAATAGATAAAGAAAACCCTACAACCAGAATTTCTTTCATAGGGTCTCTAAAACTATGACAAATGTGCCTTGGAGGCTGAGTTCTTCAGTCACCCATGAATCCTCAGACATTAATTCCTCAGTCATTATCGGCTTTGGGGCTGGGAATGAAAGACAAAGTAGCCACAAAGCTCCAGGGCTGTAAATATTAAGTGTGTCTCTGATGCTTCATGAAGCATTACTAAACAACACAGCCAACAGTGAAATATATCCTCCTGCCACAGTGGTTTTCTTAGCTAGAAAGGTATTTGGACTACCTTACTTCTGGAACACTATGTGTGGAGTGAGGGGTTTAGTGTAGCCTTATAGGTTTTATACTGTAATGATATCCCTGGCTGCTCTATGTGAACTAATGTAACTCTTTTTAAACCCCAACTAATGCCTATGAATGGTTCATCCACCTATCTCTCCTCAAGACAATTGCTTCCGCTTCTTTTCTTTTCCAGAAATTATATGGCTCCTGTTCATTTAGGAACCTATCATATAATGTGCAAGGTGGGGCAGAAGCACCAGATCCAGCTCTACCATGAGGTAATGTCAAGGAGGAAACCTAACGTAGCAAATTTTGGAAGTTGTGAAAAGCCATTTTTGATGTACTTGTGGGATTTCCTGTTTCATGTGTAAAAAAAGGGTGGTTGCCTTTTGGCCCCATGCATCTTGACTTGGCTGAGTATACAAGGCAGCAGGAAGATGGGAACGTATTTGGGGTAAGAAGGAGAAACCTTCAACAGGCATGAACAATGCAGTGATTGTGGCATAATTAAATTGCACTGGATTTGATAACCTGGCCAACTATAAAAATAAGACTATACACGGTAGGTTTTTGTAGGTTTTTCAGGCTATGAGGCCGTGTTCTAGAAGAATGTATTCCTGATGTTTCTCTGAAGTTGCCAGCCACAGATGCAGGTGAAATGTCAGGAATATATTCTTCTAGAACATGAACTCACAGCCCCAAAACCCCATAAAAACCTATGGATATTGGCCATGAAAGCCTTTGATTTCATTATATACAGTGTTGTTGTTGTTGTTGTTGTTGTTGTTTGAGAAACAAAGCACATAAGGTGCACGTCATTAAGAACAAAATATAATACCTTGTTATGATATTTGTATTCCAGATGAGATCAGCAATACTGTCCTCATGAATAAAGTTTATATATATTAAAAGGTTATTAAAATAATAAATAAAACTAACATAAGAATGTATTCTTTGCTGCCTCATTTAACTTTCACACCTTGGATTATGAATGTCAATACATTTATTACTAACAGATGCTAAAATGTTATATTTGTGTATTTATATTTCTGTTCAACAATTTCAGAGAAAAGAAAAAGAATGCATGAAGGCAATAACAAAAAGTGGAAGCCAGTCAAATCTAAGAATAAAATCCTCTTTGTACGCACCCGTTGCGTTATCTTATATTATTCCTGAATATTTTTTGAAATAATTTGAGATCTGACACATCACAAGAACACAAAAGACCAAGATTAGTCTCTCCTTTTATAATTTTTCCACATACAGATGTCTCATTTTGTTGGAGTTAAAATAAATTTTATAGTAGGTGTGGACATTCAACTGAGGTTGGACTACAACACCTATTACTCTTAATCAGCATATCAAGGATGGTGGAAGCTGCAATACAACATAATTGGAGGGCCACCTGGTTCTGACTCCAGCTTTAAAAGGTGGTCCTTTTGCTATACAAACAAACTTTAGTCCTTTTGCTATATAAATAAATCCAATCCCATCATGTGGGGTAAAAGGAGAAAATAGGCTTCTAATTCTTATACTAATAAAGTTTTCTATTCGCTTTCATTCTGACAGCTAATTCAGAGGGAAAACAATCCTTTCAATTAGATTTAGCTATGTATTATCATCACGACATTATACATTTCCCTGTTCTCACTTCACATTATTGGTCATCAGCAGGGAAATGTACAGTAGAGGATATCATGTTAGGCATTTTCACTTTAAACAAACATTTGCCTCTGCTCTTGTTTAATTTTATTCTCTAACTGCTAGCTTTGATTTGTTGTGTTTCTGTTTTCATCTCACTTGACTTGTTGCATTTAGTTTTACAGTATTAAGCTTGTGATTTGTGCTTCATGTGCTTTTATATTTTGTAAACTGCTTTGGTCATCTCCTTTTCTGGAACTGAATATTCATTCACATTTCTATAAACAAGTGGGTCCTAGAGCAGATCAAACCAGAAACCTCCCTAGAAGCCAAGATGACCAAACTGAGACTGTGGTATTTCAGACATATCATGAGAAGAGGGGGCTCTTTGGGAAAAAAAATATAATGCTGGGAAAGGTGGAGGGAAATAGGAAATGAGGAAGGCCTCATGCTAGATGGATGGACTCTATTAAGGAGGTCACAGATATGGGGTTGCAGGTATTAAGCAAAGCAGTGGAGGACAGAGAGTCTTGGAGATGTCTCATCCATGGGTTGAGATCAACTCAAGGGCAGTTAACAACAAATGAATGAAAATGTTGAACATTTGTAGCAATGTGAGAAATGGCCCTGCTAAACAAATACATTTTGCTAGAGAACACACCATGCCTCCACTTGCCATAGTTGTTAAATTTCTAAGTTTGGATATACTCCAATTAGTACAAAACATGGCAGCCAGGTTGGTCACCAGAAAATCTAGGAATGACCACATAACACCTATTTTGAAATCACTTCACTGGCTGCCTATTAGTTTCCGGGTGCAATACAAGGTGTTAGTTATCACCTTTAAAGCCCTACATGGCTTGGGTTCAACCTACTTAAGGGATTTCCTACTTCCATGTAATCCACCCCACACCCTCAGGTCCTCTGGAAGGAATTTATTGCAGCCTATGAAGACCAGATTAACTGCAACCTCCCAGAGGACCTTTTCTGCTACTGCTCCCAGACTGTGGAACAGCTTGACGGAGGAGATCCATCAACTTACCAACTTAGGGCCTTTGCAGACTGCTAGAAATAGTGCAAATTGAGTC
>CM034706.1:157047936-157063785 GCA_020142125.1 Phrynosoma platyrhinos | reverse complement strand
AAGGATCTAAAAAGAAGAAAAACTAGAAAAACATTTCCACCTCCCTCCTTCTCTCCTGTCAAGATAAGCCTGGTAGGGATCACTCCCACCTCTCCTTAGACAATTCTGTTTCCACACCATTTTTCAATTTCTAGATTCCAAAAAAGAAAGAAAGAGAGTAAGATTGAGGCGGGTAGGCAGGCATAGGAGAGGAGCAGATGCCTTAGAATTTGAGTTATACAATAAAACATGTCTCTCTTGAACCTACCACTGTGACAACATACCCCCTAAGCAGACTGCCAGAAATAGTGCACATTAAATTGAGGCACTGCCCTGGCTCAGTGCTAGGGAATCATGGGAACTGTAATTTATTGTGGCACCAGAGCTCTCTGACAGAGAAGGCTCAATGTCCCAGAAAAAAATACAATTCCCATGACTCCCTAGCACTGAGCCAGGGCAGTGCCTCAATTTAATGTGCACTATTTCTGGCAGTCTGCTTAGGCCTATAGTTAACAAAACTAATTTTATAGTAGTCCAGTCTCTATGTAGGAGTATTCAATTGTTTTTCTTCTTTATTTCTCCTAATGAGAAAAAAAAAAAGAACAAGATTGTGTTGCTACTACTAAAGAGAATCTGCAAGGAAATGTTATTATTTGTTGCATGGCATACAACAGCAGGAAACATAAACTATAACAAACACTAGAAAAGGTTATGCAATTATTAGCACCCCAAACCATAACTAATAAGGGTGAAGGATGGTTCTCTGAGAAAATAGCACACAAGTGTAAAGCTTCTTTTGCCTTCATTATCACACAATTCAACCAGATATTGACGTAACAGGTAGGTGCTCCTGCTGTGGTAGATGTGGCAAGCCATAGATGGAAACATTACTGTCAGAGAAAATTAGAAAGGCAAATACAATAACAAGTATCCTAAGAAACTTAGCTAGCAGCCAGCACAAGGATAAAAATGCTACAACACAAATAAGGACCCTCAGAGTAGGAGAACTTTTTGTGTCCTTTCCAAAGAATAAAAAAATGTTCACAAACAGCAGTCAGAATGCAAGAGCTGGGGGTGAAAAGGTGGATAATGGAATCACTGTTATACAGAGAGCTAGAGATTATGGTTGTTGGTGTGGAATAAAACAGCAATGTTCACAACTATGAAGAATTTCTCAATTTATTGTACTTGCATCCGATTGAATAAAGGGCCTTCAGATCATTTTGGAACTTCTTCCCTGACTCCCATCTAAGATATATTTGTGCATTCGGGGCTTGCTCACACAGATATTTTTGTTGTGGTGAAATAATTCTTCCTAAAGCTGGTCAGCAGAACATGGAAATAAAGTATTATCAGTAACATTTTTAGCTGTCATCTGTTACCTTGCAGAAGTGGAGCTAATAAGGAGATTAATGGCTTTTGCAAAGTAAATAAGAACTACATAACTGTCACTTTCCTCCTTGTTTTGTGGAAGCAAAAATGGTTGGAGGACATTTAGAGGGGCTCCACCATTAAAAGTTAGGCCATTTTCTTACTGTTCTTTGAAACAAGGATTCTTTTCTCTTTTTTAATGAAAAAAGTTGTTTTTGCTTTATATTAAAGTTCTCAAACAAACTTAGTTATCTCTCTGTGTGTGGGAATTATATACACACTCATATTCCCATCATCACCCCCAAACAGCATCAGTCAGGTCAACTAGGGTGATCGTGGAATAGGAGGGATAGGTGTGGGGCAAAATCCTTCAAGAGTTTACAAACCTATTTAACATCACAGGAGCTAAGCCATGTTGAAGCATCCCAGGCAACCAGTGTAAAGCCTCAAAGCTGAGGGGTAATGAAGGTTAAATCAACTTTGTGTTGGGATTACCTCACCCATCCATAGCTTCCCCTGGTCAGGACTAATGTATTAGAAGATTACCTCAGTTAAAAACAACTCTCTATCCTACTTGGAAGTCTTTCTTTCCAAGGAATAAAGCGCTTATGTTAGTCTTTAAAAAGCTGGTTAATCAAAAAGAGGTCCAGGTTAATTTGCTTTCCATTCTTTTCACAGCTGGAGAGTCTAATTGCTGTTGCTCTCAGCTGATGCTTCCATTTCATTCTGGAACAATAACATGGATTTCTAGGTCTCTGTAAGTTGTTTCTGCCATTGAAAGTGTTTTGTGCATTATAGTTATATATAGTTTCATTCAGATCTGTGACATAGTTGAGGTTGAATTGATACTTTGGGTTGTTTTTAATACAGCAGCCCTGATATGGTATTTATAGTGAACTGTGGGAAATAGAGCCACTGCGATCTAGCAGAAAGAACTGACTCCAGCACAAACCTCAGCATGTGCTTTAAAATATACTTGGAGCTTTGGACTGGGAAGCACAGCTCCATTTGTGTGCATCATAAGAATGAATAGCTGTTGTTATTGTTGTTACTGCTGTTGCTTCTTCTGCTATGTGCCTTTAAGTTGGCTGTAACTTACAGCAACCCTATGTTAGGGTTTTCTTAGGGTTTGGCAAGGTTTATTCAGAGGAGGCTTGCCATTCTCTTCTCTACGGTTGAAAGAATGTGAGTTGTCCTAGGTCAACCAGTGGTTTTTCATAGCTGAAGGGGGATTCAAACTGTCATCTCCCAGAGACCTGGGCTGCTGTCACACTGCAGAATTAATGTCATGTTATTTTCACTGTCATGGTTCAATCTTATGGAATCCTGGAATTTGTAGTTTGTTGTGGCACCAGAGTTCTCTAATTGAGAAAGCTCACAATACTACAAATCCCAGAATTCCGTAGCATTGACCCATGGCAATTAAAGTAGTGTCATGTTGCATCAATTCTGCAACATGTAGATATTGCCACAGTCTAATAGGTAAGCCATTACACCATGCTGAGTGGTTTTCCTTTTGCAATGGAAAGGGAGGTATTTGGATCGTTACAGATTGCATATTCATGAAATCAATCATTGTGGTCAGTCAGTGCTGATTTAAGACATAGCCCCTGGACACAGTGAGGGACAAGAAATGTTAGCTGTGAGTATATAGCATGCAAAAGCGATCCCAAAGCATTTGTAGTCCTCTTGCTACAGTAACACTAGAATGTTAGTGGGCTTTTATTCTTGTATAAATGGCCAATTGCACAGTTGAACCTTTAACCAGGAGATCTCCAACACATCCTTATAAAAGCATTCCCCTGGATTGCACAACAGTCTATGGTACTCCTAGAAAGATGCATGAGCACAATCCCACATTCCTAGCCCCTCAGTTCCCTTCACAGTCCCACAGAGCTCTGTTAGCATTGTGTTCCATTTTATGAGCTCTCAGCAGGAATACAGGTCATCCTATACGTGCTTCTGTGGCACTTAAATCACATTGAATTCAGTTGAACTTACCACTGAGTAGAATGTACAGGACTGGTCTGTAAAGCAAGTTATGTAATGTGAGGGAACCTTTCCCTTCCCCAGTGTGCCAGGGACCACACTAGATTTGTGCTCTTTGGCTGCAGTTCTTTCTTTCTTTCTTTCCTGGAAACTTCCCAGCGACCAGCAGCACTGGTCTATGGACCATCACTTTGAGTAGCCCTGCTGCAAAGCTTCTACTTTAACCCCCCAGTTAAATTATAGCAGGAGCTGATGTCCAGACTTATAAAGTGCTGAAAAGGCCCATCTCATCTGACTTGGATAGAATCCTATCTAATTGAGGGTCAAATGAGGTAAATTTTTATGCACTGAAGTGTCACATAACTTGATTGTTATGGATTCCAGCTTGTTCAAGGGACATCAGAAAACAAGTGTTTGTCCCTAATGCTGTAATGCAGAATCCAAATTATAAGAATATCCAGAGCAGGAATCTATAATTTATTCAGCTTGCACATTTTTGACAGCCTGATGCAGTTTATGCAATAGCAAAGCAAAAGCAAAGTAGCTTAATTTATATACCACTTCATACCATGCTATGGGGTGTCTAAGTAGTTTACAACTGTAAGCTCATTGCCCCCCAATAGTTGGGTACTCATTTTAGCGACCTCAGAAGGATGCAGGTCTGAGTCTAGCCTGAGCCCTGGCTAGTATTGAACTCGCAACCTTGTGGTCTATGAGTGAGTGGCTGCAATACAGGCATTTAACCACTGCATCACCAGTGAAGAAACAACCTATTATTTTTCATGATATTATTACTTTAGGCTGCAATCCTGTATCAGCTTACTTTGGAAGAGGACTACAGTATAAGCTGACTATATTTTCAGACATTAGAATATTCTTTGGACCTTATCACACGGGGGTCTAAAGCAGTCGCATCCCTGTCGCATCCCCGTCCCATCGCGCTTCCTTTCCCCGTGCGATCACACGACGTTGCAGAGAAACCCCGCCCATCCCCATTGCATCCCCGTCGCATCCCTGTCCCATCGTGCTTCCTTTCCCCGTGCGATCACATGACGTCGCAGAGAAACCACGCCCATCCCTGTCGCATCCCCGTCGCAATGCGTCATCATGCTGCATTATCCAGCATCATCCATGTTCTTTTGAATTCCTGGTCTAAATGGGAATTACATTTCCCGCGACCGGAATGATACTGGGATGATGCTGCTTTCTGTATTAAGGAAGCGCAATGGGACGGGGATGCGACTGCTTTAGACCCCGTGTGATAAGGTCCTTTGAGAGCTAATGACATTGCTCTCTGTTTTATAACCTATATTTGGACATCCTAGATGGCTTTCTTAATACTACCTGTGACCTCAAAACCAATTACTGATCCCAACACAATATTTCATTTAACTATTGATTCAATTTAATTCTTTATTCAATGGAACCAACACTTGAATTAAGGTTTTACAGCTCAGTCACAATACTCGCTGAATAAACAAGCTGTCTTCACCAGTTCTAACAAATGCTGTTATGTGGCATTTCCTTCCAACAGGAAGCAAGGGGAAAGGCCAGCATATTGGTTTTGTGCCTCTGCTATACAAACAGCCTCCCAAATGAGCTGTCCTCCCGGTTGGCAATGTGTTACCATTCATGAAATTCCACTGAGATGAGTTCATAAAGCTCTTACTAGTAGCCTATAAATCCAACTAATTTGAGTGCGTTGATTGCCAAGCAAACAGATAGAAATCCATCAGATCTGTTTCATTTTAACAGGTGTCCTATATATGTATCTCTCTCACACACATTAAACATTAAAAGGGAACTGCTCAGGCTACAATCCTGTGTATGGAATCACTCTGATGACCTGTCCTTTCCAGGAAGAATTAGTGTGGAGTTTTGGGTGGACAATGGAAAACACATTGTGGTTTGTCACCATCCAGGCTTACTGTTCTGCAATGTTCATAAGTAGCTTTCTAGCTAGACTGGGCATGGCTTTGTATTCCTTCATAGGGTTGTCATAGCTTGACCTTGAAGGAAGCTTCTCCTGCAACTTAAAGAAATGCACAGATGGGAGAAGAGAAGTGTATGCCTCAGCTTCACAGTGCTATAGTGATCATGTTTGCAGATCATATCCTAGCTGTGAAGTTATTAAAGAGACAGGAGGTATCTTTTCAATGGGGAAATGGCATTCATTTTTCCTTTTAATTAATTGTAAACACAAGTACAAAGAGGAGGGAAAAGACTGCATATGACCCAGTTTTAATAAGAACATGTATTAAATATGGGCTGTTTTACAAATACAGTCAGCTCTCCATATCCACAGATTCTGCCTCCATGAATTCAGTCATCCCTGACATGAAAATATTCAAAACAAATTAAAAAAACACACAAAAAACCAAATCCCACCATTGTACTACCATTGTATATAATGGGACTTTTACATTTCATTTTAGTATCAAGAGCCCACTGTTCAGATAAGCACAGAAGTGTAACAATATTATGTCACAGAAAATATACAGCAATAATAATATCCAATACATATTATAGCAGCCCACATTTTAGTATATTTGTATTTCTAGTTTGTTCTTTAGAAAGTGCATTGTAAAACATTCCATATTTGCTACATGTTCTCACCTACACCTACAAAGAATCATTTAAGAAAAAAAAAAGAAATTCTGATTCATTGCCTTAAATGAATGACAATATGCTACATTCTTAATATGCATCAGGCAGAGTAAATCTTTTAGAGTGTTTATCTAAACAAAGGTTTCACATCACCTCTCAGATTTGATCTCTTCTTTTGCTTCATAAAGATGGACAAATGTGTGATAATCTTAGATTTGTATGGCTCATATCAGAATTAGGAAAATCAAGAGAGTTGCATAAGCTAACATACCTACTTTAGTTTATGTAAAGAACATTTTTGATGTTATGCAATTTTTATCATTGCAAAGGATGCCAGTGTACTGTGTCTAAACATGATTCCAAAGGAAGTACTTCTTCCTAGACTGCATAAACTAAACTATGGAATTTGCTACCACCAGATGTAATGGAGGTCCTCAGCTTGGACACTATAGCAAGAGATTAAATACATTCATGATAGACAAGGCTATCAGTAGCTATAAGTTATGAAAATTATATACCACCTCCAGTAATATGCTTCTTACTACCAGCTGGGAACATGAACAGGAAGTTTCTATTGTGCTCAAGCTCAGTCTGTAGGCATCCAAAAGCAACTGTTTGGCCATAATGGGAACAGAATGCTGGACTAGCTAGAGCTTTGCTTCAATACAATATGACTCTTGTCATCTTAAAAGACTCATCAATTCCTCTGTTCTGCTGCTTCTGGGCATACATTCTTCTCTTCTCTCCTCATTTCATCTCCCTTGAGTCTTTACCTTTCCACCTTGCTTGGTTGTTATTGTGTGCCTTCAAATCATTTCCAACTTATAGTGACCCCAAGGCCGTCATAGCTCTTTCTGGGCAAGATCTGTTCAGAGCAGAGGCGTCCCCATCCCTGGTGTCACCTGGTGCAGCTGTGGAGATCTGGGGGCACAGCTTCCAGGGGAGGTGTGCTTGACCTCTCTGTCCCTCTCATCATGAAGAGAAGGATGGGATAAGATGGGATGAGATGACACAGGGGGGAGGGCCCAACTGGTTGCCACCCCTCTTCTGGGGTATCATCTGGTGCAGTCTGAAACCCCACACACCCCTAGTGATGCCACTGATTCAGAGGTGGTTTGCTTTTGTCTCCCTCTAAGGCTGAGAGTGTGATGTGACCAAGGTCACCCAGTGGGTTTCCATGGCAATGTGAGGATTCAAACCCTGGTCTCCAGAGTTGTAATCCAATGTTCAAGTCACTACACCATGCTGGCTCTGTTCCATAGACCACATCCTTTTTCAGCTAATATAGCTTCATTTAGCCAGCTGCCTTCTCAGGACACCACACAGCTTGGGAAAGTTACTTTTTACATTACATCTCCCAAAATCTTTCAGCCAAAAATCATGAAAGTTGTAGTTGTATGGTGAGAGTTGACAGTGAGAGTTATAATAAAATAAGTAATTTTTTCAAGATCTGGGGTACTGGCTGAAATCCTGATGTTACACTATACTCATGTAACCAGGCCAATGCACAGGTGATGATGGTGGGAGGGAAGAAGCTACAAACACAGTGGCCAGGATGGAAATAAGGCATGGGAGAAATAGGATGATTATAGTTGATAGAGTTTGTCTTCTCTTGCCATCACTGTGCAACTCTAAAAAAAAGTGCAGTGACTAGCTCAGTGAATCAATAAGACTCTGTCTCCAGGCACTCTCTCCTTTCCTATGTGACCCAGTGTTGCAGAGAAGCCAGGACTCACAAGGTTAAAGGGATGCATCTTGATTGTTAACAGGGATCCTGAAAACATGTGCAATCTGTCATCCCTCTAAGTTTAATGCAAACATATAGCAATAGCAAGTACATTTCTATACTGCTGATCAGTGAACTAAGCGCTCCCTAAGCAGTTTACAATGTGTAAGCTAACTGGCCCCAACAAGCTGGGTACTCATTTTAGCAGCCTGTGGAAGAAAGCAAGGCTGAGTGGACATTGGAACTCCTGGGATTGAACTCACAATCTTGTGGCTTCAGTACAGTCATTTAACGACTGTGCCATCAGGGCTCCTTTTCACAGCAGCTGCAGGGGAGAAGATATTTATGTATGTATGTATGTATTTATTTATTTATTATTCAAAATATATTATAATCTACTTTTCTTATTATGCAAGTAATATTAAAATGAACAGACATGTTAGTATGTTTTAGCATAAAAAAGGATGTAGAGAAATGCAGTAGTATCTTTGGGACTAACTGGGAAAAAGAAATTTCTGGCACAAGCTTTCACAGACTACAATTCACTTCATCAGATGCAAAATGTAGACCATAGTCAACAACTCATGATAGAAATTCCTTCTTCCTAGTTGTCTCAAAGATGCCACAAGATTCTTTTGTTATTATGTCTTGTTATTATGCAAATTATCTCGGGGTGTCTTCATTTTGAATGAGCAGTTAGTTTTACAAAAGGCCTGCTTGTAGCAAAGATGAAAACCAAGTGGTTTGTGCATTTGGATTAACCAAGCAGCTTACATTTTGGGATCTGCCTTGTGGATATGGCTGTAGAGATTGCCATGATGAGTTCCTGCACTTTAAAATATAAAATGAGTTCCTGTGCCAGGAGAAAGGTGAGATATAAATAAAATAAAGTAAAATAAAATAAATAAAATAAAATAAAATAAAATAAAATAGAAAACACCTCCTTATTTCCCTCTCTTTCCCTAAAGTCTAGACCATTCCATCTTTTATACTTGCCTCTATTATCAGAAAGAAAAGCAATGACAAGTGGAAGTGTGTGTGTGTGTGTGTATTCAAAAGGAATCTAAGGGGGGATGCAGATGGCGAAAAACGCCGTCTTCAATACCAGGAAGGGGAGGGGCAGCCGGACGCTGGGTGCCCCATCCCCTTCCTGAGGACGTCATTGGAGTGACGGCCTGTCTGCACAATGGGCGCTCTGATGAGGTCCTTCCGGCTCAGTGTCCGGACACACCTCTTGCGGCGCCCATCTTGCTGCTTGCAGAAGGAGTGCTATTTTAGCGCTGCTTTCACAGGTGGTGAAAGGGAGAATCAGGATCGGGATGTCCGGCAGCCTCTGCCTTGATCCTCTGCTTCTGGGGGTGGCCCAGGGCTGCCCGTCTACATCCCTCCTTAGTTACATACAATAATGTTCTAGTATAACAAAAGCAGGAGAATAAAAACACAAAAAAGGGGGGGGGAACTATGTTTGTTATAGGTTTTATAAAAAGAAACCAAACATTGGAGTTTATCACATGAGAGGGAGGTGCCCAAATCCCATGGATAAATGGGGTTTAAATCTGGGAATATCCCACAAAAGCAGGTTTGTTTTCAGACAACATCAGGCTACTTCAGTATTATCCTGACATTAACCTGTGAATAAAGTGGCACAAATTTTGCCACTTTATTCACAGGTTAATGCCAGGATAATGCTGAAGTAGCCCAATGTGTCTGAAAGCAATCCCACAATATTCATGGGATTTAAACCTTGTTAATCCACAGGATTTGGGCACTTTGCCTTCCGTGTGATAAACTCCATCCAAATATAAGTCTGCTTGTAAATTTCATGTATGCATCATTCTTTCAAATGTTGCAAGTGTTGCTAGATCTTCTATCCATTAGATCACAGATGGAAAAAAATTATCTTTCCAGTAATGACGTATCAGCCTCTTTATCAGTCAAAAGAGTACAAAAATCCACTTCCATTGGCCATTTATTAATTTCTAAGAAACAGGTAAATAATTCAAAAGAACATGCGTGTATGTTCATGTTCAGGAACAAGTAGAAGGATGTTATGATCAGAGCCATTCAGGTAAGGCCTGTCTGCCTGCTTCTTCTGTGACAAAAGAAAAATAAGAACTGGTAATCCTCAGCTAGGTACCATTTAAAAAAACTCAGCACTAATCCTTCACTGTATATCATAATATTCTCAAACAACCACTGACTGATAATTCCAAATTATTAAGAAAGTGGCCTAGAATCCTCTATAGCAGTTATAAATGCAAAACCTACCCATGGGTTACACACTTGTGACTGTTGTATAGTGGGCCTTTGGTATCTGCTGGGGTTTGGTTTCAGTACCCCTGGCGAATATCAAAATCCATTTATTGTTCAAGTTCTATTAAATACAATGGGGTAGTAAAATGGTGCCTCTTATATAAAATGGAAAAATCAAGGTTTGATTTTTGAATTACTGCTTTTTAAAATACTTTCAAGCCAATGATGGTTGAATCCATGCATAAGGAATACATGGATATGGAGGGCCAATTGTATATTCACAGTACTTACATAGTACCTAGTGTTGGGGCTATGTAGGGACTATGAAAGTCCTTATTCTCACTTGCCAGCCAGCAGTCACTTCCATCAATGGGAGTATGTTATTTTGTGGATCAGGAAGCAGCTGGCTAATGTTCCCACTCACCCCTTCAAACTAGCAATCCCCAGTACAAAGGGGAATTGCTATGGAGGTCCTACTTCCATAAGTCACACCAGATATTGCTTATGGGAGGGGATGGAAAAGGCACTTTCCAAGTGACAAGGGAACACTGTCAATCACAGCAGCTCCTTTCCAATAAGTGGGAATTGGAGAGGTTCCCTGGATTTACTGCATAGCATCATAACTATGGTACAGTGGGCCCTTGGTGTCCATTGGGGTTTGGTTCTAGGACTCTCTGTGGAGACCAAAATCTGTGGACACTCAAATCCCATTAAATACATTGGCATAATAAAATTATGTCCCTTATATAAAATAGCAAAATCAAGGTTTGCTTTTTGGAAATTATATATATATTTAATATTTTCAAGCTATGGATGGCTGAATCCATGAATAAAAAATACATGGATATGGAGAGCCAATTATGCATACATACCTGTATTCTGGCCAGGATTTTTGGTCAGGATTTTTCATGGCACATAAGAAGAACAACTAACAACTTGATTGCCTTTAAGGCCATTCCTTAAGGTAAGAAACTGATTTAGCTGTGGTGCCAGGAGTCATGACAACCAACAACTTGATATTCAGATATGAAAATTATAAACCAGATATTGCTAACACTAACAAAAAAGACAATTCCCAACAGTGGTATGGCAACTTAAAAACAACTTAATGGGGCAGATGATGTAACACAAATTGTACTTTTTGACTCTACAAATTTTATCTGTTTTATTTCTACTTGTAAACTGGAACATAACAAGATAGAAAGAGCAAGCTACTTTCTAGTAAGTCAGATCATTGATCCATATAGCCTAGTGATTCCCAAAGTGGTACATCCCTTCCCCAGAGGTGGTGGAAGGATCCAGGGGAGCAGTGAGTTAGAAAGGGGGCATTAGGGAGGTGCTGAGAGAAAGGGGGCAGCAGCGGGGCCTTCAATCAAAGTATTGGTGTGAAGGAAAGACAAGGGGAACCAGCAGTCTTTAGGATCATGGTGGGGATGAGAATTACATTAAACTTCTTTTTAAGGTCCCTAGAAAACCACCACACAGCCTTGTTGATCATTTTATGTGGTGGTGTTTTCCGCTCTTTTGCTAACTATGTGATTTCATTCCCTTACTGGCATCTTTTGCTAGTAGTGGCAATTGGGAAACTTGTGTGAGACTTGGGTACAGGGCATTGCTTCTGTGGGACAGAGTGGCACCATTTTGGGACAGACTGCAGCAAAAAAAGAGCAAGCCGATCAAACAGCAACCAAAAAGATTCTCACCTGTACCGGCCTTTGCTGCAAGACTGGCACAAGCAAGAAGCTTCTCCATCACTACTCAGCCAGTTGGTTAGTTGCTGCTTCAAGATGACTGGATGCAAAGGGAGCAGCAACCAAGATTAGTTGTTTTGAATTTGCAGTAAAAAATGTAAATGTAAAGATTTTTTTTCTTGACAAGATTGTCTAGTCTTGTCTGACTGTAGGGGGCAGTGCTCATCCCTGTTACTAAGCTGAGGGAGCTTAGTGTAGTGGGTCCAACGTTTCAGAGACAAGTCTTTCCTAGACCAAGGGGTGAAGCAAACATGGTTCTGAGGGCACGTGCTGTTGTGGTCCTCAATGGGTAAGAAACTGCTCTTTTCCTGACCGGTTTTGGGCCACGTTAGGCAGCTTCAGCATGGCTTCATTAATTATATGCATGCCCCACCCCTGGGTCAGCCCAATGGAAGCCCTTTGGAGCTGTCTGTTTCAGGCTCTACTTGAAGATTCTGGGGATTGAACCTAGTGCCTTTTGTATATATAGAACATGCACCACCCACTGATCTATCATACTTCTGAATATCTTTGGTAAGACTTTCATCCAGGTTCTTTTAACAAAACTCTATGTAAGATGAGTTTCACAGCTTACATCATCTAGCCATCTTCTCATAATATGTTGTTTGCTGCCAGAGAAATCTGTTTCTTCCTGCATTCCCACCTACTCTCTTCTCTTCCTCAACCTTGCAGTAAAATTTTAATGCTGAATTTGTAACCTCTATGTTTTGCAACTCTATAAATCTGAATACGATGGTGATGATTAAAAGTTTTATGAAAATGCTGAGTCAATTTTACAACATTTCAGCTTGGTGCTATATACATGACTGAAATATTTGGTCATAAAATTAAGGATAGGATCTTGAAATACAGTCACAGTTTGTTCCTTTTGGAGAACAGCATATGATCTAAGATTCTGCTACAGACTTTAATTTCAGAACAGCTTGGTCAATGTTGATCATAGCTCAGAAAGCTGAAGAATACCAATACCAACTTAAATAACTACATTAGGAATTACCCCTTATGTTTGGAAAATAATAAACACTGATTGCCAGAAAAACTAATTAATCATTTGGGGGCAATGCACTATGATAGCATTGCACTGTGAGTTCTTACCCCGAATATGAAAACCAAATAACTGAGGAAGTCTGCAAGATAATGAACATGACACATCACATAATGCTAGACAGAACTGGAGAAATACAAGAAGGAAGCATGCAACTGCTGCTTTAAACAGTAGCTTCAACTCTTCTGAAATCTTTAATGTGCCACCTCAGATGTGGTCTAAATATTTTCTGAGGGATCTACATCCATCTAGCTAGAGCAAATGCATCTCTGAATCCTTCTGCTGAGTAGAAAGTGGGAAAGCATACAAAACATTGTGTAAGTAAGATTCTGAAAGAATTTGGAGGTAAAAAATCCTGCAATCCCTTTATGGCCATGCTGGCTAGGGGACAGTAGAAACTGAAGATCCAAATGGTCAATATTTTCCAGGCTCTGAATTTTGGTCACAGATACCTACCTGGATAATACTGAGTATCTGAATAAGGCTTTTCAGATGTTCTAAGCACATCACACACATTATGTAGCTATAAGCCTTACAACAGTCATGTGAGGCAAATCCTTTATGGCAGGGGTAGGCAACCTTTCCCCTTTAAGGGCCGAGGGACTTCAGCTCCCAGAAGCCTCAGGCATGTTGGCCAATAGTCTATGTTGGCCAATAGCTCCTGGGATTCTGGGAACTGAAGAACCTCGGCCCTTAAAGGGGAAAGGTTGCCTACCCCTGTTCTATGGTATCCCATACTGTATCATTTGGCTGAAGAGGAGCTTGACAAGTCCTCCAGTAAGTGGTGAGAAGTCAGACTTAAACCAGGAACTAACTCATATGGAGGTAGTATTTGATGCTCAAAAACTCCTAGTTCTGTGCAGGGGTGATAGCTCAGTCCAGGAAACCAGAGCTAGATGAGCTTAGCTTAACATGAGATCACCAGGCAAAGCTGGAGATAAGGATACCTGACAATTTTATTTTCTTGTGCATTTGAATGGTTTAAACCTTGCATTTTCAGAGGATGTCATTTGGAAATTTTCATAAATGAACTGGGGAAGGAGGTGGGCTGTTTGCCATATAGATATTATAAATGTGAAGTCTTTCTTTTAAAATAAATAAATAAATTTGTTAAAGCTAAATCAGTACCACAGACATGGTTGGAATCAGAAGGGGTTCAAACACCAGGCATTATGGGGTGAAGCAGACGAGGCAGAATGAGAGGCGAGAGGTTACTCCTGCCTCAATCACTGCAGAACTGCCACGGGACCATGGCAAACAGATGTCATGGTCCCACTGCTGTGGCCCCAAATGGGCTGTGAAAAGGAGCTGCTAGAAGTCTCTTCTTTTGTAGCTAGGTTTGGGCTACATTAGATGGCCCTTGCGTGGCCTCCGGGTGGCCTCTGCACAATCTGGGGGCATGTATGATGTGCATGCTCCACCCCCGAATAAGTCCAATGGTGTTCCTGTTGGGCTGTCCGTTTGAGGCCTTAAGCACTGAGAGCTCTGGATCATATCTCTGCTCCAAATATTAATAGATGTGCAAAGCTTGGTAGTGTTTTCACCAAAATAGTAAAAAATAAAATTCTCACTTTTGCCCAATATCAGAGAGCAAGAGTTATGGGCTAGATTTTGGGTTAAACCTTATTGTTGGTCCCAACTAGACTGAACTTATGAAAGCAATTGGTTTTACATGTGTATTGATTTACTATTAAGCAATTAATGCAGTAGATTTATTCTACTTGGGAGAAATAAATAGGATTCTAGTGCTAATTCGCTGGCACACAAAAATAGATAATAGCTAGTATCACCAATCTTTCTTTCATTTGTTCTTGCAGTATTTTAACCCATGCATAGTCCCCAAAATTTCTAGTGTAACAAAGACTGAGACATTGAAAATCATTTGTGCTCGAAATGTATATTTGTTGCTTTCACATTCTCTTGGTAACTTTGCCTGCTCCTTTTCTTTAAATGCCTAAACTTTATTTCTAAATGCTCAACTGAAGTTACTGCAATGCTAGAAATTTGGGGAATAAAAGGAAGTTTCACGGTGGGGGGGGGTACAGAATTATTTCTTGGGTAGGGGAATTCCCTCATTTTGTCACCCCTGTAATGATCCCTCGAGTATCTTATCTTATCAGAGATTCATGCACACACAGAACCATTTCTTTACGCGTGTGCAACTGGATTGGGACCACACATCACCATATCTGCTGTACTCCATTTGTGTTTTAGTATTAAGGAGTCCCTTCTTCCTTTGGACGGTCTGCTCATTTCAAGCTGATGTGAAGTGACTAGAACCATATTTTAAACTCGCATTATCACAACACATTACGGGAACTGCAAACTGCTGGAAACAACTAACCAGTAATGACACATTGATGAATAGTTATTGACAGCTCTTGTGGAGGCATGCATTAATAAAAACTATCAGGCCTTTTTTGCAACATTTGGGAAGAATGAAAATAAGATGCTTGCATATGTACAATACTAATGCTATATACATAGGTTTAGAGGGAAATAAAGATCTTAAAAATTCCAAACACTAACACACTTCACATATGCCCTGTAGGGAATGAGATGTGTACTTTGAAAAGAATGTAAACATTTTGCATATAATTTTCATTTCTCTTAGCAATGTTTCCTTATTGACTTGTATTGACTTACTTGCTGAAAGTGGCCATGTAGCCCAATGCAGAGTTGTTTCCCAAAGTCTACTGAAAGTGACAGAGTTTAAATGCCTACCAGCAGAGAGATATGTGCTTATGTGTGTGTGATTTTGTGAGAATACAGAATATAGCATGAATCCTAAAATCCAAAGGTACTTTTTCTAGTCCTTTGTGAAATGAAGTTTTTCTTAATGAGCAGTGAAACAATAATAGGTGAGATATGAGAATCATGCAAATTTACTTAATATGAATAATTGGTACATGCTGGAGCAATCTGATTGTCTTACTGCAGAATCTAGCTTGCCTTGCAAAAGAGTTTAACTTTTTTTAAAAAGAGAAATAAACAATATATACAGCTTTAGAAAAGAATTATGCTTGGTTAACCAACATCAATTTTGTAAAAAGGTTCCATCCCTGCACCGTTCTTGTTGTTGTTGTGTGCCTTTGAGTTCTTTCTGACTTATAACAACCACAAGGTGA
>CM034706.1:157019447-157031623 GCA_020142125.1 Phrynosoma platyrhinos | reverse complement strand
GCTGCTCCACCAATTCTGCGTCGATGTCCTCCATGGCCGACGCAACAGAGGACCCCTCCCAATGAGTCGGGGGGGTTTCTTTCTCCTACTGTGATGTCCACTATGAGTGTTCTGGCATCATCCAACAAAGCTATTATTCTTTCAGACACAAGAAATAGTAAAGTGATTATGAAGACTCCCACAATTTTGTGTTTCCATAGTTAAAAACACAAGTCAGAACTGTATGCATGCTATGAAGCCCATTGCTCTCTCACAAATCCTAACTAGCTGCCTTGGGTATGGTAGAAGGTGTTCTTCATTTGTCAGTGTTAAGGGAAGGTTCAGCTGACAATCCAGTCTACCTCTATATGTTGATAGATTTTTTCTCTCTCTCTCTAATAAAATATCTTAGGCAGGCAGAACCTGCAGAGCCAATTTTGGGAAAGGCATGATCTTAATGAATAATAACAACAAATAGCTTAAACTGAATTTGTAGGTTGCAATATTTCATAAATTTTATCTCTCTTTGTCTTTGATCCTGTTATCTCCCAGGGTTGCCACATCTGCAATCTAAGATTTATTTTTCTCAATCACAGTTATGTCTGGCATATTATTTTTTAGGATTCAGATTCAGCATCTTTTTTTTAACACTTTGGGAGAAGAAAACAATTGCCACAAATAGTGATAGGTGATCTGGGAGAAATTCCAAATGGATTTGCAAATCATCAGATACAAAATCACCATAGATAGTACAATTACAGAAAATGAACTGCTTGGATTGTACCACATTATCTAATCATACTTCACTTATCCCTAGATTTTTGGATAGAACCTGAACCATTGGTGGTCCAAAGATCCAGTCAGTAACACCAGATAGATTGTGAAGCTGATAACAAAAACAACTGTGATTAATTGTATGTCATATTAAGCTTCTTGGAACAAGGTTGGAATCAGAAGGGATGTTAGTTGTCATAGTCAAAGGAGGAGAAAAAAAGACTGAATGAAATCTGATAAATTCTTCATCAGTATTTCAAAAGTTTTCTTGGAAAAAAAATCAAATCTGAGTAAATCAGATGGTTTGAGCAGTCTAGGACTCTGGGGACCTGTGTTTGATTTCCTGCTTGGCCATGAAACCCACTGGGTGACCTTAAGAAAGTCACACTCTCTCAGCCTCTGAAAAATTCTTGCCAAGAAACCCCTATGATAGGTTCAAGTTACAGTTGGCATAAGTAAAAAATGACTTGAGGACTTTACAGATTGCCAGAAATAATGCAGCTTGAGTCCACTTTAACTGTCCTGGCTCAGTGCTAGGGAATCATGGGAACTGTATTTTTTTCTGGGACATTGAGCCTTTTCTGTCAGAGAGCTCTGGTGCTAAAATAAACTACAGTTCCCATGATTCCCTAGCACTGATCCAGGATAGTTAAAGTAGACTCAAGCTACATTATTTTTGGCAGTCTGTAAAGGCCCGTGGAGGCACAGAATAACAACAACAATGTGTGTGTGTGTGTGTGTGTGTGTGTGATGTAAATAAATTATGAATCAGGCAATAGGTAAAATCCTGAAACACAATAATCAGTGGTTGAAGGTGCCCACTGGAACTGGTGGAGCAGTGGACATTTATCTTTCCACTTAACATCCTCCTTTGTTGTTGCTGACTCCCATCTAGGTGCTCTCTTACACTCCTTCCCTTTCAAACACACACACACACACATCCCATTTATAGTCACATATTACAAACATTATTCATTTATTAAATTCCCCAATGGCCTGTATGATTCTCCTTCTCTTTATTCATACCAGGTGAGGTAGATCAGGCTAAGAGAGTGAATGGCCCAATCACATGAGTTTTTGGCTCAGTAGGAGCAAGACCCTGGGTCTCTGAACTGGCAATCCAGTACTCTGACCACTACAATGTGCCCTTTCAACCAGCTAGGAAAATGAGTCCCTTTTGAGATTATTTTCACAAACATAATTCAAGTGTGTGTGTGTGTGTGTGTGTGTGTGTGTGTGTGTGTGTGTGTGTTGGGGGAAGAAATTAACCTACATGCTGGTGGCTTCCATGTCAAAGACATGGTGAAATTGTTGGGTTTGAAATTTAAAGAAGCTATCCAAGGTTTGGGATTTATTTTGTGGCTAAGATTCAGCACCTCAGATAGCACTTTTAACATTCTGGCTGAATCCCAGAATAGATTCACTGTTCCACTGATGTGGGAGCCTCCAGTTGCCACTACATACAGGAGGAAGCCTTACTTTAAGATACCAACTTGGTTTAACTCTTCTCTTTATCCTTCAATTTAAATGAACGTATTCTAGTCTGGCACTTACACACCTATTTAAATTATAAAATGGAACACTTGAACTTGCATAAATGCAGAAGTGCAAAAACATTTTTACTCAAAGCAATCCTATGCATGTTTATTCAGATCTCAATGAAGCTTGCTTTCTTATGCCCAGAATCCAGAGAGAATCAGTGTGGATAACTTTTCAGTAAACATGTACAAGGCATGCAATTTTCAGTTTTATCTTATTTGTTTTAATCCTCATCATCAGTTATAGAAAGCTATATGTCATGGATGAATTTCTGCTAAGATGGTATTTAAAGTTTGTTTGTTTGTTTGTTTATGAGATTTATATACTTCCTTTCTCCAAAAATGGGATTCAAGGCAACATACAATAAGTATGTACATTTCTTATAAAACAATAGAGAGAGATCATCTTTCAGGTTAAGTGACAAAAGATTCACTGATTGCTTTATGAAATTTAGCTTATTGTTGGAAGATCACACACTGCAAGACATAAAAAAAACTATCTGATGAGAGAGCCATACCTACTGTCTAGATGGTTTAATTTACAGAAAAACAAAAAGGGAAAGAAGACAAATACTTTCTTTCTTTTTAAAATCCTCCCCCAATCTCACCTACCCATGGCTAGGTTTTACAAAGTTCAAATCACACCAAGGTATCCATCCATCTCTACACAGCCACAAACACACTATACAGAGAAAGATGAGTTTTTCTCCTGTGGCTTCCCCCAGATGGATGGAATCAGTCTGCAGAAGTATAACTTCTCATGGCTATATGCAGCAAAAGAGGGGAGGGGAAGCAATGACACATTCATAAAACATTGAATATACTATTTTTTAAAAATATTTACCTTTGCTCCCACTGAAGTGAGACCCGATGTCTTTGGCCCAATGGGAAGAAGAGGTAGGCTTCCTAGAAGAGTCAATCTTTTCAGTTCAATCTCTTCATTTAAAATGAAATTAAAATATTCTTTAATTCCTGTGCACACTCATGCACCTTGCCTGGGGTGGGGAGGAAGCATAGTATCATTTACTTTTCTGCCTCCAGCAGGCAAATGTCCTGCTTCAGGCCTGTGGCGTAATATATTTATTTAACAGATGTCATAAATATTGTGAGAAGAAGGAGGTCAGCCAAATAAGAAGCCAGAGATGTTATTTGAAGAAATTTACAGCCAAAAGTCATTCAGATATGCAATAGAAATATGATTGTACATAAGTCTGGAATGTAAACACAATATGACAGGGAAAAAAAATGCAGCTCCTGATTTGTTAAAGGCTCTCTTTGATACCCAATCTTTCTTTCCAAGGCACTGTTGCTCAATTGTGTGTGTGTGTGTGTGTGTGTGTGTGTGTGGTTGGCTTTTGTACTACAGTTTTCAGAATCTCCCAACCAATGTGACACTAGCCATGCTGACAGAGTTTTTGGAGCCTAAAAAGATAAAAAGAGAGTCACTTTTCCTAGTTCTTCTACTGCCTGGTCACTTTGGACTTTATCACATGGGGAAAATCGCAGGATTCAAAAGGCATTATCCAGGAAAAGTTGTGCATTTGTGGCCAAGATTATCATAAACACTGTGATTAGAGAGGGTTTATCCCATGAATAATCAGGGAATAATCAGCAACAAATCATTCACAGGATTTCCCCATGAATGATTTGTTGCTGGTTATTCCCTGGTTATTCCCGGGACAAGCCCTCTCTAATTGCAACGTCATGTGATAATCCTAGCTGCAATCATGTGACTTTCCTCGGATAACGCCTTTTGAATCCCCCGATTTCCCCCATGTGATAAAGTCCTTTCTCTGTCCAATCCTCACAGCTGCCCAGAGAGAGACCCTAGGTTAAATGGAAGATGCTGCTCCATCTTTTTACTCTTGTCATTATGGTCATGCTCAAAAAGGACGTAGTGATAACAAGAAAGAGGAGGTATGAAGTGGTTAGTGGACCCACTAATGGGCCCAGTGATGCTTTCCTGTGAATAAACCCCTGATAAATAGCTTATTGTAGGGATGAGGAGAGCATGACCGTTGGGCCACATGCTCCCTTCAAAGCACTCCTGGAGACCCTGGAGACCCGTTCATTAAAAAAAATCTCAAAAATAGCTTTAAAAGTTTTTTGAAATTTGTCTCTCTCCTGGCTATCCTCCCAAAATGTGGGAACCAGTTGCTTTTGGGCTAATTCCCATAATCAGAAGTGACACACAGACACACATGGGTACCTATCCCTAATCTGGAGTAAGCAAAATAAGATAGATCCCTGCAAGAAAATTGGAAAACCTAGACATATGAATTCCAAATAAATATATTGATAGAGAATCGCTAGCCTATCGCCAACCTATCCAAAGATATGGTATTCTTTCTTCTTTTCTTTTTTCCCCACTTATTTTTATTAAACACACACACCATACAAAAACTGAAAACAAAACATAATAAACCTAACAAAACCAAATTAAACACACAAAATAAGCCCTACTGACCTCCCCCAAATGATTTTCCCTATTAGCTACAGTTCCTTTAAACAATTATATATTTTGCTTGTACAATATAAATAAACTCAGTTCATTTTACAAAAACTAAAACTTATGTATATTCCCAATGTAATTGCAAAAGAAAGAAAGAAAGAAATAATTCCAAATCTTGAATTAAAATTATTTAATGATTTCTCCTTGATCAAAATGGTCAATTTGTCCATTTCACCAAGTTTAACTATCTTCATCAGCCAATCTTCTCATGTTGGAATAACAGCTTCCTTCCATCCAGATGATTCTGACAGCTGTAATAATTTACAGAAAAGTCCTTCCATATCCCTACTCCTTTTGGTTGTTGAACATTTCAAGCAGAAAGATCTCTGGTTCCAACTGTATTTTTGTTTTAAAAATTGTCTTTCATCATTTTATTAATCAATGCCAGGAGATCCGTTTTAATATTGTAGTAGTCCAATTCTTTTTTAACTGTCATTTATATGTTTGTAATTGTACTGTGTTTTTAGACTGTAAGCCACTTTGAATCCCAATTTTGGGGGAGTAATAATAATAATGATGATGGCAGCCATTCTGAGACAACAGATCTATGACAATCATGTAGTGGGATAGGAAGTGGGACATTCATATGTCCATCGCATATATATTTTTTTAGCAGAAACAATGGCAAATATTTCCTCTAGAAGCCTTAAAGAGATGAATTTGTTACCCCTCAGCCCCCAGCAGCTTCAATAAATAAATAAATAGTTTTTCCTACCATGAAACAGGCCAGGAAGAGCAAAAATAACAATTGAATGGCAAATTGCAAGTCTAAGGCTTCATATTTCCTCCTCCTCCTCCTCCTCCTCTTCACTGCATGGGGCCAGATTGGAAGGATGTGTGCCCTGCGGAGATTTTTTTGGGGGGGTGGTGGAAGGAGTGAAAATCACACTAGAACCCTGCCCTAGCAACACAGAACAGCTCAGAGGCTGCATGTCAGATTAATGGCTTTATCGGTGAATGGGGAGGGAAGAGTTAATTTAATTTGTTTTAATTAACACTTCAAATTCTTTCTACCCTGAATATCAAGAAATGTAAATTTGGGGCAATTCTTATCAGAAATGAACTGAAACAAAACCCT
This sequence comes from Phrynosoma platyrhinos, assembly GCA_020142125.1. Lineage (NCBI taxonomy): Eukaryota > Metazoa > Chordata > Lepidosauria > Squamata > Phrynosomatidae > Phrynosoma > Phrynosoma platyrhinos. The sequence continues at coordinate 157,025,742 of CM034706.1, read as the reverse complement.
TACCTACCTCAAGCTTCAGGCACACAGGTCATATCTGAAGCTACTTTAAAGGGAAAGATTTTGTGTCAGAGCAAAAAACAAAAGCCAAAGGGAAGCCCTCTGCCTGATGAGCTTCTTCCAGCAGCAAGCAAAGCTAATGTTATTTAATTTAAGAGCCAGGTTCTTGGCTCTTAAGCAAGATTGGAAGTAAGTTGTAGGTAATTTTCACTGTTTTAATTGATTGTCTTGTTTTTTTTTAAACCAACTTTTATTCTAGACTGTATAGCTTTTGTACTTTATTGTATTTGCATCAGTGCTATTGGCTATCCTGAACTCTTCATTTAAAAATGACCTGCAAATGTAACAGTTAATCTGACATGCAGCACATATAAAGCACTTTTAATACCCACCGATTTCAACAAAATGGTTGAGTATGAGTTTATGAAATCAACAGGACTTAGATATGTTTTAACTTTGGCTGGAGCACAGTCTCTGTTTCTGTGGCAGCAATTTTTTTTTAATGCTCACTGTGACACTGTACAGACATTTAATATAATCCTAAACATTCTTATTCCAGAGTAAGTTTCAATGATTTCAGTGGAGCTGGCTCCCCAAAGTTCATATCCTGTGGACATAGGGGCTGAATAGACCGGCCAAAAGGGGCAGTATCGGGGTGGAGTGGGGGCATGGTAACCACCCACTGCCTGCCCCGACTCTGCCCCCAAGCTGCTGTCATGCCGCCTGCCTGACCAGACAGGCAGCATTGTGACACTCCTGTGGCACAGTGTTTACATGCACTGTGCCACAGGAGCACAGAAGAGCCACAGCGGCAGTGAAAGGAGTGCTTCTTTTCCAGCACAAAAAGAACCAGCCTTTTGCCATTACTTTTGGGGCCAGAAAAACACTGGATCAGGGCCATGGCATGTGGCTACTGAATCCCCAATCCAGTGCTAAAAGGAATGGCACAGATCTGCTCCTTTGGAGCAGTCTGTTTAGCCCCACAGTTAGAGAGGTTTAGAGATCCATTGGCTTAGCTGAACTGATTAGCAATGATGTGAGCATATGGTATGACAGAAGCAAAGTGAAACATTTTGACATGCCTTTGATTTTAGTAAAAGTGTTAGGCTTGTGCTTAAGTCTCTCCCAGTGGATCTATTGGGACTTTGAAGTGATTAACTTGAGCCCAATTAATTGTGGGCTACACAAACTACTACTGTAGACTGATGAAAACAAGACTGTATAAAGCAGACTGTGGCCTCAGAAAGCTAACTGTGACATATAAAACCAAGATCTGCAGGGCTGGCCCTATCCTTAGGCAACATTAGTCAAACAATATTGGCAGCAGCAGATTCTAGGGGACAGCAGTGAGCCATCCCTCATAAACCCAGGAGCCATTTCTTTCTTGTGGGGCACTGAGCTGTGTGTTTTTTTGCGCCATGAGTCTGTCCACCCCTCGTCCAACCTGCCTAACCAGTGACCCTGGCTGTGGTGGGGAGATGTTCTCCATTTGTCTGTATTAGAATAAGGTTCAGCTTCCAGTCCATCCTAATAATAATAATGTTTATTTATAAAGTCCTTTCCACAAAATACAACCAGTCAAACATAAACATTTACATCAAACACATACAACCAGAGACAAAGACAATAAAACTTATAAGATAAATATACATAAAACCCCCAACATCCCACCAGCCACTATCCACCCAGCAACCTCAGGCACAACTCAGCAGCTTAATCCAGTGAATCAAACTGGAGGGTCTTCAACCCCTTGTGAAAATGGGTGAGATGCTCTTCCAGCCAGACACCCTAAGGGAGACCATTTCACAGATGCGGAGCCAGAACCTGAAAGGCTTGCAGCCTCGACAGAGATGTGCATCTATACTAGGTAGAACAGATAATAATCCTTTGCCTGGGACACTTATATTCCTGTATGGTACATATCATGCTAGCTGAGCTGCCAGGTACTGGGGGACATTAGAATGCAGAGCCCTAAATACAAAAACTAAAAGTTTGAAATGGGAAGACATCAGTGGGGGAAAAGAAACATGTGAATAATTAAAGAGATTTAAAATAACCCAGATGGCACTGTTCTGAATTAAGACCAGAGGGAAAAGAGAGCAAGAAGGCAAAACCGCCAGTTGGCTATTACAATAATCCAAGCGTGACATAATGAAAGCATGGACAAGCATATGGAGAGTCTCAGTGGCCAAGAACCTATGGATGCTACAGATGTTCAAGTGATGGAAATTACATGTCTTTGCTATCATCCTGATAAAGCGGGGCAGGAACAAACCACCATCCAGCAGGGCTTCGAGGTTCCAGCTGCAACCCTGCAAACACAGTGGAGGGCATGAAAGAAGAGCTCCTGCACAGCCAGGTTGAAAAACAAAGATCTCAATTTTTTCCATATTCAGTTGAAGATTGTGGGTGGTCATCCACAAAGAAGTGCTTGACAAGCTGTCCAGACTAGTTCAATATGTGGAATGGGGAAGATGTTTTTCTTCTCTATCATAGATAGCAAAATGTCTTGAGCAAGCCCTGCAGAGCTAAGAGTAAAATGTATGTGAGAATGGTGCACACACACTGAACTAGCTTGATTTTCTATATAAAATAGAAAGTATTGTTCCAGTCTTTTTCAAAGCATTGCTTCTGTTTTCTGTGTTCTCTTAACAGATTGAGGCCATTCACAAAGAAGCCTTAATTGTGCTGCAGAGGGGTGGAATATAAATAATTTTTATTTTTATTACTATTTTTTCTGTTCAAATTTAATAAAATTCAGAGTTCTATAATACCCCTTTTAGGGTCACTAAAATAATTGTGTGAATTGTAACTACTAGGAATACTAGAATTTTAAATATAAACCATGGACCAATTTTTGTCTTCAACACTGGACTTTGTCACATGGGAGACCCTGAGCAGGATGTTTTTCAGGCCATTATCCCACAATTAACTCATGAATAAAGCGGCAAAATTCCACTGCTTTTTATTTTTGGGATTTCTCCATGAATAAAAAGCAGCAGGATTTTGCCATTTTATGGACTGGTTAATTGCAGGATAATGGCAACATTGGGAGATGTCATCTGAAAATCATCCCACTCTTATGGGATATTTTTGGGATTAAATGTGCTTTATACACAGGAGGAAGATGCTTGCCTCCCATGTGATAAAGTCTATGCTGGGCAAGTCAAGCTCTGATCAGTCTCAGAGCAAAGTCAAAATCCCTCTGAACAAACTTTGCCAAGAAAATCCTGTGATAGGTTTGCCTTAGGGTCCAAAATGACTTGAAGGCACACAACAACATAGCCAAAGAACCTACAAGAGTTGTGCTTGTGTCACCAAGACTTAATTTGGAAGCCACTTTCTATTAAGAATGTTGTGACCTGATGCCCAAGTAAACAAATTTAGAATCGGGTTGGATTATCAGAACTAAACCATCCCTGAGTCAGAGTGAGGTGGACATCTCAGGTGGCAGAATAACAGGAGTGGGGAATTGTGCTGCTCCTTCTCTCTGTCTCTGCTTAATCATCTTCCTTCTCCCTCACCATGTCACATTATCATCACCTCCCCCCAAATCTTTTTCTCCTCCTTCTCCTTTGGACTGCATCTGCACTACAGAAATAATCCAGTTTGACACCACTTTAACTGTCTTGGCTTACTGCTATGGAGTTCTGGGATTCGTAGTTTTTTTAGACATTTAGCGTTCTCTGTCAGAGAGCTCTGGCACTACCACAAACTACAGTTCTTAGAATTCCATAGCACTGAGCCATGGCAGTTAAAGCAGTGTCAAACTGGATTATTTCTGCAGTGTGGATGCATCCAACCCCCTACCGGTCATCCTTCTTCCTTTCTTCCAATTACCTCACACACCCTATGCTGCAAAGTGCTGCTTTAAACAAGGAACAGGCAGGTAGTAGTGGCAACAGTACCCTCACTACTACAAACCGGAGCAGCAGACATGGCGGAAGCAGCGATGACAGTAGTAGGTACACTCAGGGGAAGTCAGGATCCCCTGAGGCTGGTGGAAAAGTCACTATTCCCTTCCTTAATATTGCTGCCTCCCCTTTCTCCCAACTCACCTGTTCTATTCTGCTGTCCCCCGAAACATCACCTTCCTTATCCTGTGTCAATGGCATTATGACAGCAACAGTGGCATTATGATAGTCTAATGTCCCTCTGTTTAAAGAGCAGCAGTACTTTACAGTGGGGTAGAAAGGCAGTGGTTTCAGATGTGATAAAGGGGAAAGAAGAAGAAGGAAAGGAGAGAAAATGGAGAGGTGTACTGACTGGGGTTGCCAGGTCAGGAGCATCTGGAGCCCTGACATTTCAGGGCCCAAACCCTGAATCCTAAGATATAACCTCCAATGAGAGAGGGATGGAGGGGAGAGGAATAAGCCAGCCAGACTCCTTGGCAAATCTCTATAGCAGCCACTCCAAAGCAGCTTACTACACAGCCAGCACCACACAATAATACATATGTGTGTGCTCACACCTTCATTTCTAGACACCGGGCATTTTCTTTTCTGTTTAAAACCTTGTATTACTAATTATGTTTGAAATGCATTTTGACTTTTTCAACAATATATATTTTTTTTAATGATGTGCATGTGCCTTCAAGTCATTTCGAACCTATGGTGACCCTAAAGCAAACCTATGCTTTGATTGTATATTTCTGCATGGCAGAAGGGGGTTGGACTGGATGGCCCTTGAGGTCTCTTCCACCTCTGGGTTTTCTCAGCAAGACTGTTCAGAGGAGGATTGTCATGGCCTTTCACTGAGGTTGAGAGCATGTGACTTGCCCAAGGTCACCCACGGAGTTTCATGGCTGTTGTTTAATTCTTAATTTTCTTAAAATAAGATTTTAATTTTGACCTGATTTTAAATTACTGGAAGCTGCTTTGGCTCCCATCTCAGGAGAAAGGTGGGGTTTAAATCCAATAAATCCAATAAATAAATAAATAAAATAAGGCACTCCACTTCCTCTTGCCCCTGAGCAGCAAAGAAATGGGAAGAGACCCTGAGATCTAGTAACCCCAATTCATGAAGTAAGGCAAAAAAAGGCCAAGAGGTGAGGCAAAGAAAGGGTGCCTCTGTATCCAGCTTCTCTTCTCTATCCTTTTGCTTCACAGGTGAGGCAGTGGCCAGGGAGAAGGGAGCCTGAGGTACTGGCAACCACAGCGGCTGGTTGTGTTAGTGGCCATGGCAGTAAGGGAATCTGGAACTGCAAGGGCTGAGGCAGTTGTCTCTACCTAGCAGACAGAGCAGCTAGTGAGTAACAATGGAGAGCCAGTATGGTGTAGTGCAGGGGTAGGCAACCTTTCCCCTTTAAGGGCCGAGGGACTTCAGCTCCCAGAAGCCTCAGCCATGTTGGCCAATAGTCCCATGTTGGCCAATAGCTCCTGGGATTCTGGGAGCTGAAGTCCCTCGGCCCTTAAAGGGGAAAGGTTGCCTACCCCTGGTGTAGTGGTTTAGTGGTTGGACAACTCAGGGCCTTTGCAGACTGCCATAAATAGTGCAAATTGAGTCCACTTTAAGGGTTAGGGTTAGGGAATCATGGGAACTGTATTTTATTGTGTCACCAAAGCTCTCTGACAGAGAAAGCTCAATGTCTCAGAAAAAATACAATTCCCATGATTCCCTAGCACTAACCCTAACCCTTAAAGTGGACTCAATTTGCACTATTTCTGGCAGTCTGCAAAGGCCCTCAGAGACCAGGGTTCCAATCCTCACTTGGCCATGGAAACCCACTGGGTGACAGTGGGAGAGTCACACACTCTCAGCCCCAGAAGACCCAGTGACAGGTCCACCTTAGGGTTGCCATAGTGACTTGAAGGTACCCAACAACAAAAGAATGATGGGCAGCTGACAGGAGACAGACCAGGAAGAGAGAAAATATCTTCACCTCCCTCACCTGAAGGGGTGGCAGTAAGAGAGACACCTTGGTTGAGGGGGTTTCCAAGGTGGAGGAGCCATGTTGGTGGACAAGGCCAGTCTAGCAGGCCTGTCATTTATTGAGTGAAGCACCATGGCTTTGAGTCTGTGGCAACGACAGACAGCCGAGAAAATGAGAGTCTGGCGGCCCCTTGAAGGCGAGGATATTTGGGTTACTTTTGGCGCCTGCTTCCTCCGGAATTTGAGGCAGGATGACCTGGCCGCGAAAGGGGCAAAAGCACCGCAAAATGTAGGACATTCAAGGAGAAATGGAGGAGATGCCCACATAAAAGCCAAAAACACTTGGAGAAATATACAATCCATGCTTCTTATTCATGCTCAAAGTGGAATTCCTTCTGGGCAGAAGGCTGAAATGGAGGACACGTCC
>CM034706.1:157006008-157019347 GCA_020142125.1 Phrynosoma platyrhinos | reverse complement strand
TGTGGGGTTGGAAGGGGGCAACAGGGATGGACTGGGTGCAATGTGGAGTAGATCCTCTAAACAAAACCAGACAGGGAAGAGAGAGAGAGAAAGAGAAAGGACTTGGGAGATGGATCCGCAACCTGCCTTCTCTCCCCATCCTTTGGGATCGCTACTCTACTTTTAGGAGACGGAGCGTCTTCCGAGATGGACAGCCCAGCAGGCAGAATTACAGTATGGTGATATTTTTTTTTAATTGCATGCCTTCCTCTGCTTCTCCCCCTTCCCATAACCAATTAAGAGATTGTAGAAGGGGAGGAGAGACCAAACTTTAGATACAAATAGAAACTGCGCCCTCTACCGTCCATCTCCAGCCTGCCAGGGATGGAAAGCGATCCGATTTGCAATCCCTGCTTACCTTTGTTAAGAGGAGGAGGAGGAGGAGGAGAAGGAAAAGAAGGAAAAGAAGGAAAAGAAGAAGAAGAAGAAGAAGAAGAAGGAAAAGAAGAAGAAGAAGAAGAAGAAGATCTTCCCCTTCTACCCAGAGTCTTGCTTTTATAGCAGCTGGGAATTGACCTGGTATTATAACATCTTCAATCTTCAGGAGATATATACATATACATATACATATACATATACATATATATATATGAGAGCCCCTTTTGTTTCTTAGGCACTGGAGGAGCTGGAGAAGGGATGCACCCAGCCTCAGCTCTGAACCAGCTGATTCAATTCTGGTTCATATGGAAACCTTCAGTCCTACCGAGATGGAGCCCCTGAGTAGCTTAACTTTTAAGTCGTAGGGTTGATGGCGCTGTGTGGAAAAATGGGAGAAACCTCACTTTGATTAACAGTAAAAAAAAAAAAAAAAAGGATTAAACCCAACTTTAGATCTTTCTTTTTTAAATCAGAAATGTTAACAGGGGTAACAGGCAGTGAGAAAAGGTAACATGTTGGCCAAGTAAAGAATAGACTGAAGAACCTCGAGTGGAGTTGAGCTGGAACTGCTATGTATTTCTGATAGATAGATTTTTCTACTGGTGGATATGGGTGGTATACTACAAACTATATCAACAAAAGACTACACTACTATAGTGTTACCATAGCTTTACAATTTCCTTTGGCTCTGAAATAGCAGGTTGTTTCTCTCATGTGGTTGGAGATGCCAAAACCAAAAAATCAGATGATAAGTGAACCATGAGGAAAAGTTGTAATCAATAGATACAGCTTTAAACTTTGATAGCTAGATCATAATGATTTAAAGGAAATGTTTTGGCCTTACACTGGCTTTACCAGACTCCCCATATTAATCTTTCATTCTTTCTTTGTCATCTGTCCATTTTCCAAAGATGAAAATAGGGAAATGGGTAAAAATGCAATGCATATTTTTGGCAGACAGCAGATATAATTTTGTCGGCTTAATTTTTGAATATGTTTGAAAAGCGAAATTCAGTGTGTAATCCTGTACCCATTTTCCTGGGAGAAAACCTCCTTCAATTCAGTTTCAGCTGAGTTTATATATAGAATGTGATAATATCCTCTAGATGGGTTTTCTAGAAATAAGTTGAAGGAAGCTATTTAAGGCATAAGATAAATATATTCTATGTTCCTCCTGATGAAGGAGAGTTTTCAGTCACTCAGTTACCCAAACAAGGAACGAGGTTCCACAAAGGCATCCTTTTGAACTTCTCCAAAAAATATTTACCAGTGGGTCATAATAAAGAATGGTATTCATTCCTTAGCTAATAGTCACACCCTCATTTCACCCAGGAGAGCTGTCAAATTCATGATGCAAGGTGCAGAAATGGTTTAACAAAAGCAAGGCTAGGCATTTAACAAATTGTACATAGCAGAAATGTAAAGGAATGACAGAGAAAATGATCCTCTGCAGAGACTTATTCACGAGTAAGGCTGTTACAATGTAGCATTATGCAAAGGAATGTTGCCAGAGTTTGTGGTTCCTTTCCAACAACTTTCCTTATGCTGTGCAGTTTCCATTAACAGCTGAATGGCATCTAAATACTGCACCTTACCATTGCAAAATAAATGAATTTCTGTACAAGCTCCTTAAAGAAAGAGGCAGGCTCTTTCAATTTAAGGGAGGTTATTGTACCATGTGTGTCCAACAGTTACAAATAATATTTCTTTCAAAAAAAAGCATTTGATTCATTTCTGCTGTCTTTAATTCTGATGATGTGGTATGAGTTGTAATGTTTTCCCTATGATGCTGTGGGGAAAAGAGGAATGAAACAGTCTGCTATGGTCTTAAGTGGGCTTGTTTTCCATAATAACACTTCATTGCCTTTCTTATTATAATTTCAATATCTCTTGTATCTTCCTGAAGGGAAGCTATCTGCACTTCCCATAGGTAGGTTTAAAAACAGCAAAAAAAAGGGTTTTTTTTTTTACTGCTACTGTTAAAATATTTTGGTAGTTATAACCAAAATCTTTTTTTAGTTTTATTTCCTCTTCTCCAAAATGCTGTAGGGGCCATTTCAGGTCTGAGAGCATAAAGTAAATATCCCATTATTCATATGGTCTTATTTTTGCTTGTTCAAAAACTAACTAAGTTAACATTTATGAAAAGCATAGATTGGTTTTAAATGCAACATTTCCCATGTATCAGGTTTCTGGCATGGTGGGGCACAGTGGGAAATTGCCTTGATCTACCTCCAAGGCAATAAAATACAAAGCCTATTATATATGCGCTCCCATTTAGCTTGTAAAAAAGACTGAATTTTTAAAAGCATTGGGTTAGTTTTAAATGCAGAAATTTGTATATTTTAGCACATAATTCTGGAGTTACAAGGTGGAGAAAGTAGAGTTATTTTATTGGCACACATTCTGGGTTCTCTTTAAGAGACCAGAAAACTAAACTGTGGAGAAGAAAAGAAGAAAAATTTGTAGAGGATAGCATAAAATTTGTAGAGAATAGCATAAAATACATTCAGAAATTGCTAATCACCAATCCATTTTATGGATTTTCATGTTCATATATATATATGGGTGTGTGTTAAGCAAATATGTTAATAGACAAAGGCAGAAGATGAAATTCTCTTGGAGTTGCATATGACAGTATAACAAAAGACCCGCAGACCTAAGCACACGTATTTGAAATATGTGACACTGGAACTTATTTCCAAGTAAATATATCCAAAATTTGCATTTGAAGCTTTATGTTTATGTTTTTATTTTTTCACATTCAGGTCTGTAAGATGCAGTCCTCACCTGGAAAATTCTTCTGACAGAACATGAGTGACAGGATATTTAAAAAAACAACCCTGAGAATATGATCGTTCTGAATGTGGGAGGGAAAGAGAGAACTATTCATAGTGATCAAACCCATTACATGAAGCTGCATTTGCCAGCAAATGCTAATCAGTGTTGGCAGTTGTCTTTTATCATAATTAATTAGAACCAGGATGCACTTTTGGGGTATCAGATTTGGTATGCATAATGAAGGCAGCGTACGAGGCTGGACAGCAGTCATTGTATATACCTAAAAAGAATTAGCTTCTCATGAATATATTTATATAACTAAAGGTTTTTATGTTTATTTATTTAGTTAGTTAGTTTGTGATCTGTGTTTTTGCATTATAGTAAATAACAGTCAAAAGTAGTGCATGGATGGGGGTATGTTTAGGTATAAGCTCTGTGACCTGTATTTTACAAATTGGGTTGAATTTTTCCAACCTGTGTAAAGCAGCCCCAGCAAAATATTCATCCTCTCTCTCTCTCGCTTTCTCCACCCTCTCTGTTTAGTTCTCTAGAGAGGGAATGCCTCCTGTTTTTGTTTAGTTGTTTGTTTTTCAGATTGTGGAGGATAGGGCACATGTGGACAATTCAGAGGTCAAAATACCTTGGGAGTAATGAGCTATCCTTAACAACAGACAGCTCTAGCATGCCGTGCCACTGCTCTGTTGAATTTAGTTAGCATAATCCATTCCTTCCTCCCAGCCCCAGCGGGTTGCAGTCACCTTTCCCTTCATCAGTGAAGACATCAATTTCTGTGTGTGAGATTCTATGGATCAATTCAGGTTAACACAACAGATTGCATGATCAGATGGTAAGCAGAGGTTATAAAGTCAGAAAGGATTTTAAAAAACAGGCACATGTCTCTTATTAACATTTACTGTGCTGGGTCAAATGTCAATAGAAGAAAAATTATTGAGACAAACCTACCTTCTATTGCTCTTATATTTCAAACCTCTTTACATTGCAAATATTAAAGTTCAGAAAGTTTGTAATCAAAGAAACACTCAGTTGGTGAGTGTAATGACTTGAATGGAGCTCAAGAAAAGTTCAGTTCAGTAGAAATCTCTTTAGCGTTGAAGTAGTAATTTTCAAGGTCTTGTGTTTGCTTCTTGTGTTTTCTTCTTGGATAATTAAGCTCTGGATTTCACAAGTGACTCTTCTTCCCCTCTCTTCCACAAATAAGTGGGTCACATGATGCTGTTACCAAAACCCTGTGACCCTTAGCATATGATCTTTAGTCATTATCATCCCCTGTGTCAATGAGAAATCATTAATAATGAGATACTGCCAACTAGCTAAGCTATGCTGCATTAGCTCTTGCCAAAGCATGACATTTTTAATACATTAATAATATGTCTGAAATGTAATGGAAAACTATTAATCACATACTGGACAGGTGCCAGAAATTTAAGCTATAATTGGCTGCTTCTTGTCAAGCATGCCAGTCGCATGTTCTGGGATCTGTCTGATGCTTAAATCACCTGCATGATTGTCACCACTTTCCCTTCTCAGCATACTGAATTCGATCAATGTGATAGTCCATAATTCTAGGTAATGACCATTATTATGACTCTAACTTGCTTTAATGAGAATTCATTACCCAGGTAAAATGGTAGAGCCCAATGAACAGAAAAGGTTGCATTTAGTCTCTCATGCATTGTTCGTTGCAATTTGTTTCTGTTGATAACAGAAAGAAAGTGGAAATTTGTTTCTGTTGATAACAGAAAGAAAGTGGAAAAGTGGGGAGGAAAGAAGGAAATTTCCAGTTGTTTTAGGCATAGCCTGTTTAAATACATATTTGTTCAAGAATACGTTGTTCTACAAATAAAAGGCTTATTTTCACTTTCACATATTACAGCATTGTGATTATTTATTGATGAAGGCCACTCCTCCATCTCTGCCTTATGTACAGCTTTTTGGTTCATGTATAAATGTGATCTATTTATTAAATGATATTTCTAAGGGATTACATCTTCAATTAGAATCCACTTCTAAATTACAATTTAAAAAATATTTCACGTCTTCTTCAAAAATGTGCATTGGGGATGATCCATTTGAGGAACCTGTAAAACAGTAGATTTGGCATGAATCAAATACTGTGGCAACATAATTGTATTAATGCAGAAACTAATTTGGGAATGGTTTGGAGAAGACAAATTATGTAAAAAAAGAATAAGCAAGATTTTAGACAAGTTGGTGTAATTTAAAAGACAGTACAGATTTTGTTTAAAAATGTTTCTTTGGGACAAAGTTACAGTTGAAGTTCTCATGTTGTGCAGCTGATTGCTAAAAGCAAATTCAATTGGCCAACATGGTTTCTTATACAATGCATTGCATGTAACAGCTGTACGATACCATTTTATAAAATGAATATAATAGGAAATTGCACTTGCATCCATAAGGCAATTATTGTAATTTGCTATGGAAACACAATTCAGCCATCTGTTGGCACTGCATAGTTCAGTTTCAAGACAGCTCCTTATCTGGATAGAAGGAATTTGTTTACAAAATTGCTTTGAAGACCAGGTTCTCTTTCCTTGAAAGTGGGTGTTTTGGAAAGAACTGTAATACTGCCGAAATCACTAAAATGCTATATTCTTTTTATATATGTGGCATTGTAAAAATAATATAACTTTTTAGAAAGTCAAACTTTCTAAAAAGTTCCATGTGGATATTTACAAAGGAAACAAATAGTTTGTGGCATTAGATGCTAGTTCAATAAAAAGCTAATTGTTTAAAAATGGATTTATAGTTGTGTGCTCAATCTTGCAAATATTTTTTAGAAAGAGTCAGTACCTTGTTTCCTTGAAGTTTGATAAGCCAATCCTGCCACTGAGGTAAAATTACTAAAGCAAAAAAGACAGGTGTAAATGCCTTTGACTGTTATTTTATTAGGGCCATAGATCAGTTGTAACCAGGCTCTGTAACCCAGGGGCCACATTAGACAAATCAGATGTGCTCAGAAAATAATAGGATCTGTGATTTTGCTGGCACCATCTATCTTTGACGAGATCACCAGTTTGAGTGTTGTACACAGATATGCACATCTATGCGTGGCATACAAAATTCAGACAAGATATGGCACAAGTAAAGGAGGGATTTCTTTCTGTATCCTCAGGCTTGAAAACAGTTTTTCCTTGTCCTTATGAAGAAAATAGTGGGCAGCCTCTTTGATAAAAAACTAAATCCTGTAAAGTGCCACACATAAAAAAAATGGTTTAGCAGCTACATTGAGTCCATAAGCTGTCAGGTAGCCATCTCTGTCATGTAAATAAATTATAAATGTGGCAACAACCTGTGTAAAAATTTGTTTTTAATTTCCAGATACAGCTTTTAAATAATTTAATTTAGAGCACAATATTTTATGTCCTGCTTCACTGCGTGGAGATGGGATTTGAGAGGATGGTTTCCATTATGGAAACTGATGCATCAGACGGCATTAAAATTAATAATAATAATAATAATAATAATAATAATAATAATAATAATAATACAGAAGGCCTATATAAAAGGGAAATATTATTATAAGCTGCAAATGAGCCAACTGTTATCTTTGTCATTAAACACAATTAAACAAAAGAAGCAGAATTGTTCCAGTACTAATGATAAAAAATCCAAGGAGACAGAAGTGTGCTCATAATATCTCTCTTGTTAAGCTAACAAAAGCTGAGATGTGTACTAGACATTTTGAGCTCTCTGAGGTCTTCTTTGCAAAAGATGAAAAGCACACAAGTTGTTGTTAGTCCTTTGTCATTGTAAGAAAAAATCCACCACCTTTGGTGGGTTGGGGTTTCTATCCCTGATTTGATTATGAAATATGAGTATTGTTTTAAGTGCTGTTGCTCGCTCTTGGGTTTTGCCAATATGTAGGAAATAAAAAGGAGGGAGGGGGAAATCCCAGAATTGCAGAGAAAATTCTGTCTGCCTTTGTTAGAGAAGAGTCAAATCTTTTATGTCAAAACAATTTTATCAATGAGTGATACTGGTACTTTCTTCATTCCAGTAAAGCACCTCCAGTAAAGGTTATCTAGATTATTCCAATTTACCTTGTATTGTATCAAGCTTCTTGAAATGTCAACATATCATATATTTTCTAATATATTGATCCTGGACAATAACTCTTATTTTTATTGTTTCTAAAAGGGTGCTGGTGCCAGAAGGAAAAGATGATTGATGGCAGAGAGGCTATAGACACTCATCATTTTGCTCCACCAACTGATTTATCACTTTATCCAGCCATCCTTCATGAGTTGGGTAAAGGGAGAATTGCTCAGGATTACTGACAACACCACTGAGGATTGGAAACATTGCTGAGTTATTCCCTGCCTTTGGACGTAGTTTACTTTTGTGCTAAAAAGTCCTGAAACACATTTGAAGGCAGCAAACGACCTTCTGATGCTTTGAACGACATCTCTTCAATATGCTAGGCTTCCACCAAAGTTTCCAACTTTAAATTAAAAACAAACAGCTATCATAATCTTGCTCTTCTGGTCTGGAACACGTTTTACAATAAATTCAGCCTCCTCTGTATCTATATGTATAATATAGACTGCACCTAGATCTCAACCAGTTCTAGCTATCAAGGTACCTGTCAAGGATTTAGATATGTATTTCTCAAGATTCCTGTCACTTCATGCCCTTTGGGTTACTGTCTCATCAGTGATACAACACTATCCTTCGGTGTGGGGACATTATGATGTGTGTAAGACTCAGATTTACACAGATGAAGGGAAGATTTGGGATTACACAGCCTGTCAGCCAGAAGCCATAGATATGATGCAATATGTGAAAGTAAATCTGGATCCACCTAACATAACATGTGGAAATCCACCAGAGACCTTCTGCGGAATGGTAAGAACCACCATCCCCATGCTATATTATGAGACAGAAGATAGTTTCCTCAGCAAGAAAAAAGTGCATATCCCTAGCTTCAGTTTGTGGATCAAGGCCAATGTTTTAAGCTTCAAGTAAAAGCTGCATGACATTGCATACTGTAGGTCTAAAAAGCTTCTGGCAAATAGGAAGCATCAGAGCTTTTAAAGATGAAGAGTGGAGTTAAGTAGTCATTCAGCATTGTCCTTGTTTAGGCCTGATTGAAATCAATGGCAGAAATCTAACCTTCCTTTAACTGAAGGCTACATTTTTTCACAAATGGAGCATTTTGGGTAAACTCAGGCTCACCTCTTGATTTGGTTCACAGTTCAAATGAATTGATAGATATAATGATTCATATAAAGAGATTAATTAATATGAGACTTGAGTGTCTTGGACAAATGCCCCATCACCAACTGGCTGCTTAGCAATAAACTTTTGCAGAGTTGTTTTCAGGGTAACAGTTTAATTTCTAAAGCCATTAATATGTGCTTCTGCAGGTATTGCTTTTTTTCCTGTCACTGAATGAACCCAAAGTAGGTCTTGTTAAAGTTCAAGTATGACAGATGTATTTCTCTGCTATGAAATGAATAATCTACTGATGGTGTATAGCAATGCACAAAAATGCTAGCATAACTTGTACGTGAGGCCTATGAGTTTAACATCCCTAGAAGTGATTTGGTGTTGGAGACCGGGTTAGAAAATTTGATAACAGTAGTGCCTTAAAGACTCAGATGCCAGCAGATAAAGTGGTGGTGGTGAGGAGCTTTACATGTTGATCTCACAGTTTCTAAAAATATTTCACAATTTAGGAGTGCTGAACATTTTAGCTGTGGTTTACCATTTGCCATATTTATGCAAATGAATATTCTGATAAAAAAAAACATGCACCTGTAGTATTTACATTAGTCACAATGCTTCCTTTTGTGTGCTTGTAATATAAACTTTGGTGTTGCATGTAGGACAAAATTAGGGGAAAGAAGCAGAATATACAACAATATGTTACCAAACAATGAATGCTGTCATGGTTTTTGCAATGTTTGCCTGCCTACTGTATGTGTGAATTCTGTCTCAACCTGTGCACATATGCTGACAGAAGAGTTGCTCACTTAGGGCACAAGCACTGTTGATATGAGTAAAAACTGTGCAAAAGTGGAGCTTTCATTCACTGCATTTGGACTTGGGCATTGGAACTTTCCAGTAGATACCATACTTTTAAAATGACATGGCATATAGGGACTTTTACAAACAATGTTTCACCTGTTAAAAAGCTGGGATTCCATGTCTGAAGGAGGCCCATTTCAGTGATGGAGACTATACTTTTAAACACAAAAGTCCTAGGTTATATCCTGGGTATCTTGGGATCACTTGGCAACTGATTGGACAGACCACTGTCAGGTCATCTTTTGTCAGGTTTCGAGCAGTGGAGGCTTCAAAAAGCCAAAATGTAACCCAGTTCATAACATAATAGATAATATACTGAGATAACACATCTCTTTGATTCTCCTAGTTGCCTATTCAGAAGTTGATACAGGTGCTCTAGAGTGTGCAGGTTGTGCAACCTTTGGCCTTTGCTTGCAATACTCTTTTCTGTCTTTATGTGCATAAAGAAGATATCAAAGAAATGCACTTACCAAAGACTGCAAAATAGTTTAAAAGGATAAGAGATGGCTCAGACAGAACCAAGGGAGGGGATGATCATTGTCCTTTGAATATCTAGAATAATAAATATACAAGACACATAAGAATATTAAATAAATGATCTGACAGCCTTATATTTGGCTGTGCCTCTTCATTTTCTATAGTTGCTCTTTGTTTCAGTTGGATTAGATTTTTCAAGGACCTCAGAATGAGTCTAGGGTACTGGTTTGCTGAAAGCTGAGGTCAGCATGGGACTTGCATACCATCCATCCATCCATCCACATCCAATTCTGCAGATTTCAATAGCCGCAGGTTTCCTGGGCTGAGTTGACTACCCATTCCACCAATGAAACTCCAGAAAACAACTGGTTTAAACCTAAATGTTTATGCAGTCTGAGAGGTACATGTAGGTCTGCATGGTAGATTATCAACTGGCAGCACAACTGGATCTGGATAACATTTATGTCTGTCTGCCTTTTCAAAAGTCAGGCAAACCTTTTCCCCACCCCAGCACTAGAAAAAGTGTCTGGGTGTATAACCATTCAAGTCTCTTGCAAGTAAAACAGCAGAAAAACTAACAGTTATTTGACTCAAACTTTCATGAACTGCCTCCTGCTTTATCAGATGCACAGTCAGAAAGAAATACAAGTCAATGTAACTCTAAAAGTGCATTACCAAAGTAGAGTTTTCTGCTTTGATGTCTTGTGTGCTAAGATGTTCAAGGGATGCAATTTCTTATCTGTGGTCCTGCTAGAAAATTTGAATGAGTGATGGAAGCTAGAGATCCAATAAAGGGGTGGGAAATGCCAACATTTGAGTTGAGAGGAGTGCCATCCATTTTTCTCCCTGTCTTTTTGGAATGATGAATGAAATGATGCTGAAGATAGGAGGGGACTGAATATAACAATATAACTGTTTTGTTGTTCTCGGCCCCTTCAAAACCATGCTACAAAGATTCGGTGGCTACAGTGGATTATGACCCTCAGATTCTAGGTTGTTTTTGCTGGGAATTTTCCCTTAGAGCTGACAAAGTAGCTTAGCACTTGTTTAAGAAAAGATAATTGTATACTGCCACCTGGACATCTACTGGAATGATTTCTAAGTACACTTGGGAATTGGAAAAGAACTTCACTGAATAGAGTACATCTTTAGGTCTGAAATTGATATTAAGATGCTTAGTGAAATCCTGAGACTGGCAGATGTATTTAATACATAAACTTAAGATGGCCACACATGTATAAACAATGCAGTCATTGCATGTTGAGCATCTATTGGAAATAAAAATGGGGAATATTTGCTTACAATATGTAGCATCCAAGAGGAGAACATACCTGACCAGCTGAAACCCTGGACAAGGTCATCTCTGCTGGGAGATATAACTGAAACATTTTGTTATAGTTCTTACTTATCCATATTGTATTATTCTTTCAGCATAATGATGTTATAGATTGCCAGAGGAGAACCAGCACAGTGTAGTGGTCTGAACCCTGTGACTCTGGACCAGGGTTCAAATCCCTGTTCAGCCATGGAAACTTACCGGGTGGTCTTGGGCAAGTAACATTCTCTCAGCCTCAGAGGAAGGCAATGGGAAACCCCCTCTGAACAAATCTTGCCAAGAAAACTCCATGATAGGTTCACATTAGAGTCACCATAAGTTGGAAATGACTTGAAGGCACACAACAGTGTTGATTGCCACAGTTTTCAGTTGATCAAAAATTACAAGGAAGAGAAGGAAGAGCATTCTGAGAAGAGAACTCTGGGCAAGAAAAGATCAGAGTTCCTCTGCTTATGGTTATTTAGGCAACCCAACCTTGTGCACACATGCCTATGTGAAGTCACATATAAAGGCTTTTTTTTTTACCTTGATGTGATCAGATAAGGGGTGTTTTTATCCAGGCTTTTAATAAATGCACTTTTGCACCCACATTGTAAAAGCAGACTAAAATACAAAAGTTATGCATGTATAGGGCTTGGGAAAACAAACAAAACAGAAGGTGCCATTCTGCAAGCAAAATCAGGTCCAACAAAACTCCTGAGTCCAAAGCCAAATTTTGATGGGAAGACTCTCATCAGCATCCCTACTTGTAAGGTGCTGCAACTATTATTTATTACTACTTATTAACAGTATGTATTGTCACTTTCCACCGGGGCTTCCAAAGTAATGTATTGTTTTATTTAAATACATAAAAAATTTTGCAAACAGTTTAGAACAATGCTAAAAGCCAATTTTAAAAATCAATAAGCCATAGAGAATAATCTGCCCGTAGGAGCACAGCAAGTAGGAAGCCACCTTCCCTTTCTTTGTAGAGGGAGTTCCACAGTCTAGGAGTTGCTATAAAAGAAGCCCAGTCTCTTGTATTCACCAACCTAAGACTGGTGGGATGTGCAGTACTCTACTGAAGATAGCAGACTCTGGATAGGTTCATACAGGAAGAGGCACACTTTCAGATAAACTGACCTCAAGCCATTTACAGTTTTATAGACTTAATATTTATATTTGAATATTTGTGCACCTTTCATGTATTTTTGGTTTGTTTGTTTTCAGAAGACCGTGTGGCTAGATAGAATAATGGAGAAGGGACTGTCAGGGCTAAGAAAGGTGGCAGAAAGAGTAGAATAGCTACTTGCAAGTTGCTAGAGCTTACTTATAAAATAAACAGCTGGGGTTTGAAAGTTGAAAGAGTGACAAATGCATGAGAAGGCTGGCTGTTAGGACTTAGGAAGGGCTAGCTGTCATAGTCCAGTGAAATATCTGAGTGACTTAAAAGTTGTAATATTATCTTGAAATTATCTGCAACCACTTTTTACCATTCCTAGAGAGGTTATGTAGAAGGCTTGAAGGAGCCTACCACTGGAAGTAGTCGGATACATTTGTTCACTTTACAGAGCAGAAGTGCTGATGGCAGTGGAAAAGTGAGCTTTTGAGTGCCACTATGGATTTTATCACCAATCAAAAGTAAATTAAGAAACAAAGATTATTAAAATGTCTTTTGTGCCTGTAATTTTGGCATTATGTTACAAGTTGGACTTTAAACATCCTTAGAGATTTTCAGCATCATCAGTACAGCGTGCCTTTCATTACAAGGAGGCCTGCATTGCTAAAATATCAGGGAAGTAAAGGGCTTTCTGGTGTAGTTAGCAATGCCATGATTATGTTTACTGAAATAATTAAACCATTGGATTCTATACATTAGACTAGTATGTGAAGCAAAATAGAAAATGAAAATACAAATCCATTTGGAAATTGTTCTAATAACGTATGCACAGATAGTTCTGGACAACAAATCAATATAGCAATGCAGCAGCGATATCAAGAACAAATCTCTTTTTGAATATTGCTAACGTGTAATTTATTATAAAGGGGAGCACAGCCTATTCAGATTGTATGCCTCTCATTTTCCCTGTGAACTCCTTTAGGAATATGATCTTTGTTTCCCTCCCTCCCTCCCTCCCTTCTTTTTTTCTTCCTTCTGTCCAAAAACTGATCATAGTGAATAGCTTTTTTGTTTTTATAAAGTAGGATTATGGGACCTCTAAACATTGTATTACCGTATTTTTTGGCATATAAGATGCTCCGGCATATAAGACGCAC
>CM034706.1:156975727-157005908 GCA_020142125.1 Phrynosoma platyrhinos | reverse complement strand
GGCGTCTAAGTCGGCTCTGATCTGAGAGATTTTATCTGCAAAGAAGTATAAGACCTGCAGGCTGCATTTCTTGTAGGCCAGGGATGTAGCCTTGTGAAAGAGGTACTGGATACCTCCATCCTGAAGGTTTAAATAACTACATATGTGGTCATAAACCCGAGTTACACCAGTGTATGTCATCAACAGGATGCCAGCAACTATATCTACTTCCTTTTAAAAATGGGGGGCAACCTCTGGCAGTTTTCTAATTATACAGTAATGACTTTTTACATTGTGCCATAAGTAGGGAGTTCGTGATAGATGGGAATTTCTTAAGAGTAGATGTTGACAGAACAATTTCAAACAGTCCCAATTAAGAAAAACTGAAGATGTCTAAAGAAAGCAGGGTGGAAGTTTAAAGAACTTTCATTTGAGCTAAGATTTAAAAGGGACATGTACAAGAAATGGAAAAAGGGTGAAGTCACCAAAGAGGACTCCAGACAAATAGTAGTACATGTAGGGAGAAAGTCAGAAAAGCTAAAGTGCAGAATGAGCTCGGACTTAACAACAATAAAAATGGGACAAAGAAAAGACAGAACAACTACCATATATACTCATCTATAAGTCGAAAAATGTATGCCAAAAAGCTGACCCAGAATCCTGGGTCGACGTATATACGGGTCAATACGGTAATTGTGCTGAGAAAGACGTTCTCCCCAATATCCCATTCCCCTTACCTGTGCAGCTACTGCTCAGCCAAGAAGAGTTTGTGAGTGACCCTCCTTTTCCAGGGAGCAGGGAAAGATCTCCGGTTGCTTTTTGTAAGGAGAGAGAGAGAGCATGTGTATCAGGAATATCACACGGGAGGCTTACTGTGAGTAAATCTCCATGAAATCATCCAAAATCATGAAAAAAGAAGGATTGGGGGTCACACCCCCATGTGCTTCTCTCGTCAGTAAATCGTTACGGAAGCATTGGCGCTGGCTTGCCCCATCAGTAAAGCATCCGTGGAGACACCATTTGGCAATAAAAGGATCTTCCGTTATTGCCAAATGGCAGGTCCACGGATGCTTTACTGACGGGAACAAGCCAGCACCAATGCTTCCATGACGATTTACTGATGAGAGAAGCATGTAGGGTGTGAACGTCAATCACACTTTTTTCATAATTTCAGACGATTTCATGGTGATTTACTCACAGTAAGCTTCCCATGTGATATTCCACTATGTCTCCTTTCCCTCCTTTCCCAGGGACTGGGGAAACAGCCCCAATTGCTTTTTGCAAGGTGTGTGTGTGTGTCCCTCTTTCCCAGGGAGGAGGGAAACAGTTCGGATTGCTTTTGCAAGGAGAAAGTGTGTCTGTATATCTCTTTCTTTCCCAGAGAGGAAGGAAACAGCCCCAATTGCTTTTTGCAAGGAGAGAGTGTGTCTGTATATCCCTCTCTTTCCCAGAGACCAGGGAAACAGCCACGATCATTTTTTGCCTCTGTGTGTACGTCTCTCTCTTTCCCTCCTTTCCCAGGGAGGAGGGAAAAAATCTGATTGATTTTTGCAAGGAGAGAGTGCATGCGTTGGGGGGGGGGCTTTGTCATATACATCCTTTGTTATATGCCCCTAAGTTGCCTCTTCGACTTATCTACGGGTCATATCTAAATCTCAAATTTTGTCCCCAAGACCTGCCCTCGACTTATACATGACATCAACTTGTACATGTATATATGCTAGACACCCTCTTTGCCTTGGCCTTCTCCCAAAAGAAAAACAGTTCTCAACCAGGGGAAAATGGAGAAGCAGGGAAAATACACAGAATAGGTAAAGAAGTAGCACAGGATTTCCCAGCTACTTTAGATGAATTCAAGTCTCCAGGGCCAGATGAACTACATCCAAGAGTATTAAAAGAAGTGGCAAAAATAATCTTACACCCACTGGCAATAAGAATCGAGGATTCCTGGAGAACAGAAGTAGTCATGGCAGACTGGAGGAGGGCAAATGTTGTCCCTATCTTCAGAAAGGGGGAAAAAGAGGGCACAAACAATTTTTACCCAGTTAGTCTGACATCAATACCAGGAAAAATTCTAGAGCAGATTATGAAACAACCTGTAAGCACTTAGAAAGGAATGTCATGATCACTAAAAGTCAAAATAGGTTTCTCAAAAACAGACCATGCTAGATTCTTTATAAATTACTTGGATAATGGAATAGTGCTTATCAGATTTACAGATGATACCAAATTAGCAAATACCCTAGAGATTAGGATCAGAATTCAAAATGATCTAGCCCAAATGAGCTGGACCAAAACTAACAAAATGAATTTCAACAGGATGAAATGCAAAGTGAAAACACACAGAAAAAAATGAAATGCACAGATATAGGATGGGTGACACCTGGCTTGACAACAGCACATGAATCTAGTAGTCTTGACAACAAGCTGAACATGTTGCAGCAGCTAAAAAGCCGATGCACATTTTGGCTGCATCAATAGGAATATTGTGTCTAGATCAAGGAAGGTAATAATACTAGTCTATTGTGGTTTGGTTAGACCTCACTAGAAATATAGTATCGACTTCTAGGCACCACAATTCAGGAAGGATATTGATAATGTATCACTCTGGATCACATCCAAAAGAGGGCAACCAAAATGGTGAAAGGGCTGAAAATCATGCCCTATGAGTAGTTTAGGGAGCTGGGTGTGTTTAGCCTGGGGAAGAGAAGATTAAGAGATGACATGATAGCCATATTTAGATTTTTGAAAGGATGTCATCTTGAAGATGGAACAACTTGTTTTCTGCTTATCCAGAGACTAGGACATGGAGCAATGGATTCAAATTACAGGAAAAGAGATTCTACCTAAACATCAAAAAGAGTTTCCTGAGAGTAAGAGCAGCTGGAAAATTGGATGCACTGCCTTGGGTGTGATTGAGTCTCCTTCTCTGGAGGTTTTTAAACACAGGCCAAACAGCCATATGTTGGGAGTCCTTTGATTGTGTATTCCCTCATGGCACGGGGTTGGTTAGGATGGCCCTCAAGATTCCTTCCAACTATATGAATCTGCATAAGAAGGTGCTCCTTGGTAAAGAATGACCATACAGCAACACAATTTGCTAATCTTCCCATATCATCTTGCCTGTATTTTAAGGTCATCCGTTGAAGTACTTCTGTGCCTGTCTCTGTCATCCTTGGTAAGGCTGCTACAGATGAGGGAGACAATGTTTTTCAGTCATGGCCCTGCTGTGGAATGTCCATCTAAGGAGGCTCCCCCAGTGCCTCCACTGTTACTTGTTCTAGCATCCTAAAATACTCCTGCTGCTTTTAGTCAGTTCCAGAATCTTACCTCCTGCTATTACACTGGATGCAGTGGGTGTCTTTGTGAAGATGTGTGTATGCACAATTTTGCACTATGATTGCAGTATCTTTCAAACTGCCCTGAGATGTAAGAGAACATGTCTTATCTCAAATGATGTATGGTGGAATGTGTGTTGGAAAGAAGGTGGAAATGCTGTCCAATGAGTTTATCAACTGCAACAGATATTCCATCTGCATTGCATTTATATTTTGAGGGACTGGAAGCAATGTACAAGCAAAGGACAGAGAGTGACACAAGGTTATTTCTTTATTTAAGGAATTAATCCAATTATTTTATTTGAAAAGGAGCCATCTTGAAAAACACTTCCAATTTTTGTACTCTTGCTAAAATACTGAATGCATTTATCTATAATAATAAAAGAGACTGTGATTCTGTTTGTTCCCAAGAGCCCTGAAGATGTTGACACCCAGCCACCTGAATGTTGGCATGGCTACTAAGTGATGTGCACCTTTGAGTTATTTTCTTTTGAAAATGCATTAATTAATTTTAGCTAATTAAAATTGGTCTGTAGCTAACACTATCATCTTAAGCCAGTAGGTGTCAGACCTTCAGTGAGTGAGTGCCTATGTGCCCTCAAGTCTCCTGTTGACTTATGGTGACCCCATAGGGTCATAGGGTTTTCTTAAGCAAAGGAATACTCAGAGAAGGTTTTGCCAATTCCTTCCTCTGAAAAATAGTCTATAGCACCTTCATTGGTGGTCTCCCATCAAAATACTAACTGGGGATGACCCTGCTTAGCTTCCAAGATCAGACAGGATCTGGTACCTTTAGAGCAGGGGTAGGCAGCCTTTTTGAGCCGGGGGCCCTCAGACAATTGGGGGGCGGAAGCACCAAAAATAAATAAATGAATAAATAAAAATAAAAATATATTTTTTAAAAAAATTTAAAAAAATATGCATGCACACTCTCTCAGGTCCAGAAAAGCCATGGCAAAACCCCTGCGGAGATTTTGCCAAGAAAACCCCAAGAACAATAACAACGATAATATCATCATGGCGGGTGGCAGTGGCGGCAGCAGGACCGGCCTGGGGCTGGTCCAAAGGCCTTGGGGGGCCGCATTCGGCCCCCGGGCCTTAGGTTGCCTATCCCTGCTTTAGAGCATTTGGGCCTTTGTTGGCGTTGTTGTTGTGTACCTTCAAGCAATTTCTGACTCATGGCCACTCTGCCAAGGGGTCTTCTTGGTATAATTTGTTTAGAGCAGTTTTTCCCTTACCTCCCTCTGAGGCTGAGAGAGTGTGACTTGCCCAAGTTCACCCTGTGGGTTTCCATGGCTGAGCAGGGATTCAAATCCTGGTCTCTCAGTGCCCTAGTCCAACACTCAAACCACTACACCACTCTGGCCTTTAACCTTCTCTGAGATGATACTGCAGTTGGCCCTGGGCTATTCATTTCTCTAAAGGGGCTCTAGGTTGCTTGACATGGTGTTTCCCACTGAAGGGTTTCCCTGCAAATAGTTGTGAAGTATGTGTGTATGTGGAGACCTTTCATACTACACAGTTACTGTGTAATGATTCTTGTCTTTTTTTAAAAAAAAAAGAAGAAGAGTGCATTTTTTAAAGGAGGAGAGGCTTGTCATTTAAACAGTTAGACAGAGTCATGATGAAATAGAGTTAAGGAATCAGAAAGAGAGTAAGGGCTAGTTAGAGCAAGGGGAATGGAGAAGATCTGAATTGGGTTTTGGAGAGCTGAGAATGTGGAGAGAATTCAGAGGAAAGTGTTTATTGGTTTGCAACCGAAGGCTCCCTATGTATTGTGTGTATAGAAACAGCATTAGAGTTTATTTTATTTGTTATGTAGTAAGTCTTTACTGTTCTAATTTTCTACATCTATTATATGAATGTTTTAGTTTAATAATTGTTAAGGAGACCTGATCATGCTGTAGCACATTGAACCCGCTGATCAACACAGCTGCTTGTCTGATATAGAAGTCACTCTGAGCTCCAAATGCCAGATCCAAGGAGGGGATCTTTCAGGTAAAAGAGCAAGTTGAGTAATGGGAACACTGTGGGACCAACCTGGAATGGGGGCCTGTCATAAGATGCTAAAAAGTGTTTATTTTTACCCTTGCAAATCTGGGCCAGTGTGCCATAATGGTCTAAGCCAGGGGTAGGCAACCTTTTTGAGCCGGGGGCCAGGTTGCTGTCCCTCAGACAATTGACGGGCCGAAGCACCAAAAATAAATAAATAAATAAATAAATAAATAAATAAAATTAAAATTAAAAAAGAATTTAAAATTTTTAAAAAATGCATGCACACTCTCTCAGCCCCAGAAAAGCCATGGCAAAACCCCTGTGAAGATTTTGCCAAGAAAACCCCAAGAACAAGTAATAACAACAGTAATCAATATCATCATGGGGGGGCGGCGGCGGTGGGGGGGTGGCGGCGGCAGGACCGGTTTGGGGCCGGTCCGAAGGCCTTGCTGGGCCGCATCCGACCCCCGGGCCTTAGGTTGCCTACCCCTGTTCTAAGCATTGAACTTCAACTATGGAGACCAGGATTGAAATTCCCACACAGTTATGGAAACAAACTGTGTGCCCTTGGGCAAGTCACGCTCTCTCCACCTCAGATGAGGGTAAAAACAAACCCCTCTGAACAAATTTTGTGAAGAAAACCCTATGGTAGGTTCACCTTTGGATTGTCATAAATCAGAAACTATTTGAAGGCACACGACAGCAACAGAGCTGGGCACTTAACCATCCATATATATTCAGAGTGTCTACATTGGAGTTTTCTATGCTATTTGAAGTGGCAGCCTTTTTATCTCATTAAAAGAACATAAATGTTCCTAATATCACTAAGCCTGAAAGATGGCTTGCTGAGGGATGCATGTTTCTTTTGCCCCCTAAAGAGAACAACAACACAATCAAAATAAAATGAATATATGTTTCATAAATCAAAATTGAAAACTCGCATTTTTTTGGGGGGGGGGAGATTTAACAGTCATTAATCCATTCAGACACACATTTCTAAATTATTAACAAGATTATGCCATGATAAATTTGACTAAATTTGTGTTCTCTAAGAGCAAAGCTCTCTCTGTGTGTATGTTACTTTTTAAAGAATAAAAAAAAAAAGATAATCATGCAATCAAAGAGACATTTTGCCCTGGAACACATTTTTCAGTAAAATCAGGATTTTATAAACAAATATGCTACTAGTGGAGTTGGACACCATCATGGCAGTTATGTAAAACAAAATGCTTTTTAAATAGAACCATATGCTGGGAAAGCAGTTTACTAACTGAATAATAAGTTCATTCATTCATTCATTCATAAAAGCTGGAGGCATTCACACTTACTTTTTTGTCCCAAGGAGATCCAGATCTCCATGGTGATACAATACTGGGTCAATGTTCCCACTACATTTCCTATCCCAGAATCTCTCTGTGCCATTTTAACCTTGTTGCCATTCACACTTAACCCTGCTGCCATTCATATTGATTTAAAATGGAGGCACCTCCATTTCTAAGAATGATGCAGTTCGATCCAGATCGATCCGGGAGCGTACTCACACTAATAAAGATCCAGATCATTGGATCCAGATCATTGCAGCACTTTAAAAAAAAAGATGTGCTTAAGGACCTAGTGTTGAGTACACCAGTTTAAGTGGGTTTTTCCTCCCCCCTCCCTCCCAAACAGCACTGGGTGCATTCGGAGCCAATGGGAATGTTGTGGAAATAACCCAGTTTTACACCGGATTATTTTCATAGTGTGACTGGGCAGATAGGCTGAGAATATCAATCCAGAGATCTGTGTTTGATTATCATCTGGGGACGTCTGTCTGACTGATATGAACTAGAGCTATTAATGCTATATTGTACTAAATAATAATAATAATAATAATAATAATAATAATAATAATAATAATAATAATTTATACCCCGCCCCTCTGTTTAAACAATCAGGGCAGCTTACAACAATTAAAAAATATATCAATTTACAAGCTAAACCCCCCAAAACCTGCCATCCCCATTATAAAAGTATTAAACTAACATCAATAAAATCTACAGAAATCTTAAAAATCACATGAGATATTTTAAACCAAGCAGCAGACAAGCCAAGAACTCAGAAAAGACATGGGGAGCTAGTGGCCTCCTAGCCAGACACAGAAGGAGAAATATCCTTGGCTCATGTCAGCATCCCTCAATTGTTTCTTTAGGGAAGGCTTGGAAGAAAATGAATGGTTGAAGACCAGCTTAACATTTGAGTTTGAAGAAGGATAACAGGAATTGTGGGAAATTTGGTAAAGATGGGAGAGGACTGTTTTTCATTATTGAAAGTGTTCCTTCTGTGATTAGGGTTATTATTCCATGTCAGAGAATATGTGATGGGGAGTTTTCTTGGTCCCAAAACACACAGGCAAAATGACACAGCTTCAGGCTATATTGAGGATGTATCATTTACATTTACACACCCCAAATGCAGCCTGAAACCAAGCCCACTCTGTGCCAAACAAGAAGAACTGGGCCAAGAAGGAGTGGATAGAATCCACTGTTAGCCCAGACTGGGACCATAGCAATGGCCCGAATTGGGTCTGGGCCCATGTAGTCGCCATGGTCCCAGCACAAACAGCACCAGTGCAGTCCTTTTGGCCCATCTGTTTTGGGCCTTGGTCTCCCAAATTGAATTGTATTGATTTAGGTATTAGAGGGAATTACATACCCTTGTCTCTCTTGTTTGACCTCTGAAAATGTAGTCTAAATCTTAGGTAAAAAATCTTTGGGAATTTCTACTTCTGTTCCAAACTTTCAATAATCTGAGATCAACAGAAGAGGTCCTGCTGATGCATACCACTTTCACTACTATTGTGTTTATTTATATCCCACCTTCCTCCCAACTCAGGGACTCAAGACAGCTAACAAATCTAAAACAGTCCAAGTTAAAACAGTAGAAAGCATTAAAAATACAAAGTTTAAAAAACAAACAATTCAAACAATTAAAAACATTACATTATTAAAATTTTAAAGTTTAAAACTCTTTAAAACAAAAACAGCATCCATGTCATGCAAAGGCCTGGCGGCATAAAAACGTCTTTACCTGCCACCGCAAGGACAGCAGGGATGGAGCCATCCTGGCATCCGTAAGGGTGGAGTTCCAGAGCTTGGGAGCAGCCACTGAGAAGGCCCTTTCTTTTGTTCCCACCAAACACACCCAAGTAGGTAGTGGAACAGAGAGAAGGGCCTCTCCCGATGACCTCAAAACTCTAAGGGGATGATACAGGGAGATTCAAACAGCCTGGACCCATGCATATAGGCCTTTATAGGTCAAAACCAGCACTTTGAATTGTGCCAAAAAATGGACTGGCAGCCAATGGAGCTGTTGCAACAAGGGTAGACATAGCATATCTTGATTTCAGTAAGGCTTTTGACAAGTCCCCCATAATATTCTTGCCAATAAGATAATAAAAGATAATAAGATAATAAAATAATAATAAAATGTGGGCTAGTCAATACAACTGTACCACCATGGCCAGATCTGATTTCTCTAGGAGTGGGCACAGTTGGCACACAAGTTTTAGGCACTCCTGGTCACCACTGATACCTGGGCTGCGGCGCACCTTCGGCGACTCTTCCGCCGCAGCGTGTACGAACGCTGCAACGGGAGGTCCTCATTGGAGCACCGGCCGTGCGGAGGGCCAGCTACTCCGAGGACGACCTGGGGAAGGGGTTGGGGTGCCGATCGTGTGGCTGCCCCTCCCCTTCCCTGCCCCCAAGACGGCCCAATTGGCCGTCTGCTTAGGGGGTATATTGGTCTTCTGTTTTAGTGCTGACTCCTTTATTTCTTGTTTTGATTCCCTTTTTTACAGTGTCTACAACACTGAGAACTTTGGTGGAAGGTTCCAAAAGTTTGACACAGAAATAGAAAAGGAAATTAAACATGCTCCCATTTGACAAATCTTTACTACTAAGTAATCACACAGTTACTATCCTTGAAAAGCTAAAATAATACTGGGTATCTTATCAGCACAGCTTTAGAAGATACAGAAATGGCCAACCCAAGATATCTTGAATGAGCAGACATTCTCATATCTGGGTCCAGGATACAGCTGTATTCATACAAACCAAATTCTACTCTTCTCTAGTTTAGTACTTTCTATAGATAAATTATTAGATACTTGCAGCTATATCAGGTGTTATTTCACATTCCTGGCAAAAAGCCAGTGTGGGAAACCAGTGTGGTATATTGTTTGGAGTATTGGATTGAAACTTGGAAGATCAAGCTGACCTAAAGCTATTTCCTTATCAGCCTGATCTACCTCACAACTATCTCACAACTTTAACTTAGGGGGAAGCAGATGGGTGGCACGGGGCTGCCCCAGGAAGCTGCGGATCAGGGCTGAGGTATCCGCACTCTTCGGCCCTGAGGCGCAGCTTCCCAGGCCCAGGAAGGAGCCGCAAAAAAAAAAAAAAAAAAAAAAAGGCCCAGGAAGGAGCCTCCGGCGCACCTTCGGCGCCTCTTCCACTGCAACGTGTGCGGATGCTGCAGCGGAAGTGTGTCGTCGGAGCGCCGGCTGTGCAGAGGGCCGGCTGCTCCAACAACGTTTTCGGGAAGGGGTTGGGGCGCCCATTGTGAGGCTGCCCTTCCCCTTCCTGGCCTCAAAAACGGTGCTTTGCGCCATCTGCTTAGGCCCTTAATTGATCAAGTACAGTGCTGTGTAAATTTGTGGTGCTTTATAAATAAACTGTGATGATGATGATGATGATGATGATGATGATGATGATGATGATGATGATGATGTGAAGATAAACAAGGGAAGAGGACAGCCATGTGTGCTTTGTTGGAAGAAACTTGAACTACAAATGTAAAAAATAAATGAAAATACCTATTGCAAACATTTATTGCAGACCTCTGAGTTTCTATCATGAACATGGGTTTCTATTCAGACATGGGGAAAAGGTTTTTTTGTATGTGTGTGTTTGTGTTTTCTATTCTTTTTTAAATTTCAGCTCTCAAAATCTTGTGGAAATTTTGAATGGGAGTTTGGGAGCTGGACTCCACAAATGTAACCTTTTCAGCCTTTTCCACATCTGGATAGGGATAAATGCATAGAAGTTTATTTAGCTGATTTGTATGTTTGTTGCCTTGCAATGGGGCGAATATGGGGGGAGGAATACATTTCCTCCACTGACTCCTTAATCCTTCTTGCACCATGTTGTTTTTTAAAAAACTGAAATTCAGAAAGAAAGAGGGGAAATTCTTATGTCTTGCAAATAAATCAGGTTAGCAACTGGATGGTTCAGCTATGGGAACATACATTCCTAATCTTCACACAGTATTTTACTTTGAAAAATTGGCAGTAATCCTGGATGCTTTATCTAATGGAGTGAAGCAAAGAAGGCTTGGGATATAAAAATGTTAGTCTCTTAAGAGCAAAAGGTTCAGCAACATCCCGAGGCAGAAATATCCATAAACACATCATTTCTTAAGGTTATATTTTTAGTAGTATTTTTTTTTTGGTCTCTGGAATTTAATAAATCCACATGGGAGCAGTCACTTGGCAGTGACACTGTCTTGATATTTAAGTCCTGACAGTGTGAATGTAATTATAGAGAGTAGCCTCTGAATGAATTTTAATAACATATGTGCTCTATGAAGAGAATAGTGTCTTGCACTTTTTTGGTTATTAATCTCCTTTTTACTCATGCCCTCAGTTACATTCAATCTTTAGCAAACGGTCTGAAACCCAATTCTGCAGATACCTGAGCAAGATAACTAATTTTCTGTCTGGGAGAAGAACTACACACTTCAGTATCACAGAAGAAAAGCAAGAGAAAAGTTGTTCAGTAACTAGAGGCAATTCACCAAGCCCATATATGTATATCTTTGCTGAATTTGCTGATATGTATTGGATAAAGGTAAAGTCCACAAGGTTGTCAAGTTGTGTCTGACCATATGGGGTGATGCTCATCTCCATTACTAAGCTAAAGAGCCAGCATTGCCAGAGATTGCTCTGTGATCATATGGCCAGCATAATTGTACAGAACACAGTGGATGTTATCACATGGGGCAAATCTGATGGTTAATCCACACAAATCCCAAACAAAAACTGGATTTGTGCCTCGTGTTTTCACACGACGTTGCACAGAAACTGGACAGAAAGTGGACAGAAACTGGTATTATCCGAGATCTTTTGAAATTCGGTTGTTTGGAGGTAATGCAAATGCGAAATTAAGGTAATTTTGCATTTACCGTAATGTGAAAAGCAAATGAGCATTTGGGAGCATTTCCCTGCTGTTGCCATGGTTCCAGCAAGCATTCCTCTATCTGCGCATGTGCAAGAAGCTCATTTCTAGTACATTTACGGGCTTTTCTTACTTGTGTGTGAACGTTAAATGCACTTACTTTAATTTCGCAATTAAGGTAATTACATTTGAAAGCCATTTGTGGATTCAAGGTTTATTTTCAGTTTATTTTCGGAATGCCTCATTTCCACTTTATTATCGCTTTCTGGCCCATGTGTGATAATGTCCTGTGTTTGTTTGGATACATATCAAAAATATATCTTCTATAAATCAGCAAAAGTGTAGATATAAATATAAAGGGTTACTTATGTTTATTGTAGACCAGGGATGGGCAACTTGTGGCTCTCCAGATATTCTTGAGCTACTTCTCCCAGAGGGCCTAGCCAGCATAGCCAGTAGGGAAGAGTCATGGTTGAAACAGGCCAGCAGCATCTGTAGAGACAGGTTGCCTAATTCCAGTATAGATCCGTTGTTATCTTCACAACAGCTTAGTCATGACTAACTGATAGCCTGTTGATTTCAGTGGTTCTGTACAACTTTGAGGCAAAGGGGTGAGACTACATTGTTTTCCTTGGGGGCCAGACCCCTTACCCACTACTACTGCTGAAGTTAAAATTCAGTGGTAATAGTAGTAGCTTTACAGTGCAGAAAATGCCAGGCACACAGATCTCTGAGGCTGCAGGACAGGGCATCCTGCTGAAAAGAAAGTGGGAAGAAGAAGAAAGCCAATTAGAGGAGACCTCACAAGATTTCAGCATGAAATTTAAAGACATGGTTTGCAGCAATGACTTATGTGACGGCAGGGCTACATATTGTCCACCCCTTATCTATACTAAGCATGATTTAATTCTCTGTCCAACTCAAACCTTTTTTCTTTCTTTCTTTTTTACAGTGTAAATCAGTACAGAAATAATATTCCATAACCATGCTTTAAATATAAATCAGTGTACTGTGGATTACCAGGCACATGTGTATTTCAGGGTATTTTTCTACATGTATTTTTCTGACCCTAATCACTCCTGTGAGAAACAGAAGGTTAACACAACAAACCCTTCCTCAGGATAAAGTGATGAAGCAAGCAGAATTCTCAAAGATTTAGTTATATTTTTGCAAGTCCACAGACTTGAGTGAGCCAGAAAAAATATCAAAGAGGCACACCCCCTCAGGGTTTTCACATAATATTTATCTTCCTTCTCCCAGCCGCATCCTTTCCTACCTCATTTCTCATTGGCTGGAGTCATGAGGTGCACAAAATTTTCACATCCACCTTCTACATTTCCCCTTAACATGATCTCCCCCTTTCCCACACACATCCCATGTTCATTCAAAGTAGTAATTTTATATCCCCAAGGAGGATCTGTAAATATTTATATCTTTTTCCACCAAGCCACTCTTCTGTTAGAAAAGAATCTAAAGCTAACCTGTTCTGGCAAATTGTTGTCCTGCCCATAGTTCCAGAGTAGTGGCAGTTTGATTTGTCACACTGCTTGGAGTCTGATTATCTGGTGTAACATTTTTATTCTCTATTAATTCTAATCTATATTTTGTTTATTGTTAGCTTCTCGTTTTCTAAATGCCAAGGTAAAAGGGGAAATTAACTGAACTAAGCACAAGTTCTTAACTGACCTCTGAACAATGCAGATTTTTTGCTCACTCTCTCCACAACATCACCATAAGTTCACTTGTGTCACCTTCAGGTTATTGCTTTGGGTGTGTTTTATCATAGTTAGGATTCCTGAACAGCCAGATAATTCTCCACCTTTGTAGTAAAACTCCCCCTCTGCTTTAAAAAGGAATCCATGTAGTTTTTACCAACAGTAGAGAACACTGAGAGTAGGCATACATTCTTGTTCTCAATAACTAGGAAACACCACCAATGGTTTGCATGCTTTGTTAGTTCACACCCCTTATTCTTGTATAAAGTGAGTTCTTGTATATCCATCCCTTGTGAAGGGAAAGATATCATCTGAGCTGCTGGTTGTCCAGAGGTGCAAGCATAATAATTGCTTTTCTTTAGACCTTGTGTTGTGTCTTTAACACATTTTAGCCCGGCATTTGAATTTGTATATCTTCTTCTTCTTCTTCTTCCATTTGTCCTCTTTCTATTAAGCATAACCATTTGTGGACTTGTATTTTCATCTATGGTTGTGGTTAATTTAACTGGTCCCTAATGCTGAGTTGTGTTTTCTATTCCTTCTAAGCAGGAGTAGCAATTCCCTCTACTCCTTTTAGGTTCTGAATTGAAATTATGGAGCTAAATATCATCAAGTTCTTCACCTTGAAATCTCCTTGGTCTTCCCCAGAACCTGGTATTATACATATAGCAAACACACACTATCCCTATAAATATCATTAGTAATATTTCAACTAGTATTACCTCCTCTGACCATTGTTTCCTTAGTGGGGCAATCCTTTCAATCCCTAATCTATTTTTAAGAAGGTTACTAGCTCCCCACTTTCTGGCTTAGCTAAGTCTAGATCTTCTTTGTAAATCTTTGTTTTATAATTACATCACAAATTACCTTGATATACAGTGGCCAATTCCAGATTATTCATCCAAAGGTTGATCAAGAAAAATTACACAAGTATTGAAGCTTTATTTTGATTCCCATTCTCCCAACCCGAAATCCCTTTTCCAAAATTATTTTTGCTTTGGTCTGAGATAAAGGGTTCATTTATTATGGTTGTTACTCCTTTATTCTGAATTTCAGGAAATCTCTGGATTTCATTGTCTACTTAGGAATTTCTGCAGCTCCGCTAGTCTTTTAACTCCTATTAAGGCTCCACCCTTTAGCATTCAAAATTGTGACTTTATTTATTAATAGCATCTGGGGAAATTCTTGGTGTTCCAGCTCCTTCCACAACATTATCAACACCCCATCTCCTGGATGGATCTTGTGAACCACAAACATCAATAGAAAGTTTGTGCCATCAATCTTTTCCTTAAACAAAACAAAATAGAAAACAGTGCCAGTATATAATTCTTTAAACATTTATCTCTTTCTATAAATTTAGACATTGTCTACGATACACCACCTCACCTTTGCCTTTTTTAATTTTATGTATCAGGATATTATTATTATTTTATTTTATTTTATTCTTTACCCAGTCAATTTTGTATTTATCTGATTCATTTGGAGCTCACATCACTGAAGGACAACTAGCTAGCTCCCTTATATTTATGAGCAAAGTAATTCTCTTCTGGTTTCACTCACAAGTTATCAAGGGCTCTTGGCATCAACCCCTGAGCCCCCCCTATTTTTTTCTTCTTGTTGGAATGGTTAAGTCTGACTGGAAGACTGGAAGCAGCTCTATGTACAACAAGATAGTGAGAAAGACCTTCAGTGATCCATAACTCTCAAACACTCTATCAAGCTGATTTCAGTGGGACGTGCAAATTCCCAAACAACAAACGTCATAGAGACCACATTGGTTTCTGCTCTTCAATTCAAATTCTTGTCAGAATGCATGGCTTTTTTTGTTTGGGAATTTAACTACATTACACCCTTAGTTGTTGTATATAGAATCATAGAATCGTAGAGTTGGAAGGGATCCCAAGGATCACTTAGTCCAACCCCATTCTGCCATGCAGGAACTCACAATCAAAACTACCCCCAACAGATGGCCATCCAGCCTCTGCTCAAAGACCTCCAAAGAAGGAACTTTGTTATAGAAAAAAAAAAAAAAAAGACAGACAGCAATAACAAAGACTCAGATAAAAAACAAAATCTTGCCCCCTTTTTTCCAAAATCAAAAGAAAATTATTAATGAACTAAGAGGCAACCTTTTTACAGCATTTTCTCTTGTTGTTTTGCATGACATCTCCATGGAGATATATGCAAGGCTGTTGTCTTTGTTGATTTGTCTGTTTTTGCTTTTCCAAGTGTACATTTTTATATCTTAAACCAAATGTGGAGCCTCTGCTCCCTTGTCTGAACTTCTTCAAACAGGAAATTTATATATATATATATATATATATATATATATATATATATAAAACCTAATTTATGTCAGTGTTTCTCCTTTTGTCTCTAGAAGTCTCATACAGGACTTCTGCCATCATACCAAAATTTGGAGTCCAGATTCTGGAGAATCTTCCCATTCCTAAAAAAAACTTCTTAGATGCTCCGGATAGCTATCCTGCAGACAGCTTCTTTTCTCTCAGACCCCAGCTTCTGCTGGCCCTGTGACACGTCAAATCTCAGATATGTTACTTCTGTCCTTGCAATCTATAACTTTTTTTTGGATACTTTATAGCCAGCTAGTCATAGAAAGATCAGCAATGAGATATTGTTTTTCAAGCATACATCCATGTTTGTTTTCTTACCAACTAACATGTTATCCACATACTGCAACACACTTCCTTGCTAAGAAGGAACCATTTGGACAAATCTGAACTCAAGGAACTGTTCTTGAAACTCTGGACCAGAACCCTTAACTTTAATTGGACTTTCCAGCCCAAATCTGGGTCCTCCCATCCAAAAGCAAATATTTCGTGATTGTCCTGCTCTACAGGGATGTAAAAGAAAGCATATTTCAAATCCAGAAGTGAGGAGAATGGATCTTCAGGATCTATTGTAACTAGCAATGTATAGGGGATAGTGATGATGGAGTGTATGGAACTGGTGAAATAGTCTGGCATTTCCAGTTGCACAAGACAAACAGACTGTAAAAAGGCTTGTAACTTTTCAGGCCAGACACTCCAACAACAGGAACTTTGAACTTGCTCAGAAGTCCTCCAAAGTTAATTACTACAGAGTGAATAGCTCAATTATCTGGTTGAAAATCCACAAGTTTGTTTCCCCTATTTATTGGAACCTGAGGCTTCTCATGGGAAACCTTTACAAAAGAAAATGCTCTGGTTCAAGTTTTCAAAACATTCTCACCGTTATTATTATTTTGAACTGAGCAACATTTCAAAAAGGACTTGTCTCCACTCCTTCCTTCCTAAGCAACCTATGCAACAAAAAGAGGAGGGAAACATACACACTCCTGTCGGTGTGTACTCTCATTTTAGAAACCAAAGGAAAGAACAAATGAAGAGATAGCCCCCCTTTTCCCACTCAGGAGAAGCAAGTCTCCTTAGCAGCTAAGCTCCACACACACACAGACACACAGTCACTGCTGTCATTATTCCTACTAAGGCAGAACATGAGAGACAGCATGACACAGTGGTCTGAAGGCTGGATCACAACTCTGGGGATCAGGCTTTTACTTCCAGCTTGACCCTTAAACCCACTAGAGCAGGGGTAGGCAAACTTTTTAAGGTCTGGGCCGGTCCCCTGAAGTCCTCCTTTCCACTGGGCCGGAGGGGGGGAGGTGGCGCGCACACGCATGCTGCTGCCGCTGCTGCCACCGCACATGTTGCGGCTGCCATTTTGATTTCCAAAATGGCGGGCATGACGTGTTTGCGCATGCACAGGAGTACTGCGCATGCACAAACGAGTCGCGGCCATCATTTTGGAGAACAAATGCATATTTCTGGCTTAAGAATATAAGAGGAGCTGTTCTTGCTCCAAACAAAGGCCTTTCCAGTCCAGCATCCTATTTCTTAAAGAGGTCTTCCAGATGCCTATGGGAAGCCCACAAGTCAGATATGGTAGGCCAGTAGCCCTTTCTTGATCTATTTCTTGAAGAATTAGTAGTGAGAGGTATGTTCCCTCTGGTATTTGAGGCAGGTTGTCTCTCCCTTATCCAGAATTCCAAATTTCATAATATTCCAAAACCCAAATGTTTTTTCATTGGTGGCTGAGATAGTGACACCATTGCTTTCTGATGGTTCAGTGTACACAAACTTTGTTTCATGCACAAAATTATTAAAACAGTTGTATGAAACTGCCTTCAGGCTGTGTATAAGATGTATATGGAAAATAAATGATTTTCATGTTTAGACTTGGATCATAATAATAATAATAATAATAATAATAATAATAATAATAAAATTTATTTATACCCCGCCCATTGGATACCCAATCAGGGCGGCTTACAATATTGGGCTTGGATCATATCTCCAAGATATCTCAATATCTTGGAATATACAAATACAGTATTCCAGAATCCAAAAATATCTCAAATACTCCTGATCCCAAACATTTTGGATAAGGGAGACTTAACTCATACAGCTGTCATGACTAGCCACCATTAATGGTAGCCTTTCTACTTGCTACACTGAAATAGTTTGCAATAGCATGTGTTTCTTTTTTCTTGACAGTGTAGCCAGATATTTTTGTGGAAAACCCTGAGTACTTATTAGCAATTACAATACATTTATCTGGCTCTGTGTTTTCACTTATAAGCACCCTCCCAAGTATGTGTCTTTCTTCTTGCTATGACATTTGGAAAGCTTTACCTGTATGGATGTACTAAAAGGGGAAAAATCAGCATATTTTAATTACATGCTTGTTCTCTTATTCCAAGACGCAGAAAAGAAGCTTTATTATAATTAGATAGGTTTTTAAAAAAGATATTTTAAAACTCTTTATGATGAGGAGAGTGTTTTTATACATGCTAGTGCTTTCTAACATTTGGGTGCCGTTTAGCTTTTCTATTTAAAACTGATGGAAACCATCATCAGAATTAATCAAAATTAATTCCTTCCCCTGCATCTGATAGTAGAAAACATTCTTCTGGTGAATATTACCAAGGGGCTCATGGCTGACATTTACAGAGGACCAAGGTGGCAGAGAGTGTGAGAATGAAGGAGGAGAGAAATGAAAAATCTAAACAGTACTAATCCTCCCTCTCAGTCTTTTCAGATGTATTGCATGTGTAGCTACAGAGAGGAAAGATGCAGATTGGCATTCCTGTGACAAACCAAGGGCACGTGAAATTTGCCTCTTTATTTCCGCATGGTGACATCTCATATGGACAACTATCTAGAAAAGACAAAAAGAGGTAATGCAGTTTTGGAAATATATAGAACAGAAACACTGTTGCATTTTGCATGTGTCTTCTTACTTGTGTTATGTTTGTATGCACATCACATTCCCCTTTCTAAGTCCAAGCAATATATTGGAGATCTCAATCATTGATGCACAAGGTATACACAGATTTTATTTATTTATTTATTTATTTAATATTGCCTCTCAGCCTACCAGGCTGCTTAAGCAATGCACAACAGATATGAACATTTTTTTTAAAAAAATATTAAAATTAGTTTTAAAAACACACACAACTAAAACAGTTCCAAAGGAATCCACAAAACTGATTTTAAGGAACAAAGGCTATGTGGAACAAGGCAGTCTTGGTCATCTACTGGAAACACATTAGGGGTGGAACCAGCTTACCTCTTCTTGGAAGGGCAATCTGCAACCCAGATGCTGTCCCAGAGAAGTTCCTATCTCGTGTACTGAGCAGCTTAGCCTTTCAGGTTGGAAACAAATTGGAAGCCTGTGAACTTGATACAGGTGATATGTGATCCCTAAAAAGCACATCAGACAACAGTCTGGCAGTCATATTTTGTAAGGACAGTCCAATGTAAAGCATATTATAGTAGTCTAACTGGGAGGTAATTAAGACTTGAACCATTGTGTCCTAATCTGCCATCAGTACTTGTAAGAACTTAAATTACAGTTTCGCACCCCGTCCCTGGGTCTCATTGAACTCTATTGGATTTTATACTGTAAACTGAATAGGGAGAAAAGATAAGAGCAAATAGGATAAGGAGATAAAAGACTCCTCACTCCCCCTTCCCAACCCTTTTACTACAAGAAATATAGATAACATTACTCAAGCAATAAAAGCAATAATACAACAAAATTATTAAAAGTATGTAAGTTAACAGCAATGACAGTGATGAATTTCTTTTGCATTGTTATTTCTGTGTCAGACAAGTCCAGTTTCTTCTGTTAAATTATGGTGCTTTCCAATAATCTTTCATGGGGGGAATACTGTAGTCACATAGAAATCTCCTTCTCTGTTTTACACGCTGTGGGAAAGCAGTGAAGAAATCTTTAGAGGTTTGTGTGTGTGTGTGTGTGTGTGCAGTTTCAAATACCTTCTTCATATCAGTCTTAGAGGATAGTTTAAACAGAAGCATTCTTTGGAGCCCCAGTTGGAAACCAAGTTTCCAGAACTTATCACTCACTTATACTGACATTTTTATTATTCTTCCAAAACTGTTTGACTTTAATTGTTTCTCTGCCCTAATTGGTAACATAACCTGCTCCGGCAAAAACTTTCTTCCTAGTTATTTTGTTTTTTACTGCCAAACTTTTTTATCGGTGGAAGGGCCACAGATTTGTGAACATTATTTGTCTAAAAGGAAAAAGAAGAGCCATCTTGGACCCCATCTCAAGGGAAAGGTGAGTATAAATTCAGTTAGTAAATAAAAATCTATGCTGAGGCATAAGCTGGGATACAAGGCTGAGAATCAGTGGCATCACTGCGGTGGGTGCAGGGATACAGACTGCACTGGGTGACACCTCAGAGGAGGGGTGGCATCCAGTTGGTCCCTCCTCCTGCTCAAGGGAGGTGTAATGATGTTGTCAGGGCCTGCCACTTCTCTGCTCCCATGGAAGCTAAGGAAGCAGAGAAAGAGGAATGAGTACATGCCCTTCCTTCCTTCCTTACCCATTGCCTTGACACTCTTGAGCCTAGTGAGCCAAGGCACTGGAGAGGAATGGAGGGATGCCTGCACCAGCCAAGCCAAGGTACTGAGGAGAGCGGCAAGCACTCATATAGGCATCTTCCCCAATGCCTTGGCTGATCCGAGCAAGCCAAGGCACTGGGGAAGGAGGCACCCCTCCCACCTTCCCTCTGCCTTACTTACTCAACTTCCCCTGGCAGCCATGGGTGGCTGTTGCAAAGTGTCAGGTGGCCACACCAGTTGACACCAACACTAGAAACTCCACTGAGCAAACAGGTCACAAAAGAAATGGTCATTTGGTCAGTCAGAAGTTTATCAATCAGTTATGTTCATTGTTATGAACAATGGCATATTGGGGTGGGGTGGGAAAGGATGAGGTCATTTTTCCAACAATAAAAATTTGTATCCTCCATGAAATTTTCCTTCAGTCTCAAATTGTTTAGTATTACAGTAACTTAACACTTTTATTGAGCATTTAGAAATACAATTTATGCATCCCAAAAATAAAAAGGGCAGGAAACTTTTCAAGGGAATATGAACAAAAGCAAATGTAAGCATTGTAGATATTAATGGTTGTCAGTGTCTCACGCTCTGCAATGCTAAAAACTGGGGGGTGGGGAGCATTGGCAATTGTGTGTCTTCACCTTGTTTCTGACCTATGGTGATCCTAAAGTGAAAGTAAGAAAACAAAAATAATGACCACAGAGAACTTACACACATTCAGATTAGACAATGAGGACATAGAATTAGGAAAAGAGTTCTCATATCCAGGATCAAACATTGACAGGAACATGGACTGCAGCCAGGAAATCAGAAGAAGATTAAGAATGGGGAGAGCAGCTATGAAAAACTAGAAAAGATTCTAAAATGCAAAGACATACAACTCAGCACAAAAGTCAGAATCATACAAGCCATTGTATTCCCTATTACCATGTGTGGATGTGAGAGCTGGACAGTCAAGAAAGAAGATAGGAGGAAAATCAGCTCATTTGAGATGTGGTGCTAGAGAAGAGTGTTAAGGATTCCATGGACAGTCAAAAGGACAAACGAATGGGTCCTAGAGTTGATCAAGCTAGAAATATCCCTAGATGCCAAGATGACAAGACTTAGGGGCTGTACAGATGGCCCCTAAGGGGTGGCTCCGTGCTACCCCAGGGAGCGCCAAATCAGGGCCGCAGCAGCCACATGCTGCAGCCCCAATCCAGCAGTTTGCCACTCCAAAAAGAGCTGGCAAATGCCGCTCATTTTTGGAGTGGTAATAAGCCACCCTTACTTCCACTGCCATGGCTCTTCTGCATTCCTTCTTTGTGATGGTGTCATTGGGGTGGAGTCGGGACAGCCGGCGTGTAGTCGCTCCACCCCAGCTCCACCCCCAGGCCAGTCCTTGTGGCTGTTCTGTACAGGCCCTTAGACTGTTATACTTTAGACACATCATGAGAAGGCATGAATCATTGGAAAAGACAATAATGTTAGGAAAGGTGGAGGGAAGTAGAAAGAGAGGAAGGCCACATGCTAGATGGATGGACTTTATTAAAGAGACCACGAATATGAGTTTGCAGGAACTGGGCAGAGCAGTAGAGGGTGGGGAGATGTCTCATCCATAGGGTCACCATGGGTCAAGAGCGATGCGAAGACAGTTAAGAACAACAACAACAAAGTGAATTATTGCGGGGTTATCATGGAGAGTCATAGTCAACACTCAAACCATTATGCTGTGCTGGCACTCTCAAAAAAAGAAAAATTCCAGTTTTGAGGGCAGAATTCTCATTTGAAGGGGCAGTCTCCTCATTTTGCCTCCCCTTGGAACTGCATCCCTGGTTATGTGAGCAACTAAGAAGATAGCTTTTTAATATTTATGCTAATTTTTGAGAAAAGAATAAGATGTTGTCTGTTGAGAAGGAGTGGCATCAACTTTATATACATATATAATTTCATTTGTGTCTAGAAGAGGTCATTGATCATTTTGTTACTTATGTATTGTTCACTTATTTTTAAAATAGTATTCCTAATTAACAATATTAACAGGTTGCCTCTTAACAATACTTCTTGGTGCTGCCTAATCTGTCCAGAGTATTGTTTTATTCACATTCATCCAGCCCATAACCAGTCACTGAAGGATGAAATAGCCACACTTGATTCCTGTAGAAAAGGATATGACAGGCTGACATAAGTAACAGCTCACTTGACAACTTTGGAGCGCATCTTGAAGCAATATCTTGTACATGTTGTAAAACAAGGGAAATGGCCTAGAGCCCCATAGAAGCCAACAGATGAACTCTTGCAGAAAAGAGCAATAATCCCCAAGCAGTCATTTCTGGAAACTGCAGAGACTTATTCAGGTGTTTGCCTGCATCATGAATGCAGCTAAATTGGCCATGGTATATAGATAAGGATGCAAATTTCCCCACTGTCACTTGGGAACCCAACTTTTGTCCTGTTGAGAAGTAATGACAGAATGTGGGGTATCCAAATAATCTCACAGTGTATTTTCATGCTCATTATACAAAGATCTTTAAAGCAACACAGTCAGAGTGCAGTGATGTTACTGTTGATTTATGGTGTGAGTGTAGCAGAGTGGGTGCGTGACTGCCATTCATCAGCCATCCGTCTCTGGATCTGTAACTTGCTGCAGCCTTGCAGCATTCCATGAAGCCAGAACAGAGATCAAATTCTCTTCAGAAGAAGGTTCTTTATTCTTGTTGTTGCTAATAAACATGATAACTATTTACATTATAGAACATTCAACGTGCAGGCAGAGAACAAAGAGAACTCGGTGCCAAGCCCAGCAAGCCATTCAAGGAAAAAACTCCACCCCCAGGGTGTTACCTTTATAGACATTTGCTAAACAGCTCTTAACCCAGCCTTCTTCTGTGTGTCATGTGTCATGTGACCAGTGGTTCTCACACACTTGATGACCTAATCTGTTTTCTTCTTGTATCCTGTGTTCCCAGACACAGACCGATCTTGGCTACTTTGTTTTTCATAATCCACCTGCAGGCTAAAGCTTTCACGGTTAGAAATTTTCCCACATCTGTACATTTCCACTTTGACTACATATCCCAACAGTTACCTAGTTATAGTGCAGACAAAGGTTTGCAGAGTCGTCTAGTGATAGAGGAATAGAAGCAATGTCCTTCATACACGCACCCATAATGTTAATCTAAAATAATATTTTGGATTAAATATTCAGGGCTGGGCAATTTTCAGAGGTCAGCAGGACACACATACACCCAAGCTCTTGTGCAGCTGTATCCCATCTCCCAAGCACCACTGAAAACAACGCTTTTCACTAATTGTTTTTGCACCAAAATGCTGTCCAACACTCTTTAGGGGTTTCAGGGAATTTTGCTGTATCTTGAGACTGCTTGGGCTGTTTTAGTCCTGTTAAGCCATTTTTTTTTCAACAGGAGGTGACTGGAAAGCCAGCCTCCGGGTCGTTCTTGTTGTAAAAAAGGCTTCCTGTGGGCCTAAAGTGGCCTGACAGCATGAATTGTGGCAAATTTTTCCCCAGATTAGTGATGGTGAACCTTTTAGGGACTGAGTGCCCAAACTAAAAGGCATTGCAGCACTGGTTGTTACCCAGTGCTGAGGGGGCAGAACTTGAAGGAAGAAGCAACTTCTGGGGTGGGACTTCCACTCTCCAGCAGGCGGGACTTCTCCCCCCCCCCAGCCTTCAGCTGCCTCTCTAGAGACAGCTGAAGGCCTGGGGGGGCAAGGCCTGGGGGGCAAGGGGAACAGCGCGTACCCTCCATGCTTCAGGAAAAATGGCTTCGCATGCCATCTGTGGCACGCATGCCATTGGTTTGGCACCACAGCCCTAAATCATAAAAACAGCCTTGGATGCCATAAGCAGCCTTCAAGTTGCATTTTTCTCACTCCAGCCATAGTCAATGGTATCAAAGGTTATATGTGGTAGTTTATAATTGCTTGGATGATTGGTCATTTAGTGGTATCAAGAACTGGACAAAACCTGGAAAACCCACAAGTTAACTGATTTGTACTTTTGGTAATATTTTCCTGGTCATTGGTTTTCTAAAATTGGGTTATTAGTTGTTATTTCAGCCTGTCTAGGAAATTTGTTTGCTAAACAGATATACATTCATCTAGAATGCCCTTCCACAGGACACTAGGCTGGCCCCCTTCCTGCTTTCATTTCGTTTGCAGGTGAAGATATTTTTATTCAAGCAGATGATATATCACCTTTGTCAGGGACACATTTATATGGTGTGTGTGTGTGTGTGTTCTATTTGTGTTTTTAAACTCATGTATGTTTAATGCAATTTTATATTGTTATAGCAAGATGATTTTAATTGTTTTAACATTTTTATTGTAAAGTTTTTAACTGATTTTATCTGTCAACAACCTTGGTTCCCTTTCTGGAAGAAAGGTGGTATATAAATGATTTAAACAAATAAATCTATGTAAGTACTGATAAAAAGACAGACCAACATCTTTTAGCTTATACAGATCTAAATATTCTGCTTATATCCTTGATTCCTGGCAATGAAACATACAGAACAGAAATGTCTTCATTTTTTACTTGAAGCATTTTTAGCAAAGTACAACTAACCTTCCATATCCATGGCTTCTGCATCAACAGATTCAATCATACATGGCTTAAAAATATGTTTTAAAATTCCAAAAAGCACACCTTGATTTGGCCATTTTATATAAGGGACACAGGTTTACTATATCATTACATACTTGAGCACCCACAGATTTGGTATCCACAGAGGGTCCCGGA
Organism: Phrynosoma platyrhinos; assembly: GCA_020142125.1. Lineage (NCBI taxonomy): Eukaryota > Metazoa > Chordata > Lepidosauria > Squamata > Phrynosomatidae > Phrynosoma > Phrynosoma platyrhinos. Next base: position 156,980,993 of record CM034706.1, on the reverse strand, counting down.
ACAAAATCCCAGCAGAAACGAAGGGCCCACTGTATTAAAGAATTTTATTCTGTATAACTGTCACGATTGGCCACCAAGGATTTAGGAATACAAGAATTGACATATTTGAAAAATTAGATTGTTGTATCATTTGCAATGCACTGACTTTATTTGCTTTTCCCAGGCTAATGTGTGGATCAGACTTTAGTAAGCCACTGGATTTTTACACTTCCTGAATGTTCTGAATGACTAGTTCATGCTAGCCTTGTTAATGTGTTGAATGTTTAAACCTCTTGAGCACATAACTAATAAGTCTTAAGCAATAAGGTACATTGTCATTAGTTGGTTAGTTAATGATGTGTGAATGATGAAAATGCAAGCTTGTCAGAGTGCTTTGTTTTCTGCTCCAAAGCTTATTGTGAATCAAATGCATATTGGGGTGCACATTTTGGCTTGAGTTTCTGGAAATGTTTGTGTATATTTTTGACATCTACATATTTTGTTTTAAGTAATTAAAGCATATTTGTGTGCATTTGTGAAATGCAATTTTTGGTGCCCATTTTTGAAATGCTTGTGAAATGGTGTGTGAAGTAGAATGCAAGCTATGGGTTTAAAATGGTGTTCTTGTATATGTATGGTTCGAGGAGGTATAAATTAGATAAATTCTGATTTAAAAAATGAACAGGAGTGAGTGAGCTTTTATTCGATCCATATTATTGTTTTTCAATGCCACTTATGACATTACAGCATAATGCAATGAGTGTTGTTATCATCATCACATATAGTGCTGTTTAGACCGTAAATAACAATAGCATGCTTTCTCTCTGCTTGACCATGGGTAGCAAACAGAGGTTGGAAAGGGATGAAGATGAAAGGTATAAGAGAAGATAATATGGACAAAAGTAGTTACAAGCACTAGTTTTATTGTGGTAAGTATAGTAATTCTGTTTCACATATTCCAGCACATTTTCTGGTTCAAAACCTTGCCAGATCCAGAATACAGAAATGCCATAAAAAGAAGCCAAATATTGAGACCTCCTTTTCAACTGTGATACCAGCTCATGATAAAAGAGCCACTTTCAGAGCCCCCTAAGAGGATACATGATAAAATCTCTCTAATCTGCTTTTTGTATTCATTACCTAGATCAACCTTTTCTTGTAAGGTTCTCTAGCCAACATACTATCTGTCTCCAGCAGATAGTTTGGAAACTTCAAGACGAACAAAGGCAGTGTGGTGCTGAGAGCGTATCAAAGAGGTTAAACTATTATAAACGTGAAGACAAGAGAAAGGTGATGGGGTAATGTGAAATTCTCAGTTCAGTATTGCTAGATTTGGGAGTATTGTTATATTCTCGAAAGAGTAATGTCTGTTACTGTTTTAGTCACTTGCAGATATCCATGACATCAGTGGGAATAGAATATAATAAAAATGAGATTTATGTTCCTCCTAACACTCTTAAGAATGAGCATTAACTAGTAGCAGTGGAGAAGGACTATATAGTAGAAATATTACTGAATTTCTACCCTGCATTACTGCAAAAAGAAAAATGGGGGGAAAAGGCAGTTAAGACAACTAAATAAACATTGAAAAGAAAACCATGAAACAAATCATAGGGGCAAATATATTTAAAACACAATTCAAAATAGTGAAAGACATAGTCAAAATCACCTTCAGCCTCAGACCAGCCACAGATCTTCCTAAACAAAAATGGTCCTTGCAATGGAGAAAGAGTGAACTCGATCTCTCTTGACAAAAAGTTCCAGAGTTTAGAATTGGTAAAGGAGACCCTCTCTTACTTCCCTAGCAGAAGCGCTTCTGGTGGCAACAGCAGGATCAAGAGAAGGGCTTCAAAACTTATACGGGTTTATAGCACATTGAGTTATGTCTGGAAATAGTCCAATGGTCAACCTACTGCTGCCTTAATAAGGATGTCATGTGCTCCTTATAACTTCCCTAGTTAAAACGCAGAGTCCTCAGTATAACATTAGATGACATTGTCAGATCAGTTTGGGTTTCAAATGTGAATGTCCACATCTGTGTACAAAATATACTAGGAGATTCAAATTGTATCCAATATTTCTTGGCTTCTACTTGCTGCATCAGATAGCCAGTGTAGCAGAATGGCTGCAGTGTTAAGGTATTCTCCCTTCAAATGTTGCCATCTTAATCCTTCCACAAAATGCCATTCCATATCGCAACCCCTTACAATGTTGTGTAACAATGTCTGGCAAACCTCCAGAGGACAATAATGTCAAAATGTGAGGCAGACCTTGAAAATGGATGTCTTTATCTGTTCACTTGATGACTGAATGTGGCATGCTGTTTCTCTGTTGTTTGGTTACAACTTCATCTAAAATAAATCACAACTGTTGTGCATTGACTATTCTTTGGATAAACAGGGAACAGAAAAGCAGACAGAGAGAAAAAGATGGTAGGAAAGAGAATGAAAACATCTAGGGAAATGGATTGTAGTAAAGAGAAAATAGCACATAAGTGTAAGCGAGGTCAGGATTAAAATGTGAGTTTGGAGAGGTTAGAAGCCACTGGTTACAAACAAATGGAACTGAGCATATTTATTATCCACATCACATTTAGTGTATGTGCACCTAAAAATGTTTTGTCTCATTTCTTTATCAGTCTCCATTCTGTGAATCAGCACAAAGAATCATATGTAAATACAAAATTTTCTCTGAAAATAAGCATTTCTGGACTAAAAATATGCCTTTTAAAATGCACTGTGACATCTCATTTGAAATGGGAACTATACCAGGATAGGTGGAAAAATTTAATAAGTGTTAAATATGTACTTTATTTATTGATTTGATTTATTGAAATACCTATACCTTGCCTATGCAATTCTTTAAGATTGGCATTACATGGTCTATAGCAGGGGTAGGCAACCTTTCCCCTTTAAGGGCCAAGGGACTTCAGTTCCCAGAATCCCAGGAGCTTTGGCCAACATGGGACTATTGGCCAACATGGCTGAGCCTTCTGGGAGCTAAAGTCCCTCGGCCCTTAAAGGGGAAAGGTTGCCTACCCCTGGTCTATAGGATATCCCAGTGAACAAGTTGGGCTGCTGCATTTTGCATTAGCTGCAGCTTCTGAGTCTTCTTTAAGGGCAGTCCCATATAGAGCACATTACAGCAGTCTAATCAGTAGGTTACCAGTGCATGGACTACCTGGACTTTCAGAAAGTCTGTAGCAGTCAGACCAGTCAAAACTGACACCAATCACTTCAAGCCATAGTCTAGTTGGGCCTCCAGTGACAAGGATTGATCTAGGAACATTCCCAAGCTAAGTAATTGCTTCTTTGTGGGAGGGCAACCCCATCCAGAACTGTTTACCCAGTTCCAAGATCTGAGAACTGCCAGTCTACAGAGCTTCTGTCTTATTGGAATTCAGCTTCAGCTGACTCCAATGACAAGGAGAAATAGAGTTGAATGTTATCACATATCAACAGTGAAGTATTCAAATCTCTTAATCCAAGTCTCAAGTCAAGTCTCGAGTGTCTACCTTCCAGTCTCGAGTTTCAAGTCCTTGCAAGATACTTTCAAGTCTCAAGTCTCATTGCGTTAGACAATGTGCTTGAGGCGCAGGGGTAGAAGTCTGCTTGGCAGCCTGTCACTGCTGCACATCAGAGGAGCCTTCTAAAGCTTTTGAAAAGCTTTAAAAGGATCCTTCTACCTCAAGCCCATTGCCTTTCCTATCCCTTTCTGAGAAATGCATCCTACACTTTAGGGATGGGTCTTGCCTGCTGCTCAGAATGAATGGCACCAGCAAGTCAGTCATTAAAAATGTAGAAGTCTCAAGTCAAGTCAGTGTGTCATTTTCACCAAGTCAAGTCCAGGTCAAGTCATGGAAGTGGCTTAAGTCTGACTTAAGTCTGAGTCAAGTTACTCAAGTAGACATAACTGCATATTGATGGTTTGTTGTTGTTAATTGCCCTTGAGTTGATCTGGACCCATGTGGATGAAACATCTCCAAGACTCCCTGTCCTTCACTGTTCTGCTTAGATCTTCCAAACTCATATCTGTGACCTCCTGAATAGAATCCATCCATTTTGCATGTAGTGTTCCTTTCTTTCTACTTCTTTCTGTCTCTCCCAATATTATTGTTTTCTCTAATGAGTCCTCCCTTCTCATTATATGTCTTAAGTAGATAGCTTCAGTTTTGCTATATTGGCATCCAGAGGGATTTCTGGATGCTCTGGTATCCATTTGTTTGTTTTTTTTTTTGGCTGTCCATGGGATCTTCAGCACACTTCTCTAGCACCATACCTCAAATGAATTGATTTTCTTCCTATCTTATTTCTTAACTGTCCAGCTCTCACATCCATACATGGAAATAGGGAATACAATGGCTTGTATGATTTTAACTTTTGTGCTCAGTTGTATATCTTTGCATTTTAGAATCTTTTCTAGTTCTTTCATAGCTGCTCTCCCCATTCTTAATCTTCTTCTGATTTCCTGGCTGCAGCTCCTGTTCCTTTCAATGTTTGATTGCCAGTATAAAAATTCTTTTACTATTTCTGTTTTCTCATTTTCTAGGGTGAATTTGTGTAGATTCTCCATGGTCATTTTTTGTCTTGTTTATGTTCAATAGTAAGCCTACCTTTGCACTTTCTTCCTTGATCTTTCTCAGCAGTTGTTCCAGGTCTGTGAGGTTTTCTTCTTATATTATGGTGTCATCTGTGTATCTTAGATTGTTAATATTCCTTTCTCCTAGTTCCTCCTATTTTCACTCCTCCTCCTTCTGTATCCAAGCCTGCTTTTCTTACAATATGTTTTACATATAAGTTGAACAGATAGATGCAGCCTTGTCTGACCCCTTTGCCAATGGGAACCATTCTGTTTCTCTGTGTTCTGTTCTGACAGTAACCTCTTGTCCTAAGTACAGATTCCTCATCAGGCCTATCAGATATATTGGTATTTCCATGCCTTTAAGGGTGTTCCATAGCATTTCATGATCTATGCAGTCAAAAACTTTGCTGTTGTTTATAAAACACATGCTGATTGTCTTTTGGAATTCCCTGGTGCGCTTTATTAGCCATCATATGTTTGCAATGTGGTCCCTAGAGCCTCTTCTTTCCTGAACGCTGCTTGGACCTCTGATTTCTCTCTTTATCTATAATTGGAGTCTAGATGTTGCAGAATTTTAAGCATAATTTTGCTTGCATGAGAGATTATTGCTATGATCCTATAGTCGTTTTTGTGTCTCCTTTTTTTGTGGATGGGGATTATAATAATAATAATGTTTATTTGTATACTGCCCTTTGGCGAACCAATC
>CM034706.1:156950335-156975627 GCA_020142125.1 Phrynosoma platyrhinos | reverse complement strand
GCCAGTGGAGGGACCTCAAAACCGGCATAATGTGATCCCTCCTAGATGCATATATTGATCATTTTATTATATTGATCATTTCCAGTCTGTTTTATTTTCCATATCTGTTGACTGATGGTACCACACTCCAAACCCCACTTTCTGATCCACTTAGCCTGAGAGATGTGGGTCTGTTCTGTTTATAAGCCTCTACAGACGGGCCCTTGGGCTGTCCTGGAGGAAGGGATGGGGAGGGGCAGCCACACGCCAGCCGCCTCAACCCCTCCCTGAAGACATCCTGACACCGCGCACTGTTACGCATAGTGTGTGGCATCAGGACGTCTTTCTGGCTCAGCCTTTTGAAGGGGTGTCAAAGAGCCACACGGTGGCTCTTAGATTGGTATTTTGCTGCTTTTTTCCGGGCCGGCAAAAGGGAGGATCGAGGCTGCGCTGTCCAGCAGCCCTGGCCTCAATCCTCCACTTCCCAGGGAGGTCCAGGGCTGCCCGTCTGCATCCCCCCTATGTCTGCATTTGCAACATTTGGTTTCTCTGCTGACTCTAGGCTGGGGGACAGAAAAGATAAGGTTAATTCTTAGGTAGGATGTTCACACACCATTTAAGACAAGCAAAAAACCTTTATGATCTTTTTCCTATCTCTGTTCTTGGGAATATGGTAGAAGGATGTCCCTAAGCTTTGGTCACACACAAAAAGTCACAAATTGCAGCATGTTACAACTCTATTGACCAGAAAATGAGGAAATAGCCAACTTTTCATTTTAATGAGATGGCAGCTACTAAGGTAGCTGCCTCCTGCATCTTAATGCAGTTGGCTGGACAAGTTTGGCACTCTGAGCCTTTGTCATTTCTCCGCAGTGCTTTCCTCTAATTCTTTGTGACACATGGTGCTAAAATCTCACAGAAATGTGAGGTGAGGCAGGGGAGGATTCCTGCAGACTCTCCTGCTGTGAGAGCACTCATTTGCATTATTCATTATGTGGGAGCATTGATTTGCATCTTGTTGTGGCTGTCTCCATTTTGAAGCAGAAGGTTTTCTGGATTACTAAATTTTTATGATATTAATATTGCTTGTTTGGGAATATAGTGTCTCCATTGTCTCCTTGCCTGAATTTTGCCCTATTCTCATCAGAAATGCTTTCAAAATGCTATACGCCACCATCTCTTTAGGGAAAAGTACAAATTGCTGCTATTTAGTGAAACATGCTCCATTTTTTATTACACAGTTAAATATATATATTTGTATATTTATATGACAGAAATATAGCCTGCTAGTCCATGCAACCAATTAGACTATAATTGCTGGCTGCTTGCTATTTTTATAAGGCAATATACATATGCATGCTTCTCTTGCTGCAATGTTTGTTTGCTGTTTAATAACATCTGCAATACTTCTTGCTTTTTAGGTTGTCAGAAGCAATAGCCTGTTAAGGATTTTATGTATTTTGCCCAATAGGACATCTGTTCTGAAAGTTAAGGAATGTAGCATCGAGATACTTCCCTCCTTCCAAATTTTGTTAATTAATTTACACAGTGCGTTGCCTTCACTCCTTATTTTTAATTTCAAAATGTAATGGGCATAGGATGGAAAAACTAAATGGTTTCAGAATCACAGTTAGTGGCATTACTGAACTGTCCCAAATGTTTTTTAAAAGCAAAACCAAAGAAAAAGTGCAGCAGCTTGTAATTTGTGTTTCTAATTGACGATAGCATGATTTCTGTATCAGTGTATTAAATATGTCCATGAAGGCATGTATTAAAGGCTAGCTTGGCCACCCAAGAAGGGAGAAGCTGGATTTTAAAAAAAAAAAAAAATCTATTAATACTTAGAAACAGTTAGATCCAGCATTTTTGTTATAGAAAGCAGCTAACTATATGGAGTATTGAAACAATAGTGACGTCCCACTTTATTGTTAGTGCAACAGTAAAGACCTTGGTCATAGAGATCAATCCTCCAAGATCTCTTAAATGTCAATTGAGTGCACAGGCTGCCATTCATGGGAGGTGGAGTGCCTCAGTCTCTCTTTAAGGTAAGAAACATGTGGTATCCAAGTATTTTTGAACGGTAATTCCCATAATCCTTCACCATTGGCTCCAGTGGTGGTGCCAATAGGGCTACAGCTATTGGGACTTGCATCCCAACAGCATCTAGAGCCCTAAGATATTCCAGGGAAGGCTTTCTCTCAGTCCTGCCACCATCTTGGTGGCTGCTCTGATGAGACTTTTGGAACTCCCTTCCACAGAAGACTAGGCTGGCCCCATCTCTGCTGGCCTTTCACCAGCAAACAAAAACATTTTTATTTAAGCAGGCTTTTAAACATATAATCAAGACAGCGTGGTTTTTATATGGTGTGTATTTGTTTTAATTATGTTTTTAAATTTTCTGTTTTTGTATTAATTTTATATTATTTTAACTAGATGATTTTAATTGTTTTTTTAAAAAAAATTTTGTAATGTTTTAATAATGTTTTATCTTGTGAGCCCCCTTGAGTCCCTTTTTTTGGGAGAAAGGCAGCATAGAAGTGAAATAAATAAAGTGCCATACGATTCACACTCCTTGTGTAGGGCATGCATAGCATGTTAGAAAGATTTTAACATTGATTTCATATATTTCATTGTTATATTCGAATCCTACCCCTCTTTTCTGGAACCACTGTAGCCTCACAGCAATGCTGTTAGGCACGTTAGACTGAGATGTACTGACATGTTGGAGATACAAAGCCAACTGTTTCAGCCTGGATAGATTGGAAAATCTAGGAGGGTGAATCCCACTGGCACAGATAAGTTTACCTGCGGTGGCAGGTAAAGGAAAACAGATACTGATTTCATTTTAAAACAGCTCAGAATATTGCAGAAGAATGTTTTGGGTGGGGTGTGCTAAATTCATCCCTTCTTGTAATGCCATCTGACAGTTAATGGATCAGAAGTCTTTCAGAGAGTTTCACAATCCACATAATGTCCCTTGATTATATACTGTTCATTTATTTCATATATCAGGGTAGCAGCCTTCTCCCACTGTGTGTGGACGTCACAGATTTGTCTGTTCTCAATATATCAAAGATGATGCCAGAATGCCTGCCATTCTAGCAAAGGCTGACATTACATTTAAAACTCAAACTATTCCCTCTTGACTGAACCCGTTTGAGTTAGCAACCTGTGGATATGTATTGCTTTGGGCAAATTTCACATGCTGTGGGTCAAGCTGTATTCTTTGTGTGAGGTTTTGGCCTTCACAGCTGTAGAAAACTTGAGGGTAAAAAGAGCATGGCCCCTTTTAGACCCATGTATCTTGATGTAACTAGGACAGCTGGTGATGGCCTCAGAAGTGCTTCATTAAAAGCCAACTTACAAAAGAGGACATAAAAATAGCAGCTGGCTTGTCAATAAGTTTTTACCAAGTGCCAGAGCTCACTATACTTAACAAAAAAAAAAAAAAGAGAGAGGGGGGGCTACATAAAAATTCCTGCTTCTCATATGCATAATTGGGATGTTTCCATAGGTCCAAGCATGACTGGTAGGTTTCAGAATGACTTTAATAACCCGAACATTCATGCCGTGGCTTCTGAATGTGGTGTACGCACTCCATTAAACTCTGCTGGTTTCATGGGACTCCTTCTTAGGAGATTTATATTGTAATAGTTCTGCTCTCTTCATATTTGTCTGGAGTAAATAGACACATCTTGCAAATTCTCAGTATGCAATATTGGAAGAAGGCCAGTGGCTGCCTCATTTCTCAGCCAAACTCCCACTGAAGTGAGTGGCATCTTTGCCTCATTAAGGAGTTCAGAGCAAGGCCTCCAATATGCAAAATCCCAGGACATGCAATTTTTGCATATTCCTTGTGAAGGAAGGAATTGTATAAAGGCAAGCTGCAATTTGGTTTGGGAGGAGGAGAATTTTTTCTAGGCTTCCACATCTCTGCTTTTCCAGGTTTTCAGAGCTTTCATTGGGATCATATCATGATTGGAGGCACTCAGGATGCAGCTCTAGCATGTGAGGAGCACTCTTTGAAACAAAGGCTCAGAATATTTGACCTGGGTGTTTTAAACTGGTGAAGTCTTTTTTAGGTTAGATTAGATAAACATCTGTATTTTTACAGGTGGCCATAAATCACAAGGCAATAGGCAAAAGTTGTCATTGTGTGCTATCAACTTATTTCTAATTTATGGTGACGCTATCATGGGAACTTCTTAGCAAGATTTGTTGCTAAAATGAGTACCCAACTTTTGGGGTTCAATGAGCTTACAGTTGTAAACCGCTTAGACCGGGGGCTGGCAACCTTTTTTACCGGGGCGCCGGGAGGAGGGGGAAATGGCATGGGGGCAGGGTGGGCGTGTGGGCACTTGCACGTGCGCACTTGCCCCCCTGCATGCCATTTTGGAAGGCCCCCTTGCAACCGTGGTGGGCGAATTCGCCCAGCACAGCCGTGGGGGGGCTTCTCTGGGCCTTGGAAAGGCCCCCCGCACGCCCGCGCCAGACGAATTCACCCGGCGCGGCCACGGTGCGACCTTCCGAAGGCCCAGTGACAGCTGCACAGCCGCCGTGGGGCCTTTCAAAATGGCACCCATGTTGTGCGTGCATGTGCACACGATGCGGGCGCCATTTTGGAAGCTCCCCCCGTGGCCGCGGCAGGTGAATTCGCCCGGCACCAGTGCGGGGAGGCTTTCCTGGGCCTTGGAAAGGCCGCCCCGTGCCTGCGCCGGGCGAATTCGCCCGGCGCAGCCATGGGGTGGCCTTCTGAAGGCCCAACGGCAGCTGCGCAGCTGCTGTGGGGCCTTCCAAAGTCGCTCCTGCTGTTGTGTGCATATGGGCGCGAGTGCGGGCTCCATTTTGGAGGCCAAAATGGTTGCTGTGCAGGCTGTAGGTTGCCGACCCCTGGCTTAGACACTGCATAGCGCGATATGAAGCGGTATATAAATGGAGCTGCTTTGCTTTGCTATAATAAACACAATGTAAAATAAAGCAGATTGGTTGATTTTTCTTAATAACAGCTATTTTGCTATATATTTATTTCTCTGTTGCAGCAGTCACATAAACTTCCCTGGAAGATATCTCTTAGTATATAAATATCTTTAAAGGAATAAATGAAAGGAACTCTTCATCTTCAGCTAGTGTCCCCCCTCAATTGCAAAAGGAGAATTGGATATAATAACTCAGCAGCCAAAAGATCTGAGAACTGACTGTGTTCTATTAGTTCCTGTGGCACTTGGAACAACCAAGAAGGGAATATGTACTGTGTTTGTCATTCCATATGCTGAAAAAATAAACACTGCTTTGCTATCTTTCTTAATTAAAAACACACGGTGGAAAAATGCAACATTTTCTGAATTGAGATGTGGGAGTTTGCCTCCTGGTTTGAGTTTAAAAAATTACAGCTCTAAAGCTGTACCCCCCTCAATATACCCTTCTAACCCAATTATACCAAGAGAAATGCTTCATTTTCTGGTTATTGCCAAAGCATGTTTCCGACTCCTGGAAAAGCCTTTGATTATACTTGCAGTTGAATTCCATGTCTTCCAGCCATACAGGTGCAATAAAAGAAATAGAATTAATTAAAAATGTGGACATATTTATCTCCTCCAGGTGCTGTAAAAAGGTACTGGCAGAGACATTTTTCAAGTAATTAGACAGGCATTCCTTTGTTTACTAATGAGTTATCACTCCTCTCTTAAAATGAATCAAACAGGATTTGTCATTTCTCCATAATCAAGTGATAGGAGAGTTCTGTATAGGAAGAGGCAATAGGACTATCTGCTCTCCATTTCTTCTTACCCCAAAAGATACTACTGCCACAACAGAAGTTACTATTTTTTCAAGGTTTAACCAGACCCTGAAACAATTCTACATACATTCAGTACAGTTCTGGGTCCAGTTTTGGGGTGCCTTAGTATTTTAAGATCTTGTTTGTATATAAAAGCCTAAACAATTTGGGATGTGGTTACTTGGAAGACTGCCTTCTCCCTTATAAATCCACTGAAGTTGTCTGGGGAGTCCCTCATCGTTGTGCACATTTTCCTGTTCAAGACAAGGGTTTTAATATTGTGGAACCTACTATAGGTGGGCCTCTTCCTCTGATATTAGACAGGCCTGGAGCTCCCAAACCACAGCACTTGGCCCTAACTCTAAGGATATGGAGCCTCTCTTCAAATCTCAAGGGGAGGAATCTTGGGATAAGAGCATTGCCTTGAAAAGTGTGTGTGTGTATTAGTATTCTGTGATTCTATTATTCTGTAGCCTAAACAGACAGGCTGATGGGGGCCACTTCCAGCCACTCTGAGGGCAATGGTGTTTACACAATACAAAAGGAGTGGCTTTTTTCCACTCCTTGCCGCAGTCCATTTGGCACTCTCAGGGCTGCGGAACGTATTCACCACAGTACCAGGGTGATCGGGCTGGGAGCAGCTTCTGGACGCTCCTGGATGTCCATCTGTTTCACTCCTATGTGTGCACTCCTCACCTATACACACACAACCATATATATATATATACATGTACATTCTTCATTTATTAGAATTTGTGTTGTTGTTTGTTTGCATGACATGTTCTCTGCAGTTGTGGATGATACCTAGTCTACTAGGCTTTATAACATCATTAGGGCCTGTCCCCTATACAGCACATGGTGTTGTCCCAGGGTCGTAGCTTTGGGCCCGGAAATCTCCAGGTGGGGGTTATTCCTGACCTGGCAACCCTAGACATGTCTAGCAAGTCTTGCTTTTAGGAATATGTTGAAGATAGCCATGCATCCTCCAGCCTTCTCAGTATATTTCAATCACCATGAATTTTATGTATAATTTAAATATTAAATAGTGATTTTATGCCTTTTAAATAAGGTGTGTTTGGGGACATAGCTTGCAGTCATTAATGCAGTGCTTTCAGTGGGTACCAGTTCCTGAGTGGGTCTGCTTATCCTTCTCTGTTGCCACTTTTTGAATTGTCCCTTCCCTTGGTGTTCCTTCTAGGCACAATCAGCATCATTTGCCAGACAGAGGGAAGCAGAGAACAAAGCATGCAGAGGTCACTACATCTTCTCCTGGCTCCTCTCAGTGCCCACACAAGTCCAAAGATAGATAGATGTGCCCAGTGCTTGGTCCTCCTACTGGGATATGATCCTAGAAGTTGCCTAACATGGACAGACCCTGATGTTGGCTCCAATTGTGATATAGTACTTAAAAAATGGGACTTGGGCTCTGTTGAAGCAAGGATTCTGTCCTTAACAAGGGCCCTTTCACACTTTTTGTTGTTGTGAACCTTAAAGTCATTTCCGACTTATGGCAACCCTATCATGTATTTTCTTAGCAAGGTTTCATCAGAGGGGTCTACCATCACCTTCCTTTGAAGCTGAGAGTGACTTGACCAAAATCACCTAGTGGGTTTCTATTCCTGAGTGAAGATTTGAACCCTACTCTCCAAGAGTCCTAGTCCAATTCACACACCATTATGCCATGTTGACTACACACTACTCAATTATATATTCCACTTTAACTGTCGTGGCAACCCTTGTAGTTTAGTGAGGCATTGGAGCTCTCTGGCTGAGAATTCTAAATACGCCTCCCAAAACTGCAAATCCCAGGAATCTGTAGGGTACTGCTGTGGCAGTTAAAGTGGAATCAGTACTGTAACTGTACTGTGAAATGGCTACAGGAGCCAGTTCTAGATGTGACTGCCTCAGGCCCATCAACACCTCCTCCTCCCCACCTTTTATTCCCTTTCTCCTTCCCTTTTGTATCTAATTCTCTAGTCACACCCAATTTCTGTCTCCTTTGAAAACAGGCAGATTATATGACCTTTATTTGAAAGTAGGCTGTCCTTCATAAGGAGCTCTTGTTCTAGGTCACAGGAACCATTTGGGGTCTCTCACACAGGCATATCCCATCCCCTTAGCAACATCAGGCAGGACAGAGTAGAAGATCCAAATATCATTGCACCTACTCACAGATGGGTATTGTAATCCTAGTGCAGAATGTAACAGAATCTGAAAACCATGGCAATAGGGTATTCATAAACAGCCCATATCAAGGAAACTGTAATCCTAAATTGCTAGCTCAAAACTGTTCAGTAAAAAGAAAGTTACTTGTTAAATGCTTCATTTGGCTTCTCTTTTTTTAGTAAAGCTGTAGGGAGATGCACGTGCTTTCTGAACATTTTACGGATGTTCCATGCTGATGTCATTTCTGTAGCAGGCAGAAATACCACATTTGTCACCTCGAGTAGAGTAATATGTGCACAGAAGCAAATTTCCATGAACATTCTTGGCTGTGATGCACACTGAAGAGTTCCATGTTATTCTGCTGTCAAGCTCTTATTGCCTGGAGTTCTTTACAGATGTGAAAAAAGGGATGAAAAATAAATCTACCCATATAGTAATGCTTTTATGTGGATCTATGGCATGGCCATGCTTGGAATACTGTACACAGTTCTAGTTGCCTCACTTGAAAAATGATACCTAGAGCTGGAAAACATGGAAAAGGGGTAGGCAAAGGGAATCAACCATTTGGACCATCTCCCCTAGGAATGGCCAAGATGCCAGATATCATTTGATTTAGAACAACAACAACTAAAGAAGAGTGGGAAAACATAATAGAGGTTTATAAAAATTATTTATGTCAGCTTAACAACAAACTCTCTCTATAGCTCTTGGATATGGGACTGTAGCTCAATAGTGGAGCACATACTTTGAATGTACAAAGACACCAGCAACTCCCAGAAAGCCTGAGGAAGATTTCTGCCTGAAACCCTGGAGAGCAGCTGCCAGAAAGGATGGACACTATTGTACTAAATAAACCAGTCTCGAATAGTATTTATTTTACATCCTGCCTTTCTCCCAGTGCAGAATCCAAGGTGATATATACAGGACTTAAAACAGAATACACCTAAAAATCAAGCACTTATAACAACGAAGAACACATTCAAAAGTTATCAGTTTAAAAGCATTTAAAATTTCACAACAAGAAACAAAAGTACAGCAGCCATTGTTGAAATGTCTTCCACAATGTCAGATTTTACACCAAAAACCTGTCTAGATAAAAAGGCATTTGCCTGCCAGTGAAAGGATTGCAGAGAAGTGGCCAACCTAGCTTGACCTCTCGTGAAAGGGAGATCTACAACCTGGGAGCAGCCACTGAGAAGGCCCTCTCTTAAGTTGTCATGAGAGGTGACAGTGATGGTGGTGGGAGTTGAAGAAATCATTCACCCTAACAGACAGTAGATAAGGAAGCCTCCTTTGCTCCTGTTCTCTGCAGTTGGTATCCCACAATGAAATGAGCAAGGTTTAGAAATGCAGCAGGTAGGTCACATAGATTAATGGTTCTAGTTTTAGCATGTGGTAGATCAGAGAATCAGCTTTGACAGCATACCATGAAGAGAAAACATTCCCAAAACTCTGTATTCCTATTGTCTGAAGATCCCTGTGTTGCCTCAAAATCTCCATTTCATTGGTTGCATGGGTGTTTGAAATCCAAGCAGTCAGATTAAAAACAAAGGCTTCTCACCTTAAACTCTCATTCACAATAAAAGGACTGTGCTAGGTACTGGAATTGGCTTGAGTGACTTCCTGCTTGCTTTGTTACCCATCCTTCAGAAAAAATTACCAGAAGAAATGAGAATATTTCCAAACTTAGGGATATCAGAACCATTTGTCAACACTAAATGCCGGTGATTTTATTTTCCCTTCTGATGCTTTTATTTGATCTTTGTATAAAGCAAGAAATCCTGAAAATGGCATGGAATGTCAATTTTAAATATTCTGAATGAACTTTCTGCAAATTTAATACTCTTATTGAAGACAACAGCACATACTGATATCATTTGCATGTCAGTAGAAATACCACATTTCTCTCCTAATGCCAGTGTGTGGGCATTTTGCCAATGAAAATGAATTTTCTGGGGAATGTTTCATTTAATGGTCTTTCCCATCCACCTCCACTTATTTGCTTCCGCCTTCCAATGTTTTTCTGGCACAGCACTAGATTAATAACAAATGGATTTATGTAGGGGAAAGATTCTATGGTGTGACCTCCAAAAACTCACACAGCTACACCAGAAATTATAGAAAATCATGGCTAAAATCCAGCAAAGTGAAGAATTCATGAAGTTTTAAAGGCACCCTGGGTTATTCATTACAGGAAATGGGTAGGAAGGAACGGGAAAGAAAATATAAAGGGCAAAAATTGTATATGCAGATGATGGGGATGTTGGCACTTCTGCATCACATGATCTTTATCATAAATCAGAAGGGTCTGATATAGTATTTTCCTTTACAACCATGTTCCTCCTGCAGATGTGAGATTTTGCAGTGTGTGGTATAGCACAGGTAGTCATGAAGCACTTGTAAGGACTACGGAAAATCAGAGCAAGCCCCTTTGTTGGCCCTCAATTTTCATGGGGGATCCCTCCCATAAAAACCGTAGATTCGTGAATATTCAAGCCCTATAGGCTTGAATGGGGCGGGCCCCCATGGGCGTGCCCCATTGTTTTAAACAGAGGTCTCCCCTCCATGAATATATAAAATTGTGGACATGAAGTCCACGAGAACAGAGGGCCAACTGTACACTCATTCTGACAGGCTCTTAGCCTAAAGCTTGACATTACAAGAATTTTGTGAGTGTTGCTAGAAGTACTACCTTGTACCTAAAGATCTGCATGTTCAGAATAAGACTGAAAAATTTGGTTGGATGTTTGGGGTGTTATTTCATTCTTTTAGTTTATTACTGACCATTTTTCTTCCAGAAATGTTTGCATTTGAGGAGAATAGTATTTTGTCATGTAATGTGGTGAATTCTTTGAGGAATACTGAGAATTTTAAGAAAGGAAGGTGCATAAGACAAGTAAAGTGGAAAACACAATTCGGAAAGGACATGGAGATAGCTGAGAACCTGAGTAACAGAGACAAGGACTAATTACTATGATTAGATGGGGAAAGTCCTGTTTACGAGGCATACCCAGACAAACTCTGATCCTACTTTCAAGTTATTATCCTCAGCCACAAGGAGTTGATTCTCCCATTTATCATGAATGAAAGTTGAATGCCTTTGAATGCAATGTTCTAAATGGATTCTACAGTTGCACAGTGTGTCCACAGATGAGGGTTAGGGAATGAGTGGCTCCCCACCTGATATTTTACTGTAGTTTCCATCTTCAGTTTCCATTGGCTTTGTTAGGTAGGGATTTGCAGTTCAGCAACATCTGGGCACCACATCTCTTTTTTCAGGTGCATGGAATACCCTCAAATTTGACAAAGCCAAGGTAATGGAAAAAATATTTTCCCTTTAGTGATTAATTAGAGCAGTTTTCTTCCTTTTTCAAGATAATTTTATAATCAATAGTTACTATTGATTGCATGCTTCCAAGCTGAAATCAGTTATGAAAGAAATATGAATTGCTCAGTTATATATTTTCACCCAGTATAACAAAAGCATTAGTAACATCCAAATGTAGATATATCATTGGATCACAACAATCCCTAGTTAGCAAAATAACAACTGAAAAGTCTAAAACACATCTATGAGTTAAATCCAACATTAATTCTTCCTAAAGTCAATCCAGTGAAGCCAAAATAACTAGTAAGTCCCATTCATTAGAGTGGATCTAATCAATGTAGGATGTTATTGTTGTGGTAGTTGTTTTTTGCCATCAAGTCCACTTCAACTTATAGCAATTCTGATGAGAGTTCAGTTTTTATTTGTTCTAAGACCCATTCATTTGGGTTGTAGTTTTGTTGTTGTTGTTGTTTTGGGGTTGTTGTTTTTTTGGTGGCCTATGGTATTCATCAAACTATTTTCTAGCACATTTCTAATGAGTTGATTTTCTTCCTGTCAGCTTTCTTCCCTGTATAGCTTTCATAACTCTACATAGAAATCAGAAATACGATAGCCTGATTGGTTGTGATTTTGATACTTAATAATATGTTTGTACACCTAAGGATAAGTTGACTTGTGGCATTAGAATATGGATTTGGCTTAAACTACCTTCATAATATTTGTGTGTTCTTGTGTTTATTGCTCTCTATGCTGGCCAGGAGCCTGTTGCTCTCCATATTGCTGGGAATGTCTTTTAACTTGTCCCTCTTGTCTTTTAACTTGTACAATGGAAACCATCCATTAGGAAGCATCACATGAAACATTAGCTGTTAAGGCTTGGCGACTGGATGTATTTTTTTTTAATTGTACTTTTGGCTACTGTTATTTAATTTGTTTGTATGTTCGGGGGGATGGGGGGTGGGTAAAGGAGAGATGGGATTTTAATTTGATTTATCTTTGTAGTTTTGTAATGTTGTGTGCTGCCCCGATTGCTTGGCAGAAGGGCGGGATATAAATAAAAATTATATTATTATTATTATTATTATTATTATTATTATTATTATTATTATTATTATGTCTCACCCTGCTCTGACACAACAGATGGGACTCCAGAAAAAGAGAGGGACAGTGATATATCTTCCTGGAACTGCTGTGCCAGCCCAACATACAAATGCATAACCAGGAATTGACAGCTGGCTGGAGAGTTGGACATAAACAATGGTCTGTAGCTGCCCATTTATAACAAAACCACTTATGAGTGTAAATGAGTGTAAATAACTCTTTTCAGAAATGGGTCACTAGAGCAGAGACAGCAGCAGCAGCGATGGGGCCATGGAAAGGTCGGGCGGAGGCCCAAGAGCCCACCCAAGCTCCATCTTCTTTGGTGGCGCGGCAGTGCATCAGCACTGGCAAGGCTGCTGAGAGGCCCTGGGCAGGAGAATTTAGCCCGCCCAGCACCATCCCTTCCAACAGCATGGCGGCACCAGCAGTGGCGGGGCAGTGGGAAGGTCAGGTGGAGGCCCAAGAGCCCGCCCAAGCTCCATCTCCAATGGTGGCTCAGTGGCGCAGCAGCAGCGGCAAGGTGCTGAGAGGCCCTGGGGAGGAGTATTTAGCCTGTCCAGCACCATCTCCTCCTGCAGCATGGCAGCAGCAGCAGCGACAGGGCTGCGGGAAGGTCGGGTGGAGGCCCAAGAGCCCACCCAAATCCTACCATCTCTGGCGGTGTGTTGACAACAGTGGCAAGGGGGCTAGTAGAAGCTTGTCGGGCTTGGGCAGGAGACCTTCTAAATACCCACCCAGCCCTTCACCACTGCCATCTGGGATCCCCTGCCTGTGGCGGAAAGTCCCCTATATTATCATTCGGAACATTGCAGAGGCATCAACACTATGAGTAGGACTTGGGCAGGGTGTTCTTTTCTTTTGTTTAACCCGCCCTGTCTTCCTATACCTGGAACACCTGCAGCAACAGCATGGCAGGGAGAATTATTTGTTTTCTTTTACTCTTTTACCATCAGAGGCCAGGAATGACTTGGGAGCAGAAATTGGGGTTGTGCAGGGGAAGGGGAGATATGGCAGATACAGAGTGAACAGATGTTACAAAAGAAAGCGGGATCGTTGTTTGAAAGCGATCCCACTTTCAGTTCACTCTGTTCCCTGGATTGGGTTGGAGAGCATACCAACCATTCCACAAAACCTTACCGTGCTCCTCTGCAATGCCAGGTCAGTTAAAAATAAGACTCATATTATATATGATCTCCTCCAAGATGAGGATGCCGACCTGGCTTGCTTTACAGAAACCTGGCTGGGAGAGGATAACGCCATAACTTGAACGCAGGCCCTCCCAGCTGGGTATTCTGTCAGTGAGCAGGTAAGGGGAAGTGGACGGGGTGTATGTGTGGGGGGTGGAGTGACCCTGGTTCATAAGAACAACCTGATCTTGACTAGGATACCTGTCTGGAACATGGTCCACTTCGAGTGTATGTACCTGAGCCTGAGGACCAAGGATAGTTTGGGGATTCTGCTAGTATACCGACCACCCCGTTGTCTAGTAGACTCCCTAACTAAGCTGACACAGCTGGTCTCAGAGGTGCTGTTGGAGTTGCCCAGACTTTTAGTTCTGGGAGACTTCAACATCCCACTCGAAACCAGCTTATCCAATCTAACAGGTGTGGCTCGGGAGTGTATGGAATCCATGACAAACATGGGCCTATTCCAATTGGTAGTTGGGCCTACATACTGTGCGGGTCATACCCTCAATGTGGTCTTTAGTACGGAACAGGGATATCTGTGGGTGGAGGTTATTAAGACCACCACATTGTCATGGACGGATCATTTCCTGGTCAAGACTGAACTAAGGACCATGGCCCACCCCACCGGGCGTGGTGGACCCATTAGAATGGTCTGCCCTCGAAGGCTAATGGAACCAATAGGATTCCAGAAAGCCTTGGAGGGTTTAATGGTTGTTAACATCGATGATTCTGTCAAAGCTTTGGTTAATACCTGGAACACCGATCTTACCAAGGCTATTGACATGATTGCTCCCAAGTGTCCTTTCCAACCCGCTTCTAACCAGAAGCCTTGGTATACAGCTGAGCTTAGGAAAATGAAGCAGGTTGGACAATGACTAGAGTGCACCTGGCAGAAAGCTCAACTCTTATCTCACAAGACTCATTATAGGAACTTTATTTGGTCCTATCGAGAGGCAATACATGTAGTGCAGAGATCCTTCTATTCTGCACATATTGCATCTGCAGAGTTTCATCCAGCAGAGCTGTTTAGGGTGGTAGGGGAGCTGACACAGGTCCCACCTGTGCAGAACCCACTACTTAACCCGACAACGGCCTGCTGTGACGCGTTTAACAACTTTTTTTGCAAATAAAATCTCTCAGATAAGAGCTGACTTAGATGCCAGTGTTTTGACAGAAACAATTGATGAGGTGTCCTGTGACTCCGTTAATGAAATTATCCTGGATCAGTTTCAATCTGTGAGTACTGATGATGTGGACAAGCTTCTTGGTAGAGTGAGGAAAATGACCTGCTCCCTCGATCCTTGCCCATCTTGGCTGGTCGACCAGGGGGTTGATGCATTGAGGACATTGTCAATGCATACCTCAGGGAAGGTAATATTCCATCTTGTTTGAAGGAAGCGGCAGTTAGGCCACTTCTGAAAAAACCTTCCCTGGAACCCCTGGATATGAATAACTATAGACCAGTCTCTTTATTACCATTTTTGAGCAAGGTAATCGAGAGGGTGGTTGCTCTTCAACTCCAAGTTGTCTTGGATGAAACTGATTATCTAGATCCATTTCAAACTGGCTTTAGGATGGGATCTGGAGTGGAGACTACCATGGTTGCCTTGACCGATGACCTTCACCTAAACATCGACGGGTAGGGTGACCCTGTTGGTGCTTTTGGACTTCTCAGCGGCTTTCGATACAATAGATCATGGCATCCTCTTGGATCGCCTGGGCGGGATAGGAATTGGGGGCACTGCGTTGCAGTGGTTCCATTCCTTCCTCTCGGGCAGATCACAGAGGGTGTCACTCAGGGACAGCTGTTCTGCAATAAAAGATCTGACTTGCGGCGTTCCTCAATGTGCCATGCTGTCCCCAGTGTTATTTAACATCTATATGAAGCCGCTGGGAGATATTATTTGGAGACATGGGCTGGGTGTTATCAGTACGCTGATGATACCCAGATCTGTTTCTGTTTCTCCATGTCCCGATCTGATGGCGTCTCTCCTCTCAATGACTGTCTTAGGGCAGTAATGGACAGGATGAGGAAAAACAGATTGAGATTGAATCCAGACAAAACACTCACAGTAGCGGCCCCAAAACCAGGAATTGGGTTGCAACCTCCAGTCCTGGACAGGATCACACTCTCCATGAAGGACTGTGTTCGCAGTCTGAGGGTTCTCCTAGATCCGTCGCTTCAGATGACTAGTCAGGTGAATGCAATGGTCAGGAGTGCCTGTTATCAGCTCTGGCTGATACGCCAGCTGCGCCCTTTCCTGGAGGTAAGGGACCTTGAGGCAGTGGTGCACGTACTGGTAACCTCCCATCTGGATTTCTGTAATGCGCTCTACATGGGGCTACCCTCGTACTTGGTCGGGAAACTTCAGTGGATTCAGAACATAGCAGCAAGAGTGGTCTTGGGAACATCTAGAAGAGACCACATAACACCGGTATTGAAGTCCCTTCACTGGTTGCCTATTAGTTTCCAGGGCCAGTATAAGGTATTGGTTATGACCTTTAATGCCCTAAATCAGGGGTAGGCAACCTTTCCCCTTTAAGGGCCGAGGGACTTCAGCTCACAGAATCCCAGGAGCTATTGGCCAACATGGGACTATTGGCCAACATGGCTGAGGCTTCTGGCAGCTGAAGTCCCTTGGCCCTTAAAGGGGAAAGGTTGCCTACCCCTGCCCTAAATGGCTTGGGTTCAACTTATCTTCAGGACCGCCTCCTCCCATATAATCCCACCCGCACACTCCGGTCCTCTGGGAGAAATATGTTACAGCCGATGAAAACTAGGCTGTCGACAACCTCCCAGAGGACCTTTTTGGTCACCACTCCCAATTTATGGAATGGCCTGCCAGATGAGATCTGTCAGTTGACAACCTTAAGTAATTTTAAAAGGCTGTTAAGACGGATCTCTTCCGACAGGCCTTCCCTGATTAGATTTTCCGGCCTCAGGAGTCCCCTTTATCTTGGCTGAAATCGCTGCCCTGCCTATTATTTGTTTGTTTGACCCAAGACTGTTTATTTTAATTTAGTGTTTTAATCATGTTTTAACGCAGGGGTAGGCAACCTTTCCCCTTTAAGGGCTGAGGGACTTCAGCTCCCAGAAGCCTCAGCCATGTTGGCCAATAGTCCCATGTTGGCCAATAGCTCCTGGGATTCTGGGAGCTGAAGTCCCTCAGCCCTTAAAGGGGAAAGGTTGCCTACCCCTATTTTAACATTAGCATTAGTTTAATTTTCTTTTAAGGGGTGGGAGGGTTGTGGGATCTTGGATTGTATTTTAATATTGTATGGAGTTTTAAACTGCTGTGAGCTGCCCCGATTGTTTGACAGAGGGGTGGGATATAAATAAAATTTATTATTATTATTATTATTATTATTATTATTATTATTATTATTATTACTGCTTTATGTGGCAAATGATTGCATTTTGTTAAATTTATTACCTTTTCATTGTAATTCTTCAGTCTGCTACTGATCTTTTGTCACAGTCTAAACAATATGGTATTCCGGAGTGAGACCTATGGATTTGTGAGCAAGAGATTGTGTACTTTTTTCTTTTTTGATTCAGTCTGTTTCTGGTCTATAGTACTTTTGTTCATGTTAAGCTTGTTACAGGGTTTCTTTTTTTAGCTGAAAAATATACTACAAAATATAGAATTTTGTGAAATCCAGAGGACAAATATGTTTTATTTATTTTATTAATCTTTAAAATTCAGATCAAATCAGGTTGCTTTGGAATTCAAGCAACCTGACCTGAAGCATCCTCAGCTGTATTACAGTTTTCAAAGCTCTTTGGTTTGTGATATGGGAGGCTGTACAATAGTTCAAAAGCGAAAGGAAGGAAGGAAGAGTCAACACCTCACTGATCTTAGAAACCTAGTTTCATGACTCTCTAAGCTATTGACAAGGTTGCTGTGTATATGATATGTGGATCTGTGTAAACTGAAAAAAAAAACAGTATTGTGATCTTCACTGAACAACAAGACATAGCTAGCTACCGTGTTGCACTAATGAACTTTCCAAAGTCTATATAGCTCATCATGACTAGAGATAAGATATTGGTGTTGATGAACTCTTATCAGGCCAATCCTTACATTCTGATGTTTAGACACATATTTAGGTGTGAGAAGGTGAAGGCGGGACAGTGGTTTAGAGTCACAGTAGTGAAACCCAATAATGAGTCCTGTGGTACCCTAAAAACTAACAAATTGTATTTGGCATAAATTTGGCATAAATTTTACTGAACTCCAGACCAATTCATTAGATGCATCTGGGGTGTAATCTATAAAAGCCTGTTGGCAAATAAAACTAATCAATCCTCCGACCGCTCCTGATGGCTTATCTGCTTTGCCCCCAAGAAAAATTTTGGCAGGACATTTTTCACATTTTTACTAGTCCCAATGCCACACCCTTATCAATCCCAATGCCATTTGCTTACCAATCCCAGAGGTGTTTTTTCTCCTCAAAAAAGCAATAGAAAGTAATAGAAAAACAATAAACAAAACAACAAGTTACACAATGAGTTACAACACATCCAGTAAAGGCAGTGGGCTACTTTTCAAATTCTGTAGTAACTAACTAAAAATAATTATTTTTAAAAAGTAACTTTCCAAATTCTACTTAAAGATCTGTGAATGTTTCATGATATTTAGACTAGCTCCACCAGTCAGTACCAATGGTTTCATTGCCCCAGCATGACACAATAAAAATGATAAAATGTAATTCCAAGATCCAAGAATAATTCCAAACACTCAAAGGCAGAATTGCTAGCTCTGTAATCTTTCTCAGTCATCTTTTCGTTAGGAGTAAAACTTTGGTCCAGGGTTTTGCACGCCTTGGTTATATTGGCAGAAGGACTATAGACATTTGATGCAGTCACCTCATTGGTGATATAGGGATGGAGCAAATGGCGCAAAAGGTCCATGCCAGGACTGCACCACCACCAGTCGCCTCAGGACCATGCCAGCTCCATGTTCCTGGCCTCAATCCAGACTGCCACCACTGTCCTGAACCAGGCACCAAAAAGGAGCAGTATTTTACCACTCCTTTTGGAACCAGTTCTTCCAGGATGAAACTCACCTATGACAACTTCTGGATGTATTTGGGGCATGCCTCATCTGAATGCCATGCGATCAACACAGCCCAACAGTGGACCATTTGGGCCGTCTGCTTGAGGACATAGTAAGCCATTCCTAACCCATTGGGGAATGGAGATATACAATACACAGTTTCCCCTTATATTAGGACTAAGAAATGTGCATCTTAAATCCTGTTGTTGAAGTGTAAGTTCCAGCAATATAGAAATAATAAAAATAATGGTGTTCTGGTGTTTTTCATTTGTTTTGAAACAATGAACATTACAGAATGTTCACACGTGAGCTCCCAAAACATGGAGACTGCTAAGATGCAATGTGCTCATCAGCACTGTCAAAATTTTGCTTGCTTCATTTTTTTTTTTTTTTTTTTGCTTTTTTGCTTGCTTCCCCTACAATTGTACAAAGTGACTACAGAAAATGCCATTAGGAACAGGACTCATATCCAGATTTTGCTTTTTGAAATATCAGTTAAGGCTGTGAAACTGGGCTTTGTTACTCTGTGCCAGAAAAGAAGTTTCTTGTGCTGAAGTAGGTTTCCATGCAGATAACTGATATGGATTCTCACTAGCATCAGAGTCCTTGTTCAAGTCTGTTGAACTTTCTGGTTGTGGCTTTTGATGTCCTTGGAGGTACACTTACCTTGTTGAAAGTTACTCATTACTGCACTGGGATAAGAATATTTCTGGTGGTCTAAATGGACTGGTCCAAATTAAAAGATCTCTTTTAGGATAAACTGTTTTGAAAACAGTGTTTAAGTTGACAGTGACCCATTTTCACAATGGTTTCATGTATTTAGCAATATAGAGCCAGCGTGAAGTTGTGGTTTGAGTGTTGGACTATGACTCTGGAGACCAAGGTTTAATTCCCTGCTCAGGCATGAAATCTCTTGGGTGGCCTTGGGTGCACCACATACTTTCAGTCTCAGGGAATAGCAATGGCAAGCCTCTGAAAAAATGTTGCCAAGAAAACCCTGTGATAGGTTGCCATAAGATGGAAAAGACTTGGAGGTGCACAACAACAATATTTAAAGTTAGCTCTTTTTTTGTTGTTAGCTTTTGTTTTACTTTGTCACACATGGAATAAGAATTTTAATAGAATAAGGATGTCTTTTCTGTAATTAAGGAAAACCCTAGAAAACCATCTCTATACACCTAACTTTAGAATGGTTAGTTTCCTGAGAACATTTTATACAGCATCCAAACTTTCTGAGGCTTGAAGTGAGACCTACCTGGTAATATACTTTGTAAATGAAATGCAGCATGAACAATTTTAAAGTGCACAAGGAGGGGCACTTTCTGGGAAAATCAATTTTAACAAATGATATATTGTATCCCTTATTGGAAGAGAAATGTGTATGGTGCATCTTGGAAAACATTCTGTGCACGACATCAGCTCTTTTAGTGCAGTCACTGACAGGCACTGTCTGATGCTGCCTCTTAAATTCATAAATAGAAATCTTTTCTTCCTGGAAAACCTAGACCATCAGACTTGGCATACAGTGTTTATTCTTTTTATTTTTTATTAAATGTATATGCTGGTTAATAAAATGAAATCAATTTCATGTCTAAAATTTGCTTATAAAATATTTACAATTCATCAATGGCATGTAAGGCACACGTTCCCAACCACACACCCAAGGTTGCTTTACATTGTAATATAAAATATCTCCAAATATGTTGAGGTGGGGAGGTAATGAAGAGTTTAAAAACATCTATTTATGTGTACAGTTAGCCCTCAGTATCTACAGATTCTGCAGCCATGGATTCAAATTTTGAGTTTACCATTTTGTATAAGGGATACCATTTTATTATGCCATTGAATATACTGGGACTTGAGTGCTTTTGGATCCTGTTACCAAATCCCAGTAGATACCAAAGGTCCACTTTACAAGTTGTTGTTGTTGTTGTTGTTTGCCTTCAAGTCATTTCCAACTTATGGCAACCTTAAGACCAACCTATTGTGGGGTTTTCTAGACAAGATTTGTTCAGAGGAGGCTTGCCATTGCCTTCCCCTGAGGCTGAGAGCATGTAACTGGCCCAAGTTCCTTTACTAGAGGAAGGCATCCTTCCAGTGCATTGTCCCTCCCGGTGCTCCAGTGGGCAAGAAAATAAACCAGTGATGCTTAAGCAGCCCTCTACAGTGGTAAAGCAACATCCAAGAAATTCAAGTTTGTTTTCTCCCATCCCAAAGGTGCACAAGGTCCTACTCCCACCAACTTCATGTGGTCCTTTGTGGCGGAATACCATGTAGCATTTGGGACTCCCCAGGTGCCCAGTGATCCCATCCCACTCCCCTTCCATAAAAAAAAACCCTGAACAAAATTGTGGAGCTATGATGAGTTAGAAAACATTATGTAATAACATTTTATATGCTTAAAATCTGTATGTAACATTAATTTGTCCAAGGATTCATATATATCTATCAAAGACTAGGATCTACAGGAGGATCCCTACTCTGTGTCCCACTAGTTGAGGCAGTGTGTTTGGATATGAGGGAACAGCCTTCTCTATATAACATCAGCTTATGGAAAACCCCTTCCCCCCCCCCCCCCCCAATAGGCACCAACAATCAAGCCTTTGCGATATAATAGATTTTCTCCAAATCTGCATATGCATTATGGCTTTAAACTGTTTTAAAACTATTTATTTTGGCTGTCTTCGTTTAACTTAATAAATGTATGTGTGCTTGCTGCTGTTGTTGTGTGTCTTCAAGACATTTCCAATTTATGGTAACCCTAAGGTGAGAAATGCCAGATGTTTAAGCTGCGTTTGGGAAAGGAAAAGGCACTAGAGATCTTACTGAAAACATTGGATAATGAAGTACAGCAAAGAATTTCAAGAGAAAATCAGTCTGTGCTTCATAGGGCTGGATCCTGCTTTTTCCAAAAGTGGGTTAAAATCCTGCTGTCCATTTGGCTTGCTCCCAAGGCAGTCCAAATAACCATGGGCAGACCACACCATACAGTGTCACGCCATGCTGCTGGGTAAAAAATTTTGTTGCCTTCCCACCATGCATGTGCATCATCATGCAATCATGCCACCTGCGACCTCCAGGTACCTTCCACATCTGCCCAGATGCCATCCCAATGCATGGCCACCCCTTCAATTAGCCAAACAATCACATGTGCGATGCTCCACCAGTATGGAGCATTAGTGTCCAAGTGATGGATTGGCAAAGCACAATCATGGAGCCCCTCCTCCCCCATACATGTCCCCTTCACCCCATACCCCCCTTGGACTGTCTAACTTGTGTATGTTGCAATTACATCCATTGGAGTTTCCACACTTTCATTGTTTTGTTTTTCTACAGCCTCACACTGGCCTCATGTAAGCGTGGAGATGCACATTTTTCAAGCTAAACTGGATTATCCTGGCTTCTTTTTGTTCTGGTTTTTAGTCCCGAAGCATGGCTTCATTTTTATTTTGCCCATCTGCTTCACCCCATAGATTATAGTAAAGTGTTTGATTCTATAGCTCATGAAAAGCTATGGTTTGTTCTTAAAGAAATGGGTGTGCAACAACATTTGATTGTCCTGATACATAATCTGTACTCAGGAAAAGAGGTTATTGTTAGGGCAGAATATGGAGACACAGTGGTTACCAATTTGCAAGGGGGTGTCAGGCAAGGCTGCATTTTATCACCCTGTCTGTTTAAACTGTATGCTAGACACATCATACATAAAGCAGGATTAGACTCAGAGGAAGGAGGTGTAAAAATTAGAGGAGGGAACAGCAACAATCTAAGATATGACGATGATACTATACTACTAACATAAAATAGCAAAGACCTGGAACAATTACTGAAGAAAATCAAGCAAAAATGTGCAAAGGCAGTTTTAGAGTTAATTTGTTCAGGGGAGTGGGATTGACATTGCCTTCCTCTGAAGCTGAGTGAGTATGACTTGCCAAAGGGCACTCAGTAGGTTTACTTATTCTAAATATTGGGATGATCCTCAAAAGAATGCACTTTCTTCCACACCAGCAGGATTTATGCTACCTCATAGAATATAGTTCTGGTCCAAGGAGCATAGTTTATTTATTTGTATTTAAAACATTTTTATTGTTGTTTTTATGCTAGCAAGAAAATAGATGAGTATTTTCTAGCCCCTGGCTTTTCCATTGTGTAGTATATTGATTAAAATGTGTTATTACTGGTTTTCCCTGGAACCTTTAGGATTTGTTCTTTGGTGAGTGGCTTTTGTTGAAGTTTGAGAGCTTGTGGACTGGGAGCATGACCATTTGACATCTTCACAGTTTCTAAAATCATCAGTGTTGAGGTAGTCTAGGATTACAATGACTGACAGTTCAAAAATACAGTGATCTGTTGTGTCTAACCTGTGTCAAGCTAGAGAATATTTAAATCAATAATAATGCTATCAGAAGTGGAAAATCAAATGCAAAATAATTCCCCGGGCTTCCTATGTATAATGACATTTGCTCTTTTGATGAATTGCTAATGCATTCTTGCACAGGAGAGTTGGCAGAACAGCCAAGTCTGGAATAAAAGGGGCAATGTTGGAAGAACAGATGCTTTCATTGCCCTGGTGTTTACCACATTTATTTATTTATTTATATGTAACATTTACAATCCATCTTTTTTTCCAGCTGTAATCTAGCAAGGATTGCTTTTCACTTTTAAAACCCTACTCAACCCCCCATGTTATTTGACACTGAAACCATATTTGAATGTCAAGATAAGGCCTGGTTGGACATATTGGGAAGAAGCCTGTGAGAATTTCTATGAGCTCATGCATTTCCCCCCTCCTCCTTTCCTTTTCTGCAAGATGTTTCTTTTCTGATAGATGCTCATAAGCTTTCATTTCTCTTTTTGACTAAGTGCATTGCCCTGTTGCGCAGATTGGCAAACCATGAATTATGAAAGTGATGTTTTTCAACAAATCATTGTTAGGTTAACCAGAGATGGCTGGTGGCTTACATACTTGTGTCTATGTGTATGTGTGTGTGAGAGAGAGAGTGAAAGAGGGAGAGAGAAAAAAAATATGTTCTGGATTTTATCTCAAATTTTTAAAAGTGCTATCCAAGGTGCTGACACTATTTTTTAGGGTTATGGCTCCAGCACACAGGGACATCATTTATAATTCAGACCCAAATCCAGTGTAGATTCATCCCCCTAATGCCATGTGAGCCACTAGCTACTTCTGTAAAGGAAAGCTATGGGCCAAGAAGTCTATACCTTATAATCTATAAAGTCACCAGTCCTGTCTGTCTACTTAGCCTGGCCCAAGAAAATCCAAGACCTTATAGCAGTGATGGCAAACCTTTTAGAGACCCAGTGACTAAACTACAACCCCAAACCCACTTATTTATGACAAAGTGCCACGTCACTCTGGCTTTCTAGTAACAATCTCTGGCAGATTTTGTGCTGAGGCAATGTGTGCCCACAGAGAGGGCTCTGAGTGCCACCTCTGCCATACATGCCAGAGGTTCACCACCACTGCCTTATAGGACATCTCGGGGAACTAGAGCAACAAGGAAGAAAGTCTTGAATCCTCTGTTTTTAGAGTGCCAGGGTAGAAATCAACCAATGAATGAAAATATTAGACACTGGTTGCACTATTGAGACTACCTTAAACAAGGCTAGAAGGCTAGATGTTGTCCTGTGGCAGAGAGACTGGGGGTGGGTGGGTGGTCATTGCTTCATTTAAGCTCTCCTGGGAGGGACTAAGTTCTTGACTTTTGCCAATCTACTCAGAGAAGGGGATGGTTCCTCTTTTTGATTAAGGTTCAGTTCTTGCATCTTCCATGGATAAGTTTACCCAAGATTTTTTGGTCAAATTTTTGACTAAAATTTCTAGACTTATACATGAGTATATACAGTTAATAATCATAGGTTCCCAGATGATCCCAGACTGTACTGTAATTGTTAGGAAGTAAATCCTTGTAGGGATATATAGGCAATAAATATTTGGCAAAGGTATAATTTTGGTGCACTTGAGGTAAGAAAGGCACATTTTGCTGGATCCATCTGCTAATGCATATAATTCTTAATTAAACTGGACAACTTCACCAGTTCATATTTTATGCATATGTGGGAGTTTAATATAACCACAACTAAAAGGTTTGGTCTGAGAGCTTTGCAACTTCCTGTAGCACTTTAACAAAGCACTTTTAACTTAACTGATGTACTTAATATTACTATCATGCCTGTTCAAAATGCTATACAGCAGTTCCTCTCAAGCTATCTGATGTGAGGGATCAGATTTCTCCACCCCACCTCAGTGTGACATGAACTGACACTGTATTTGTGCCTAATAGCTGCATTTGATTCTTTCTTCCCTGGAAACCTGCCAGAAATGAGCAGCTCTTGGACCAGCACAGTGCATGGAACACCACTCTATGCAGCAATTTTGTGGAGATTTTAAGCAAAGAGAAATATTTATTCCCACTCTCTTGTATCCATTTAGTCCTCTTCTAAGTCTGGATTATCAATACTATCCTATACATTTACATTTGGCAGTAAATCTCAGTGTTTTCAGTGGAGCTGATGCGTATAAGATTTCATCATTGGGGTGTGAGATCCATCCCAACGCTGGAAATTGAATTTAGTTTACAGTACTATCAGCAGGTTGGGAATGACCAGCATATCTGTCCAGATATATTTGTTGCATCTGCACAAAGGACACCGACTCAATTATTATGGATGAAACA
>CM034706.1:156921278-156950235 GCA_020142125.1 Phrynosoma platyrhinos | reverse complement strand
CTCAAAGAAAATCCCTTGCTAACAGTATTTAAGTCTGCTGGTTATAAAGTCCGCGCGCCACTAGGCACGCAACTCTGGCAGCAGTTATATAGAGCTAACTGCCTAGCCCACCCCCTATTGACTTGCAAATGCCACTCAACAAAGCCCCACCCGCTGAGTCACAGTCACACTCCCCCCCAAGTGTTTTTAAAAAGAATTTAAAAACTTACCCACTCAAATGGCTACCTGGAAACTGTTTTCTTCCTCTTTCCTAGAAGCAATTGGCCTGGAAAGCTTCCTTCTCTGTCTCCTTTCCTGGCAGAAACTGCCTAGAAGCTTCTTTCTCTTTCTCCTTTCTGTTAGAAAGTGGCCTGGAGAGCCTTCTCCTCCTCCTTCTCCTGTCCTGGCCAAAACTGACTGGATTGTCTAGTTTGGTGCCACATGCCAATCTGAAACAATCAGTGATCTAGTTTGTTTCTCTCCCAAAAAGCCAGAGGAAGAATCCATGGTTTATTTTAGGATTATCCAAACAGGGCATTGTCAATACATCTTCAGTAAGCCATGATCCACCACCACTACCCCAGGAATCTGCTATATTTAGATTTCTAGATGCATCTATTGAAATTAAAAAGCAAGTCACACTATTTTAGTGAAAACTATATGCATTCCAGACATGAAATAGTTTTTAAAAAGATCGCTCATCAAGAAAGAGATTCTTATTGAGAGATGATACCCTGTGTCAGAACATCACAGAAGCTGGCTTTTCATTTAGCAAGACCTGAGGTTGCCAGAGGTCTTCTCATTTACATTTCTAAAGATGGATCACAGACATTAGGGCTAATTGGGAAGTCTCCTTGTTTGTTACACTGCTATCTAGTAAATGATACATTTTTCATACCATATACCACATACCTTGAAATGTTCCAGTCTTAGAGCAGGGTTGGTCAACTTCAATATCCACAAGGGCCACACTGTTTTACATCCTACAGTACAGAGACTGAACTATGCTGTTCTATGCAGTCAAGTTCTGCAGTAAAATTGGCATTACTACCCAGTGTGCATTTCATAGATAAGAAACATATGGGATCATATAGTATTCAACGCAAGTAGGAAGAAATTAGATTATGGTCCTCATTTGAACAGTTGGATGATTTATGTTATACCTCTTTTAGTGTATACCAATTGCTTAGATTCTGACAAAGAATGCACAGGCAAAGATACTGGACAGGATTTAGGAGCAGTACACAAATGGGGACAACAGATCAGAAAGCAAGTTCAGCAACGATTATTTCTTTATTTATCTACTGCCTTTTCCCCAGTTTGGGACTCAAGATGGCTAACAAATTAAAAATTAAAAGACACAGCCACGTTAGTCTGGAAAATCAATATACAAAGGGATCTTACAGCACCTTTGAGACTAAGTGAAAGTCATGAGCTTTCTTCGACTTGAGCCTACTTCCTCCTAAAAATGCTTCTGAGGGAGTAGGCTAAAGTCTACAAAAGTCTACAAAAGTTCATGCTACCAACTTCTTTCTTTCAGTTAGTCTCAAAGGTGCTGCAAGATCCCTTTGTAAGCAAATAAAAAATAGTTAAAATTCACAGAACATAAAAGTTACAAAATGATTAAATTATCCAAAAATTTAAGCCAAGGCCTTGTCTACATGGGCAATTTACCCCAAATTCTTTCTCCTGCCCCCTGGGCTCACTTTGTTCTATTTACATGTCACAGGGCTAAAACACTGAATCAGTTCTTGACTGTCTTCACAATGCCTGTGCCCTGTCCAGGCTTCTTCCTCTTAACTCATGTCTACACTACTCACCTTTTGCTGTGGTATTTCTGCTCTATTCAGAGTAGTGGTGGTGGCTGCCTTTTAACTCACAATCCCCACAAGCTGCCCAGTACCACAGCAGAGGGTGCAAGTCACTCTGAAGTCATACTTTGTTCTCGAAGGAAACAACATGTAATTTTAGCAATTTTCTTCCTTCTGTGCAACAGAAACTTCAAAAACTGCATAGTTTTTGAAGACTGGGGCATATGTGCAAAAATTGTACATGGTATTTTTACACAGGGAAAGAAAATTGTGCATAGAAAATAATATTTCTGCACAAGAAATTGTGTAAATTTTGCACAGAATAAGTTCCAAACTGCAAAGATCCTCTAGGTGGTGGGTTTTTTACCATTATCTTTTTTTTTAATCTGTGTGTGTGTGTTTGTGTGGTGTTCCTTCAAGTGATTTCTGACTTATGGTGATCCTAAGGGAAACCTGTCATGGGGTTTTCTTGGCAAGGTTTGTTCTGAGGAGGTTTGCCATTGCCTTCACCTGAGACTAAGATAGTGTGACTGAGAGATGTAACTTGATCAGTGTGTTTCATGCCCAAGAAGGAATCGAACCCTGGTCTCCAGAGTCTTGGTCCAACATTCAAATCACTCTGCCATGCTGTGATTTGTAAGAAGCTGTGCAACAGTGATATCTTTATTAGGGTGCACAGACAGTATAACTTGAGGAACTGGTGAGCATGAAGCATTGTTTCCCATTGCATTATCAATTGTGTAATAGTGCAGTCTGATATGCCTCAGGATGTTATCACACCAGGGGTCTCAAAGCGGCAAGAAAATTGGCATGGAATCAATCCAGAACCATACCGGAATGGCCCGTGTCATCAGACAAGAAAGCAGCATCATACCGGAATGGTTCTGGATTGATTCTGGTCGCGGCAGCTGTAATTCCTCTTTGAAAGAGGAATTGCAAAGAACTGGGATGATGCAGCAATGCACCAGGGATGATGCAGGAATGGGCGGGGTTTGCTGCGACGTCGTCTGATCACAGGGGCAAAGGATCCGGAATGATGCAGCGATGGTGCAGGGATGGGGCTGCTTTAGACCCCATGTGATAACGTCCTCAGATGCAACATAACTCGTGTCTCTCTCTTCGCTGCTTCTGAGTGATGAACCAGAACAGCAATGTGCAGTGTGCAGGCATCCTTGGAATTCAGCTGATGTTGAAAACTTGACACAGCATCCACTAATCATCATGTTCCAAGTGTGTTTCATCTCTTAAGAAGCCATTGTATGATCCTTAAACAGGTTAAATCTTCAGGATGGGAAATGTTTGGCCCTTCAGAAGTTGATGGTCTTCAACTCTCAGCAGTGCCACCCAGCATTGTAAGGAAAGCTGGTAAGAAATGTTGATAGGTGGTTCAGTGGCATCCGCTGACCCAGTTTTGCCCACTCCTGACCTAGTTCTTTGCTAGAGTTTCTATATGTCACTGGTACAAAGATATCTCTGCTGTAAGGGATGCTTGATTTCAGGACAGTTATTTATACTTTTTGAAGAAACAGCAACATTTATTTATTTACCTTAAGGGTTCTCACCATCCCATAATGGTGCTTGTATGTATGTCCTTCTGTTTGTGTGTTCAAAGTGTCACAAATCCTATGGAAGACAACTCCACAGCACACTGAACAATGCAGGAAAAAGATCACAGGAACAACTAAGGGAAAAGGAACCCCCGACCAAAGATGTTACATTTCTGGAAATGCAGAAACCATTTTTTTTCTGGAATCTTCAGAAACTTGGAAGATATGCAATATTAGCACCCTTTATAATTTAAAATTCATTTTGTTACTTGGGAAACATAAAATATATTATGGCTGTCTCCTTTTGCTTAATCTCAACTAGAGTAGACCTATTCAATTAATTTTTTTAATTATGAATCACTATGTAAGTAACTTCCATTGATTCATTGGGTCTATTCTTGTGGTGGTGGTGGTGGTGGTGGTGTGCCTTCAAGTCATTTCCAACATATGATAGCCCTAAAGTGAGCATATCACAGAATTTTCTTGGTAAGATTTGTTTGAAGTGGATTTGTCTTTGCCTTCCTCTGAAGCTGTGAAAATGTTATCAGCCCATGGGCTTTCCATGGCTGAGTGGGAATTTAAACTCTTGTCTCCCAGAGTCCTAGTCCAACACTCAGAGCACTATATCATATTAAGTCTACTCTAGTCAGAATTGACTACAGGGTGTCAGCCTATGTATAACTTGGTGTAGTATAAAATTATCATGTGTGATTTAATAAAATTGCAATTTATTCAGAAAATAATTAGAAATTGAATTTACTTTTTAAATTTTTATGTTATCACAAATGGAGCTACAGTGGTCCCAAAATGTCAAGAACACCTTAATTGTAAGAGACATCCTTGGTTTTGAGGAACAAGTAACCTTTCCCCCCTCTTAAAAAAAGAGAGAAAAAATTAACATGAGTAAAGCAAAGAAAGCTATTTTGTCTCCTTTTGTTCTCCATAGTGCCAAGTATACATAACGCACTTATTCCTAAGACAAAAGAACTGAAGACCAGGAAATACAACAGTGTGTGATACTGTATGAAGTATTCAAAAATATCTATCTGCTATATAGTTTTTACAAATAACATCAGGGGAGTAAATATGGGAATGAACCAGTGTAGTCTAGTGGTTTGAGCAGTGGACTATGACTCTGGAGACCAGGGTTCAATTTTCTGCTTGTCCATGGAAGCCCATGGGGTGACCTTGGGTGAGTCATGCATTCTCAATCCCAGAAAAACCTCATGATAGAGTTGTCTTAGGGTCATCATAGTTGGAAATGACCTGAAGGCACACAACAACAACAACAACAACAACATTTGAGAACACCTTGCCTTCAATATTTCATTCATCATTGTAAAAGAAAGCATGCCATAAACAAATTTTTTAAAAGAAAAAATACTTTGGGGAAAAATCTTGATTTGTTCCAGTTTTCCTCTGGGTCTTCACATCTCTAGCCCATATCTCAAGGTGGCTTGGGGGGGATAATGCCCCACATTTTTAAATACAATAGCAGCCAGGCTACTCCAGATAGCCAAACTACTGCTCTGAGTAATGGCTGCAAATGTTTCTACTTTCAAAAGAAAAGGGGGGAAAGTAGACTTGCAAATAATACCCCACCTGAAAATTCTATAATTATCCCTCCCCCTCAAAAAAAAAAAAAAAAACACCAAGATACTATCTTTGGGAGGATAGTTTTTACCTTAAAAGTACTTTTTATTCAGAAGCTGGGCTGAATAATCATTAGGCCAGAAGATGGGGGAATGCCATCAGAAATATTTAGGTGTAGCTTTTTAATAACACTAGATCTCTATATTGAAAATATACAATTCACATTTTAATCTTCAAAATGAATTCAATATATATTTTAGGACTCTGAAGTACTAAGCTATGAAAACACATATACCTTGATCCTGACAGTGTCATAACTGTGGTCTCCTGTACATTAAGTGCCACGATCTCCTCACCATAGTTGTAAAGCAGACTCTAAATTTTCCTCAACTTTCATGAGAAAAGGCATCTACATGTCCCATCAAGAAAATGATTAGCTGTTCTGTGACTCCTAATTTGGGCTTTATCTGTTGTATTCTGCAAAATACACTATTTCCCATACAAGAACATTGTTCTTTGCCCAAAAATATGGGAAGGGGGGGTGGAGGGAGTTACACAAACAGTATTGAAGAGTGGACAATTGTCAAAATTATCCCCAGCAAACAAACAAACAGTCTACCTTCTCCATTAGCTCAGCCAGTAGGAGAGAAAACCTTTTGAAATGTCCACATTGTATGCAAGAATGAAATAAGTGACAATTTACATCTCTTGATCTGAACACTTGATCAATATTGATCAGCATTGTCAAGATTGATCATTATGATCCATCTGCACAAAGAAAAAAGAAATGGGTATCTGTAAAACTGGCCTTTGCCACCATCATTCAAATGGCAATTATCTCATTGGTGGTCCTTTCAGATAAGGAGGAGACCAACTTATTTCTGGACTACAAACAAGACTTTGGACTAGAACATGACCAATCCGTCACTAACAGCTATGATTGTTAGTGCTGGAGGGAGTTGTGGTCCAAAAACATCTGGGGGGGGCCACATATCCCCCCCATTCCAGGTGCTGGACATAGGTTCTCTAATATTCCAAGCATTCCTTTTAAAAATTGCATCTAGTAGAGAACATTCTTGCATCTAGTAGAGAATTGCATCTAGTAGAGAACATCCTTGAGAACTCACCTGGAGTTTTTTTTTTATTGTTTTTTTTTTGCACAGAGAATCTATTTTATTTGGAGGATTTAGCAAAAGGACTACAATTCACTGGATCTGTGTTCTGGTGGGGCATGATTTTCTTCCTTTACCACTCCCAGACTACAAGAAGAAAAGCTGACTATGTCCCAATTGAGGAATTTCCAAGCTCTTTGTCAAGACAATGTGACAGCTTTTTTATTCTCCTTTTGATGCTTTTGTTTGTTCTTCGTTTAAAGGGAGATTTTTTTAAAAAATGGCAGGAAATGTCAAACTTAAATGTTCTAAATTATGCTTCTGGGAATTTTGTATCCTCTTCAGAGACAGTGATGTCATTTCCATGGCAAAAGAGTACATAATATTTTTGCAGCATGCCATTAAATAATATCAAAGGATTTGTTTTTCTTAGAAAATGATTTTTTCCTTAGAAGAGGACCTTCAAAAATCTTGCACAGCTATACAGGAACAATTATGATTATTTTTCTTGGCTTCAGTCTAGCTATATATAAATTTTCAAAAGCAATATGGATGATTCATTGAAAAGAACGAGTGAGAAGGTGTTGAAAGGGAAGTATACAGAATTCAGTGTAATACCCAGTTTGTATTGATGGCACTGGGTGTCAAAAATAAGAATATAACAAAGAATCCTGAGGTGTCAGACCAAGGGCCTATCTAACTGAATGTTTCACTTTTGCAATGGACAACCAATGGTCTATGAGTAGTCCTTCAGAAGAAAATGAACTGCAGCTACATTGTCCTGTTCATGGTCCCCAGTAACTGACAGATGGTAGCATAGTGTCTCCAATATAGGAGAAAATATGTAGCCATTATGGCCTACGTTTTAAAAGTTAGCGGAAAACCTCTCCTTTGTCATGCTATTCGACAACTCTGAGATCTGGGCTGCTGCCACACTGCAAAATTAATGTCATTTGGCACTGTTTTAAATGCCATGGCTTAGTACTGTGGAATTCTGGGATTTGCAGTTTGCTGTGACACCAGAGCTCTCTGACAGAGAAAGCTAAAAATCTCACAAAACTACAAATCCTAGAATTCTATAGCATTGAGCCATGGCAGTTAATTCTGCAGTGTAGATGTAGCACTAGTTGTATTCATGAAGCTACATTGAAGTTACTGGATAGAATGATTTATTGATTTAAGCATTAGACTGTTTGTTAGGTTTTCAAGGAAAATGGCATATGTTGCTGTGGTTGCCTCTTAGCAGCACATTTTATTGCTGGATCCTTTCAAAGTCTTCTGCTACACTGCAGAAATAAAGCAGTTTGACACTACTTTAACACCCATGACTTAAAGCTATAGTTTGCATTTGTAGTTTGGTGGGACACCAGAACTCACTGACAGGTAAGACTAAACATCTCACAAAACTACAAATCCCAGAATTCCAGACCATGTAATCTTGTCAGTTAAAATGGTGTCAGACTGCTTTATTTCTTCAGTGCTGATACACCCAAAGTCTTCTTTATATAATGTAGATTCTCTTTTTTAAACAGGCAGTTCTCAGATGCTCTGGACTGTAAGTGCCAAATTGGAAGAGGCTGTCCTAAAGATGGATTAAAGCTTCAGTTAAATTTTACTACTGATCTGAACCTCTCTTTTTCACTTCCCATATCCCCCCCCCCACATACATCCTGATCACTCACCCTTCAAATACTATGGATTGTTTGTCTGGATTGAAGAGCTAAATCAAGAATGATGTATTTATCCAAGTACCTAGACTGGATAAAATAGTGTAGGGGGTTTTTTTTTACTTGCAGATTTTCCACTTTCACGGGGACCCTGCACCCCTAACCCCAGCAAATGTAGATTTGTTGTTGTTGTTCTTAACTGCCTGCGCATCAATCTTGACCCATGGCAACCTATGAATGAGACATCTCTAGGCCCCCCCCTGTCCTCTACTGCCCAGCTCCTGCAAACTCATATTTGTAAACTCTTCAATAAAATCCATCCATCTGGCATATGGCCTTCCTCTCTTTCTGCTTCCCTCCACCTTTCCTAACATTATTGTCTTTTCCAACGATTCATGCCTTCTCATGATGTGTCCAAAGTATGACAGTCTGTCATCTTGGCCTCTAGGGATATTTCTGTCTTGATCTGCTCTAGGACCCATTTGTTTGTCCTTTTGGCTGTCCATGGAATCCTCAGTACTCCTCTCCAGCACCACATCTCAAATGAATTGATTTTGTAGTAGATTTACACAGAAGGAAATCTCAGAGTTTTCATTGGGTCTTATACCTATGCATAGGTTTGTTCATTTATTTATAATCCATTTATCCTTCAAAGGGTTCAAGGCAATGCATTTTTTCTGTCAACTGTATTCTCACAACAACATTATGAGATACATTAGACAGACAGAGAAAGAAACTGGACCAAGTTATAGATCAGAGCCAGTTTAAACTGGAGCAAACCATCATCCAATAACTTAAGGATGAGCAAAGTGTGATCCATGGGATGCATGTGGCGCCTTAACATCTTTTTTACAGCACCCAGGCCTCCCGTGGGGCTGCAAAATAAATCTTATCCACAGATGGTCATTGGCACTCTCCCTCAACTACAATTTGAAGTACTGAACAAGCCATTCCTAATTTGATACTGCTAACACCATTGCTGGAAGCCTGATTCACCCTGTTTGCTTTTCATTTTTTCTTTTTCTTCCTTTAATGCATTTTTTCAAAAGCAGCTGGTGGCTTCCCTGTCCTTTCTAACCATTTCCAAGTTTCACAGGCTTATCACTGGCAAAAGAGATGAAAGAAATAGAACCTGAGGAATAAGAAGCTTAAGGATCTATGCTGAGGCCAGAGAGGAGACTCAAAGCTGCAGAGTCAGTGCATAGAGATGTTGGTGTAAAATTCAGAAATCTCAGATAGGTCAGCATTTAACTCAAGATAAAGTGACAAACTGGGCCAAGAGAACTATTGGCTTTTTTACACTCTTGACATATGCAGGGAGGGGGGTATCTCTCTGTGTTGTGTTCTTTGCTTGTTCAGTTGCATTTCTCCCTGGTATAAATGATTTATTAGTGAAGATGGAGAATATGAGGAGAATACAGCCAGAGTATTCTTTCAAGGCAATCACACTAGCTTGTGATTTTCTCTTCTCACTGAAACTCTTAGTGAGTGGAAAGAGCACGACATTGCTACTCGTCACATATTTATGCATCATCAGAAGTACAACCCCACATCCTCACCCCAATTAAACTTAAGTACTTGGATTTAAACGAATTCAAATTCACCAGCTTCAAGGAAGATCCAGTCTGTTTATGTCCTAGCACTTCACCTTAACAAGGCAGTAGATTGAGCTGTTTGCTAAGCAAGAGTTTACATTTATTCTCAACCACCTAGTCAGTCATGATCGACATTAAATTAGGCAGGCTTTGAATCCCTATAAAGCACCTCACAGTACTTGGAAGCTGAAAAACAAGTATAGAATTTGCACATAGGACTTCATTCTGATAAGACATTTTAATAATCCAATGTTTCCTGATCTTCAAAAACTACTTTTTTTCTGGGAAAGAAATGGTGGCAAACCCCAATACATAAATGTCATTCAGTAACTTTAAAAAAATTAGTGCACTACCATGTGTCTGCACAGAAACATGTAACTTTACCCAACAAATTTATTCAATTCAGTAAATTGATTTTTTCCCCAAATGGAGATAAGAGGCCAATGTATGGTAATGATTAAACTAATGGTGGTGCAGTGGTTAAATGTCTGTACTGCAGCCACTCACTTGCAAACCATAAGGTTGTGCATTCAATACTAGCCAAGCACTCAGGCTCGACTCAGGCTTGCATCCTTCCAAGGTCGCTAAAATGAGTACCCAGCTAGTTGGGGGCAATTAGCTTACACATTGTAAACCACTTAGGGAGTGCTTAAGTGCACTGATAAGCAGTATAGAAATGTACTTGCTATTGCTATTGCTACAAGCAGTGGGCAACTGCCAGGAATTGGGACTGCATGCCCCTCCAGCCCAAGACTCCTTGTTACTCCTTTGTTTCAACCCAAGAAAATTTGTGGGAGCAAAAAGTAG
This sequence comes from Phrynosoma platyrhinos, assembly GCA_020142125.1. Taxonomy (NCBI): domain Eukaryota; kingdom Metazoa; phylum Chordata; class Lepidosauria; order Squamata; family Phrynosomatidae; genus Phrynosoma; species Phrynosoma platyrhinos. Next base: position 156,940,124 of record CM034706.1, on the reverse strand, counting down.
TTTTTTTTTTCATTCCCCACACCTTGGGGGGACCTCTATTGGCCATTTCACTGTCTTTTCTGGCATTTTTCATCTCCCATCTATTTTAAGGGATGTTGTGGTCTTTTTTTCCCCAAATCAGGAAATGATCAGATAATTGCTCAAGTACCTTTCTATTTGAAAATCCCAAAACTTTGGAGAGGGTATAGTAATAGAGGTACCTTCCTGCACATGTGGTATGATTGTCCAAAAGTATTTGCATTTTGGCTTTCCATACTTAATTTAGCTTCACAAATCACTCAACAAAAAATTGTCCCTTCTTTAGAATTTTTATTGTTTTCAGTGTTTATTAATGAAAACAAAACATTGTGTTATAAAGATATTATTGCATTTTTGTTCGCATTGGCCAGGATAGAGATTGCCAGGACTTGAAAAACTGGGAGGATCAATATGACTGATTGGTGGTCCCAATTTTGGAATTTTTGGCTCATGGAAAAGCTCACTGATCAGTCTAGAAGGTTGTGGGGTTGCAATCCTCTGCTTTTTGAAACACAATGATTTCCACTTAGAGCTTATCTCAATGATGTTGGAGCAGATGTGGATCTTCCTTTGTAATATAGCCCGCTTTGGATGGATGTGTTGGCACGAAGATGGTGTCTCTTTGCTCTGAGCCCATCCCTTTATTATGTAATGCTGCCCTTTTACATCCCACGTGACCTTGAATCTCTGTTATTGGTTTTTAAATGCCTGTACTTTAGCTTGTTTTTGTCTGCATTTGTTTCTGTTTCCTGCCCTTTTTTGGTTTTTATTCATATCCCTGGTTTGTAACTTTTTAAAATAATAAAGTGGTGGGAGAAAATCCCAACACTTACCCTCCTAGAGGCAAGCATTCCAATCAGACTCCAAACTCCTGTCTATTCCATGCACAAAATGGGGAAAGTTGTGGGGGTTTTGGTCATATGGGATTTATGTATTTATTTCATTTATATCAACCTTTCTCCCACAGTGGGGACCAACATGGTTCACAAAAGAATCAGCTAAAACCCAAAAGTACAAATTTAAAAACTATTAAAACCATCGCATTTAGAACAGCATAAAATCAATTTAAACACATGCAAAGTTTTTTTTTAAAAAAAAAAACCACATTCCAGTAAAAAGCCTCCCTATAAGTGATTACCTATTAAAAGCTTGCCAAACCAAAACGATGTTTGCTTGATGGCAAAAGAAGAGCAGGAAAGGGGACAACCTAGTCTCCTATGGAAGAGATTTCCAGAGGATGGGAGCAGCACTGAGAAGGCTCTCTTCCCTGTTCTCACCAAGTGAGCCTGTGATGGTGGCAGAACCAAGGAAAAGCCCTCCCCCATATATCCTAAGATTCTGGCAGGTTTGTATGTGAGTCTGAGATTTCAGTGGGAGTATAACCCCCTCCAACACAACACAAGTCTTTATTCCCTGATCTCCCTTTCAACTGACCAGGAGCACCACTCTCTTTCCTGGATTTTCAGTTCATTTTCCCTCAGTCAATTGATTACTAACAAGAGAAATCGGTTCAGTACCAAGACAGCTTCCTTGGAATCAGAAGGATAGCAAAGAGTTGGGTATTATCAACATATTGGTGACCCCAACCCCAAATTCTGGATGAGCAGTTTGATGTAGGTGTTAAACAGCTCGAGGTACAATACAGAACTCTAAGGGACCCCACATGCCAATGGCCAGGGTGCTGGAGTATCCCAACACAACCACCTGAGTATGCATCTCCAGGAAGGATGGAATGATTACAGATCAGTGCCTCCAAGCCCCATCCCAGAGAGGTGGCCCAGAATGATATCATGATTGGTGGTATCAAAAGCTGCAGAGAGGTCCAGCAGAACAAACAGGACACACCTTCCCTGTCCAGTTTCCTGCATAGATAATCCCCCAGGATGACTTAAGCTAAATTGAACTAGATCTAGATCAGTGGTTCCCAAACTTTGTTCCTACATGAATTTTGAACTTCAGCTCCCAGAATTTCTGACTTTTTGCCAAGTTGGCTGTGGCTTCTGGGATCTGATGTCCAAAACAAAGGAAGGACCAAAAGTTGGGAATCACTGATTCATCCAGAAATACCTAAAGTCTTGAGGCCAGCACATACTCCAGAACCATGCCCAAATATGGAATGTTAGAGACTGACTATCAAGATTCATAGATTTAGATAATATATTTATATTCTTGAAATATAGATAGTTGTACTTAAATATGAGATCTCATTCACCAGAGGGTGAAAACTACATATTATGGTAGCAGACACATTTAGCACTTTCTTCCCTGTTCCCTGTAACATCCTACCCTGGATTCTTTTGCAGTCATTTTTTTCCTCAGGTATTACAAAATACGTGAGGAAAGCTGACATACTGAGCAGGCTGTGAAGAGGTAATTAGTGGCTGTGGAGAGAGTTTACACTCTTCCCATCCATAGATTCTCATAGTCTCTTGCCGCAAAAACAAAAAACAAAATACTCTTGTTGCACCTTAAAAACTTTTTTAATAAAAACAATATTCGATAGAATCTTTCTGAGCTACAGTTCACTTCATAACAAAGACTCTTTGTTGTTTCTGTCCACACGCACATATTCCTTTGGCTTGACAGACTGGGAGATTTTGCATGCACAAACTGGAAAATGTATAAACTGAGAAAACCAATGAATGTAAAATTTAAAATGGCAGCAATAAGGATATGAGGAAAATCATCTGTCATTCTTTCTACCAAGGCAGCACAGTATAAGGCCTGTAGGCCAATGACAGACCCTTAGCTATTTATGGGCCAATGTCTCCTGTTTGTGCTCCTTTCCATTATATTGTGGTAGCAACTTAAATTAATCCATATATTTTTGGAGCACATGTAATTGTAGACATGCAGGCATGTATCTTTATTTTCTTTCTCTATCTCTATGTCTTTGTGGCAACATCTAAAGATTGCCAAGAGTTTTATAATCAATCCAAAGTACTCTGTAGTGTTTTAGGCAGAATATGAGAGTATAAACAATAAATAAGTCATATAACTAGATGCCCTGAGAAGAGCAATACAGGAAGGGAAATGACTGGAACATTTGCAGTAAGCTATAGGAAAACAATATTTTCATATATATACACACATATGCAGTGGCTCAAGTGATTAAGATGCTGACTCTGTTGATTGCAAGATTTGACATGACCCTTGTGGTAAAACAATTCCATGAGAAGCTTATTCTGTGAAACACAGTGTTTCAAGGATGCCTCTGTCTTTGGTTTTCCACCAGTACCTTGGGGAGCTGGGTGACTGGAGGTCAGGAAGCAAAATCTCAGTCATGATCCTTTATAGCTTCTACCCAGCTGAATGGGAGAACTTCGGCAGTGGGTTCTTGGTGCAGAACTGATGGGTCATGACTGCTGCCCACTGCATAATTCCCTGACAGTTCCCCAGCATCCGTGATGTGCTGGATGTGAACTCACTCAAGATGCCTGAGGCCCCACAGCAAATCTTCAGCATCCAGGAATCCATGGCTGACCTGCATTATAACCCTGTGACAATTGAGAATGACATCCATTTGCTCAAATTGAACCAGTCATTAAATTTCAGCCTGGAGATCAAGAGATTTCAGCTCCTCCAAGAAAGCAGCTAGAAACCTCTTCCCAGAAACCTGAAAAATTGGTGATTGGAGCAACAACTTGAATTATGGGTCAGCTCCCACAAAGCTGATGGAAGCCAAGGTGACTCTGGTGGACAGTTAAACATGAAATGCATCATGCACAAGCCATGTGTATAGTGGGATGAGCTGTGTGTCTCCTACACCATTCCAGCTCTGTGTGGCTTCTGCTCAAGAGACTCTGAGGACTTCTGGTTTGTGGAACTAGAGTTCATGGTATCATGTCCTTCAGTGGGAAGAGGTGTGGAGATTGTGGGTACTATGATGTCTACACTCAGTTCTCTAAATACATCCCCTGAGTTTGTCACATCTTTGAGACATTTTAATCAGAGGTCTCCAAAAGAGCTATATTGTACTCCCACAGAAAGTCTCCTCCACCCTGTTCCTTTGAAAAGGAAACATTTAAGGTCATTCACAATAAATAAATATTATTATTATTATTATTATTATTATTATTATTATTATTATTATTTATATCCCATCCCTCTGCAGAGTAATCAGGGTGGATTACAACATTAAAATTTCCATACCGATATATTAAACAGAACATAACATCCTGAATCCCACCTGTCCTTTAAGAAGTAAGGATTCTTCTTATTCTAGGCCCAATGGTGCTGGGCCTAGTGTCTCTCCCCCAGATGACATCGGATGGAATGGAGGGAGAGGTCTTCTTCCATTAATAAAGATGTAAAATGGAGCTGGAAGCCTGGGTAAAGTGTTTTGCCAAATAAAACCTTTTTTTTTTGCAAGGTTTACTTGTAGTTGGATTTAAAACATGCTTCCTATGAAACTCTTTCATTTTTATCAAGAGTCTAAAGTTCTGTCAGTTTTTCCCCAAGATACCTTATGGATTGTCTATCCATTTCAAAATATCATCTTCTATTGGGACTAAAGCAAGGGACTCAGAGATTTACACCTTCAAATGTTGAAGTAAAGAACCTAAAGAAAAAAAGAGTTCCCAGCTGAAATTGGTTGTGAAGGCTGACTATACAAGAAACTGTGAAATTTAATTATTGGCTCATTTAGGAAGTGATTCACTGTGATTTTAATTTGCTTATTAATTGAAGTGAGCTCTCTCTCTCTATCTCCATATATAGAGAGAGCTCCATATATAGAGAGAGGAGGGGAGGGAGAGAGGGAGAAAGAGAGAAAACTATGGTATAGTGACACCACTGAGTGGCAGATGTGACCCCCTCAGGCTACTGAACGTTGTCCACCCTTGCCCAACATAATGGTCAGAACTATTTCAGGTCTACAGAAAAAATCTCCATGATTTGAATACTGTTAAGACAGGGTCTGAGCACTCTCCCTGAGCCATTACAGCCCTCACTGTCAGCATATTCCCTTATCATTTCAGTAGCAGCCAATAGTGGATTGAAGACACATTCCATGTTATCATATTAAGAGCTTGAAAAAGTTGGCTTTTGGATGACAACTCCCACAGTCCCAAGCCAGCATGGTGAGTGGCATACTGGATAGGGGAATCTAAGTGCTGTGGTTCCAAAAAGTAAATTTTTTTTCAAGCTTTGATAATCTCATGGTATAGGTAAGTGTGTTTAAAGGAAAAGGATTTGACAGTCAGCTGTTGTGTTTGGTAGTAGTCCTGTGCTGAGCTTAACATTTAAAATTGATCCACAAATGATTGAATTAAACCCTTGGACCCAAAAAAAATTTTTTTTTAAAAAAAATGGAGCCTTTGGCTCTTCATGTGGCAGTATGTCTTTAATTAAGAAGGGAAAGACAAGTGTATCAGGTTATGTTGAACCTGAGGCCACAGAAATAGCTTTCTCTCTACCATTTGTCTCATTTAAAATTCACAGGCCACAAGGATCTGTCTGTCATTTGTGGTTAGAAGTCAACATTCTTTTCCCTTTTAGTTGGAGTGCACTTGTCCTTTTTGTTCTACTTTGACACTGACACCATGTTTTGCTTCACTTTGAACACAAAAGCGCAAGCACCCCGTGCTGCTTGAACATTGGTGTCACTTACTCCACCTGAAATTAGCATTCCCCAGCTCCAGCTGGCATATTTATACCAAGCGTAACGTCCCAACTTTGACAAGTTAGGAAACAAAACCAGTATGCAACGAACATGCCAATTGAGGCTGATTATATTAATTGCTATTCAGGTCAGTGCTTAGATTAATTATTATGTTTGTGTAGCATGTTTGTTAAGTGGTTGCCTGATTGCTGCTCAGAAGATTGATTACTTGTTACATTTAGCTTGTGGTTTCTGTGGGGAAATTTGTCACATGCATTTCATCAATTCACAGCACTGTGAGGTTGAGAAGGGCAAGTGGGACTGGTATGTTGATTTCTCCACAGAAGAGCATCCATACCTGAAATTGCATCAAATAGGCATATAAATAATATGCACCCTTGTAGTCTTCTGCAGGGACAATACATAAAGCATGGTACAGTATTTTAGGGCTTTTATACTGCCCATCCTCACACACATTGTCTCATTTTAACCAATGTTGAATCTATCCATTGTTACAACCTTTCTGTCCTCCTTTCCCTTGCCTTGACATGCACCATATTTTATATAATATACTGTTTATTAGCTAACAAGAGTTCTTTGAGTTGTGGTAGAAATGAATCAATATGTACATTTAGCAGTGGAATTAGACATTTATTTATACATTTCATTTCAATCTTTGGTTTGTCAGTAAATATGGCATTTTTTTTTAAACTGCTTGGCCATGCATTATCCATAATCCATGAGAAAGGAGGCAGAAGGCATGAGAATGAAACCGAGCTCTTCCAGTTGCCTCAGTGCCAAGAATTGCTGCTTTTCTATCTGTGTACAGTCCAGTTCTTACCAAATTCACTTGCTTATGAGAGTAGCATTATCTCTTGGTAGTGAAAAAAAGAAAAAGCACTCCTCTCTATATCAAAACTCCTAATGTAATTTGGATGCTTTGTGTGAATGCCTAATTGGGTGGCATCCCAGTCGCTTGATTCTGCTCAAAAGATCACACAAACAGAGGAATTGATCAATCAGGTATTATCATGATTCATTCACTGTAAGCTGAGAAAACTTGCTTCAGGTCCACATTAAGACAGTAGTGCCCTCTATAAAGTATGGAATGGGAGCAAGCTTCCCTGATGCCTTACAACTGTGTTTGGAGCTTAGAAGTAACTAGTTACAAAGAATTAGTCAATCCTTTCTCATTTCTTTTATCATTAACAATGAACGGCCTTTGCAGACTGCTAGAAATAGTGCAAATTGAGTCCACTTTAAGGGTTAGGGAATCATGGGAACTGTATTTTAATGTGGCACCAGAGCTCACCAACAGAGAAGGCTCAATGTCTCAGGGGAAAAAAACAATCCCCATGATTCCCTAGCACTAACCCTAACCCTTAAAGTGGACTCAATTTGCACTATTTCTGGCAAAGTCTGCAAAGGCCCTTCATTATAGTATATCTCTTGACTTATTTTAACCAGTGTTAGCTTTTATTACAGCTATTGTTAGAGTTATGCCAATTGTTATGCAATTTATTAAATTATGTGTTTACAGTATGGGATGAGAGTAGACCCACTTAATAAATGGAATTTTCAAAAGTGTTGGCTTACCAAATTATCAGGTCTGTTCTTCTTGGGACTAACAGTAGGATTTAATCCTGTAATTGTAAAAGGAGGAAGGAAGGAGCATATATAAGACTACAAGCACAAACAAGGTGTGTTGTTCAAATCAATCACACTCACAGATGAAGTGTATTTGTTAATATCACACCCTTATAAAACAGTAAGGAATAATTTCAGATTTGTGAATTTCTCCTCTGTTTGTCCCTTGGTTTTTTTTCCCCTTCAGAGCCAGAAGTTTATTCACAGATGGAAAGATCTCTGTTGCCATCCCTTGGAGATTGGGTTCTTAGCGATATAGAAATTCCATGTGCTTGCTCTAATACTTGTGTGTGTGTGTGTGTGTGTGTGTGTGTGTGTGTGTATATATATATATATATATATTGCTGAGGCATCCTTCTTTAAGGAAATACTTGATTGAAAAACACATTTAAGCAACTCTGTTTTAAAAAAACTTGATACTTTAACTTGCCAACACAAACTGATAGTTTTTGTAGTAGCATGCCCAGCTATGTATACCTGCTTTAGGTATTTGTGATTTATATAGTAACAATAAAGACTTTTGTCCATCTTTCTCCAACGTCATCCCAAGACTATTAAGCCTGGACACTTGCATATTGGGGCTACTTTGTTTTTAAATGCATTATTTAATTACTGCTACTTAGCAGAAACAAGCATGCAAGCATGCCTGGGATATTCTTTTCTGTACAGGACTGCTAGGAAGGTCTGGCAATGATGTTCACTGCAGGACACACACACCCCACCCAAGTTGTCAAACAAATCAAAAAGAAAGAGAGGAGGAGAAACTCCTGGTATCTGGTAAGCAAGTGTAGAGTGGGATGGAAGGAAATAAATGAATGTGAGAAAGAAAAAGAGTAAATGAGAAGGAAAGAGGAGAGAAAGAGCAGAAAGAGAAAGGAAAGCAGGATTGGGTTGGGGATAGGGAGGTTCTGACTCAGGAAAAACTGGATACTTCTACAAGTAAGAAAGAAAAATAAGTTCCTTTTTTAACCTTCACAAAGGTCAAGTGTGGACCAGGAGAGGGCCATCTCCTGAGGAATCACTGTAGTTTGAGTGGGGTCAGGTGGATGAAGACATGTTGGACCAGTAGTTCGGGTTTAGCAGATATGAGGCACATCTACACTAGTTGCTTAATCCAAGGCCAGTCCAGAGCTTTGTACCCTGGACCGGCCCCAGACTGACTGGCCCCAGGCTGAATCCAGTGCAATGCCACATCATTGTGGACATGTGCTAGTGGCGCTTACACTGTATCAACCCCCCTGACCTGTCCCTTTTGGTGCCACTGCCACTACAGCATCACCAGCCAAGTAGTTCTCTGCATGAACCTGACCATCACTGTCACTTCTACAGAGGTCAGAATGGGGTACCCTGCCATGTGATCAACAAGAAAAGGATTTCTCTACTCCCTTATTTATTGATTGCACAGGCACCTCATTCTGACCTCAGCAGAAGCAGTGGTATGCCATGCAGGCTTTACATGGAGCTCTTGCCCATGAGGAAGTGGGAGCAGCAACTCCAAAAACAGCCCATCTCCTGTGCGGAGAAGGGGGGTGGTATGGCTCAGCCTATTTCTAACTGGATTGTGACAAATCAGTCCTGATCTAGCTGTCCACATTCCTAAAAGAACCTGAGATCACTCTGGGGTTTCTAGGAAGCACTGAAATTTTCCCTGACTTTGCTTAGTTGGGGTCAAAGTCTGGATAAGTTCCAAAAACCATGGTATCTGTCTGGAAGCAGCTGTACATTGTGAGGACTGCCAGTACTGGCTTCAGGGTTAGTACAGTGGTTTTTCATCAATGTAGACAAGTCCTACATGTGACTTCAGAATTAGTAGTGGAAATAGGTTCTATAACTCACTGCTCTGGATTTGGACAGTTGAGGGACTCTATTCTCCAGCTGTAGTCCCCAATAAGTGTTGAAACAGGACTTAGGTCTTCAGCACTGGGTAAAAAGGGAAAGGGAAGCAACAGTAGCTGCAAGCCTCTGGAATATGTGACAAATATGTTGCCATTCAATTATCTGATTTCTGTTCTATTGCTTGCTCACTTCAGCCTGGTTTCTAAAAATGATTTCATTCATTAAGTGTGTGGTTTTAAAGGTACTGTATACCTAAAACCACAAAAGTATGGAAGTAACACATGTTTATTGAAATAACTTGATCATGCAGGTGCACTTGTCAGGATCCTGACAGTGTGCCATTTCCTGTTGAATGTACTTTCAATGCAAACCTGACTGCCTCTGTGTAATATGTGAAATGGTCATTAGGTTGCAGCCTCTTAACCACACACCTGAGAAGAAACCCAATTAAATTCAGTGAGCCTTACTGCTGAGTACACATACAAGATTCCATTGTAAAAAAAAAATCACTTTGTGTGCTTTATGCAGTGCTAAAGGATGTCCCTAATAAGGGACTGCTGGTCTTTACAAAATCCCTGGAATAATGAAAATAAGACCATTTAAATAGAAAAGGGGTGTAAATGCAAAACCAGATACTGTATGTGTTATTGATTGCTATTTTATGATGCAAGACTAGTTAACAAGTAGCAAGTATGTTCATGAGCTTCCATTTAGAATATTCTATTTTTTCTTATATACTATTTCTTACCTTTTTTCTGATCTGCATTTGCTTGTTGTGTTTCTCATGCAGTCAGTGAAATGTATTATTGGGGAAGAGGGAATGGAAAGGAAAGTATATCCACCATGCAGAACTGATTGGCTTGGCTAGCATTCAGCAACCCCAAAACATTGCCTTGACCCTCAATCCAACAAATCTTCTTTTATCCACTATTTTAAATGTGTTAGATCTAAATGCATCCCAGCATGTTTTTCATTGCCTGATAGGAATTACGTATTGTTTAGAGTTTTAAAAATAACATTTGTTTAAAAAGTAACTCTGCTTTGACAAATTTCACCAGCATGGAGGCACTCGTGGGAGGTGATCATGACAACAGACATGCTTCAACTGCCTGAAACAGATTACTCATTTTCACCCTAAAGATGGAAGTCCCTACATAGAGTAAATCAATTCCTTGCAGTGACAGCCTATTTGTGCTGAAAAGCAGAAAGATGTCCCTACAGATACTAATCCAGCTGGTGTTAAGCCCTTGTGTTTTCCCCTCAGTTGCATACATTACATGTGCACAGATCTAGTTTTTCTCCCCAGTTGGACTCCCTCTTTAGAGTACACACCTCAGGTAGTTTGAGTTGTTTCACACTGGAGAAACATTGTGGCCATAACTGTAACTGTCAAGCCGCTGGCTGTTAGTTAACCAGAAGGCCATAAATCTTCTTTAGCACAGTGACTGCCTTGCATGCACTTCTACTACCCCCCCCCCCCACACACACACACACGCTATTAGTTTTGGACATACTGAAAAGATCCTGAGCTAGTGCACAAGACTTCAAGAAGTAATGTATAGGCAGACTCCCTCAGGAAACACTCTTGTAGCTGTCTCTGTCTTCAAAGTTTGATGACATCTCAAGCCTTTTTGTAACAAAAAAAGGTAATGTAACTTCATATGCTGCTTAGCTTATCCAGCATCAAAATGTGACCCTCCCTGTATTCTGCACAATTTTGGCTGGTTATGAATGAGCCACACACTGGTGTATTCTAGCCAGTAGCTCCCATTGCAAGTAGTAAAAGCAAACAAACTATGAATCTCCTGTCTGGTTTACTTGTCATAATATGCATACCTAGCACTCTGGCTTTTCCCTCAACTGATGTCATACATGCCACAATTCTGCCACAATTCTGGACTGAACCAGTTGCCCTGTTAGAAAATGTCATATTTTAAACCTAGTCATACAGGATCTCCAGAAAAATTCTGAGGATGAAACACATTTAACCCCAAAATATAGATGGGACACTATGTGTTAAGCAGACTTGAGATATCAATGAAGTCTTGAAACAGAGAACTATCATCCTACGAATGGAGGCAATAAGGATTCCTGAACTATAAATAACAATACCAAAAAACAAAACAAAACCAACCCTCCTCTATTTTTTGTGTTAGAAGAAGGTATAATAACTGCATTTTAGATGTCATTCAGTTTTTTGCAATTTCTAAATGCATGAGACAGCCTGATGACAATATCTTATTTTATTTATATGCTGCCTTTCTCTTAAATAGAACCCATGGTGGCTCACAAAAGATGTGTTAAAATAGTACAATTTAAAAACACATTTTTAAAAAATTCACATTAATATAACAAGCTAAAAATAAAAATCATTAAAAACATACTAAGTTAAAATATAAAACATTTGAAATATATACAAAAGCACATACCCCAATAAGAAGTTTTGTCTGCTGATGAAAGGGAAGCAAGGGAGAGGGCCAGTCTTGCTTCCCACAGGAGGGAGTACCAGGAGGTTGGATTATCCACTGATATGGCCTCTCTCATGTTCTAATCAAGCAAGCCTGTGATAGTGACAGGACCAAGAGAAAGCCTTCTCCTGTAGTTCTTAGCGTTCTGGCATGTTAATGTGGGGAAATACAGTCTTTCAGATTGTCTGGACCTAAGGATCAGCACTTTAATTTGAAACAAACTGGTGAACAGTGAAATAGTTTTAGCAAGGGAGTTTTATGTTCCTTATAACTAGCCTTGGTGAGCATTTTGGCTGCAACATTTTGATTCCATTGAATTTTGCAAACAGTTTCTAAAGGCAGCTCCATGTAGAGTGTGTGACAGTAGTCCAAATGGGATCATGCATCACTGTAGCCAGATCTGATGTCTTAAGGAAGGGGCACACTAGTTTTAGCTGTACAAATGCACTCCTGGCTACTGCTGAAACCTGATCATTCAGGCTCAACATTGATTTCAGGAGGTCACCCACACTGTGAGTCTGAGACTCTGGAAAAATGTAACCTCATCCAACACAGGTAAAGTCCCTATTCCCCAATCTGCCTTTCAACTGACCAGGAGAATCTCTGTCTTGCCTGGATTAGGTTTCCGTTTCAGTCCATTAGGGAGCTGGGTATGTTTAGCCTTAAGTATTTGAAGGGGAATCACATTAAGGATGGAGCAAGCTTGTTTTCTGCTGCTCCAGAGACTCGAACACAGAATATGGATGCTAGCTACAGGAAAAGAGATTCCACCACAACATTAAGAGGAATTTATTGATAGGAAGAGCTGTTTGACAGTGGAACACATTTCCTCGGAGTGTGGTGGAGTTTCCTTCCTTGGAGGTCTTTAAACAGAGGTTAGATGGCCATCTGTCAAGGATGCTTTGATTATGATTTCCTGCATGGCAAGAGGTTTAACTGGATGGCCCTTGTGGTCTCTATGATTCTATGATTCCTCAGAATCAGATATAAAGGAGAGGTAGAGTTCAGTTGTCATTAGCATATTGGTGATACTGCAGCCCAAATTACCAGATTACTTCTACCAGTGATTTCATGCAGATGTGAAATAATATGGGGGGGGGGGAACCCCAGAACCCTGATGAATACCCAAGGCATCAGAGTCCCACACACCTTACTGTTTGCCTTTTTGAGAGCAATGCAAAATTTGGGACTGATAGTTCTTTTCCATCTATCAGAACTTCAGAAAGTTTGCTGTAATAACTGACCTGACAGAAGAGATTTGCAGTCAGAGTAAGATATAAAAAGAAATATAAAATAGTAGTTAAGTGGCTTCAGACTTTCTTTTTGGCAATTATACATACATATAATACAGCCATACCTCTCTCACTCAAATTCAAAACACTGACCCATGCCCCCAAAATAGATTCAGCAACTTGGATAGCCCTTTATGGTTCAGACCAAAAACCTGGAGCAGGTTTTTACCAACCCACTAATTTTGGAATAACCATCTGCTGATATATATGCTAGTAAATTCTTCTTTGAATTCAATCTTCTGCACTTCCCTACTCCTCAGCAAATAGTCAATATGGGCAGTTTTTGCAAATGGTTGTGGAAAGTTTTTTTTAAAATTGTATATGCTGTGTCAAGGTTAGAATCTATTGAACCATTACTAGCCTTGAGTTAAGACATGTTTGGCTTCCTGTGTTTTGGTAAGGGAGGGGATGCCTTAAAAGCATAAGGGTAAGGGAGAAGTAAGACAAAAATTAGACAGAATTGTGACTGGGACTTTAAAATGTAATCCTTTTCTTTGCAATGACTTCAGTTCTTCGCACCATCCTTTCATGTTGTATACCATTATCAGTTTTCTATTTTAGTCTTTAGTGATGCTGCCTATAATTATCACCATTAAGTGTCACAGCCTAATTCTTCTCTTTCCCCCCACAAAACTCCAACTGATTATGCCCTGAAATCACCTTTAGCATTTTAATAGGCATTGATTGATTTGTTTACTGTATACCCCCCACATATTTGAGGAGAAAATGCAAATGTGTAATAAAGCACTTTATATACTCTTTGCATGCTAGTTCCAAGGAGCTCATTTTCTTGGAAATTGGATTTATAGGAGATGTGAGTTTTTCCATATGATCTATTGCCTTTGAGTGTCAGTCTGGCAATGGAGAGAAGCCATATATGCACACAAAATCAGCATGAGTAGGTCCAATACATGGCTGAGAAAACCTTGATGCAAGTTGTTAGACCATGAAGAACCAAGTTGTTAGACCATGAAGAATGGACATTTGCCTTAACATCTTCTCTTTACTTAATGAAGGAAATCAAACTGAACATGTAGGTATTTGTAAATGATGATCAGCAACTTTCCCTTGAACCAGTATGACAGCTCTTATATTATTTGAATATGTTGAATCTGGAACTAGTCATTAATATTAATTTTAATGCTAGATGATTCCACTGACATTTGTCCAGCAGTTACTAGTAGTAACTAGACAATCTCCATGTTGTTGTTGTTTTTAAACTTTGCATTCTTCTCCTGTGAATCTTTATAACAATGGTATTTCACTTATTTCCACTTGTCTTTCTCTGCCTTTTCCTCTGTCAGAATCTATATTAATGGCTCTGTCATGTTGAAATGATGATATGATGATATTAAGGAATGAAGATATGAAGGCATGGTGATATGCTGATATAATGCTGTGTAGTATGTGGGCTATGGTGAAGGGGATATCAATTATGTCAAATCCAAGCCTGGGAAACAAATGGAAGGGGCAGATGGCTAGCGGCAGAAAGGGGTTATAGTTTATGACCCTACTCTCCTTGTATCTAAGCTGTGAAACAGGGATGATCTTCTTACTGAGGGGAGATAAAAAAAACATGAAGGGTCCTTTGATCTAGATTAAAGGGAAATGATTGGGGTTGGAAGGCAGGGGCTGGAGGATGGGAACGTATTTATGTTAATCTGAGGGGGGAACTTCTTTAGTTCTGACACTGAACCCGGGACGTCGAACATTCTGTCTCAGTATCCAGAATAAATCTTTGGTTTTCTACTACACTACGATTTTGTCCTGGGTTTTGGGAACTGGGTTCACTGACCCTAACACCTTCCCCTCCCATCATATGCATATGCACTCACATATGGATAAGTCATAAAACTCAGCATTGGCAAACAGTGTCACATTGGGTTTGTTCCAGTCTAAGGATGAACCTGTACTGTAGAAGTTGTTAGACCATGCAGTTTGACACCACTTTGACTGCCATGGCTCCATCATACAGAATTATGGGATCTGTATTTTTGTAAAGTATTAGCACTCTTTGGCAGAGTAGACATTCTCTACAGTTAATATGGGCAAGCACTGTAAGTCATAGTATCAATATGGCTAGCTCCAATCAATTTGCTGAGCATAATTTCAGTAATCTTTTTTATTGTTAATTGATCATTACAATTTAAAACTTCATATTATTTTAATATACAATAAACATAAAACTAAGGGTTATAAATTTATGACACTTGAGATGAAGACTGTGATGACAATATAGCATGCACACATAAACCCAACATTAATCCTGCTTACAGTATGTCCATTGAAAATAATGGGATTCAAGTTAGTTGTGACTAGTAAATGCCATTCATTTAAAGGGGTCTACTCTAAGTAGGATTATCATTGGCATTAGTCCAGAGGCTTATCAGTTGGTGCAATTCTATGCCTGTGTCCACTTGTAATTAAGGATGAAAGACTGTGGAGATATCATTTCATGGGAACACTTTTCCTGCAGTTGTTTGACTCAGTGATTTAGTTATTCAGTACAATTTTAGTAAGTTTAAGAGTAATATAAAGAAATGTTAGTAGGCTAATTGTATGCATTTCAAAAGTTTAATAAGTGATTGTATTTGCATTAATTTGCATCTGAAGAAAAACACTGTTGATGAAAAATAAATGAATTGCCTTCAATTTTGAAATACAAGCATCCCCTTCCTTTGAACAGGGTATCCTTGCCAAGTGTGAACAAAAGGCAAAAGGTTGCTTGTGGACACAGATGGTTTTGAAGTGTTTGTTAGGTTACCTTGCCATTCTCAGGGATGATACTAGTATTCATAGGAGATTTTGCAAAAATCATATATAACATTTGCTTAATGCTTTCAAGAAGGCAGATCTTCCCTAAACAATGCTGGAAAGATAAATAACTCTGCATTTCCCATATCACTTGCAGACATATCGAGAATTGACCAGGTTTAATGCACTTGGGTTCAGACAGTGATAAATCAATATCACAAAGTCAGCTACTGAGGCACTGCACATAAACTATACATAACTACACAGAAGCAAGTCTCATTGAGTTCAAGGACACTCTCAGGATTGCAGGCATGCAATTGCAATTTTTTAGATCATAAGATTGCATTATTTTTTTTCTAAGGCTTTCCTACTTCATCATATCTATTACTTTTTGCTGCAACAGCTCACTGCCTTGTGATGGAAGCAGTAATGAAACATGACATATTGTAACTCTTTGCTTTCTCTGGGTAGGCCAGAAGAAGGATGGGCACCCGGGGCTAGGCATGTCAACTGCTTTTGCATTGCATCAAAACATACTAGAATGTAGTCCATCACTTTGCTTCAACATCACCTTTTACAGATCTTCTGTGCACCTAAGTTTCATGTGTTTGAATATAAATCATATAGCATTGATTCAGCCAGCCTTATTGCGGGTCACTTATCATGTATCACATTCAGCAGATCCTATCTTGATCTGTTTGGGCCACAACATATCACACTGTTCTAGGAATAGCTTTATAAATATTTGTGCTTACTTTAAACCAGAGTTTTAGGATTGGAGTAGATAACCATAGTAAAATTAACAGCACTGAATTATCTTGCTAGATATTCTGTTTCTGGTAGAACACATGAGCAAGATGGACACCTGTGGAAACTCACTCACCAAATGTTGTTCAATACTTGAGTTCTCACAAGTAGTAGATGAGATGTGGTCAGCCTGTGTATGCCTGGATGGTACCACAAAGAATTCAAAGAGAAGGGTCCTTAGAGAGGTACTGGGGCAGCATTACCTCCCAAACAAGAATTCTGCCCTTCCCATGAAATTTTCCACTGCATCTTATTTTTCTATCATTGCAGAGAGTGAGACTTTGAAAATCAGTCTTATTCAGAACTGTTCCATTTCCTGTGCTTATGCTCCCTTGGGAACACTGCCCGACTCTTTTCTTTAGATGCCTTACTTCTGTTTCTAAGTGCTCAACTGAAGTCTTAAATTACTGTAATGTTAGAAATTGGTGAACTGAAGGAAAATTCCATTTGGGGTGGCAGAATTCTGATTCTGAAGTGGGGCAATGCCATCACTTTGCCCACAAACACCATAACTATACCTTTGAAGACTTTCACATTATGAAATCTTCTGCCATGCAAAATATTTCTGCAGAAATAACTCTGTTCTAACAGAGAGGAGGTTCAGGTCATATACATCAGTTTTCTATCTGAAGGGAAGGATTTTTTAAAAGGATCATTTCATTATTTGATCCACCACTACACTGTTATATGGTATGCTCCAGACACATACTTACCTTTGCATCTGTTATTTGTGGGACTTAGGGCTCTTATTCTCTTTGGCCATTAAAGATTAACAGGTATTAGTTGTTGTTCTTCATTGAAGCTGACTTCAATTTATGATGGCCCTATGGGTAAGGGCTGATGCAGATGGCCCGAAAGGGGCGGCCCAGAGTCTACCCTGGGAGCAGCAGATTGGGGCTGCGGCAACCATATGCAAAAGGCTGCCCTTAGAGCCGCTGTGTTGGCTCTTTTGCGCCCTTTTGGCACAGCGTGTGTGCACGCTGCGCCAAGAGGGCATCCTAATGCTGTGTGCCGTGTGGACAGGCACGCAACATCAGGACAGCATAGGGTGGCAAGTGTGTGGCTGCCCCACCCCAACTCCACCCCCAGGCCAGCCCTTTATGCAGGTCTGCATAGGCCCTAAGAGACTTCCAAATACCCTCTTATTAACATCCCTGCTAATGTCTTGCAAACTCAAACTTTAGTATTCTCCACAAATTCATATTGAAGCCTGTAAATTAGGTGCTTGGAATTTCCTGTAACTGTCCTAAGGTCACAAAGTGCACCCCAACCATCACATTTCCCCCAACATGCTAAACAGTTAAGATAAGGTTCTTTTGTTTGAACTCAGTGCTTGTTTCTCCTCAAACATAACAGTTCTCATTGTGGGTAAAAAGTTCTACCATTTACTTCCTGAACATTGTTCCAGAAGTCCTAAAGATTATCTATGTGATCTTTAGCAGACATCATGTGGGTAGCAGTGTTCTTTTCAGAGAACCATGTTTTTCTCCCCTAGCTGTCCTCCCATGAACACCAGTCTTGTTCAATCTTTTCCTGATCACCCCCTTAAAAACACCCACTATAACTGAGGCAAGAGTGGCTTTCATATCCTTGGAATGTTACACTGGGTTATTTTTATTTCCTGGAAGTTTCTTGGAGAAGTTTTTGCTAAGATCACCTCTCCTGGATAAAATGACTGTGGCCTTGAAATTTCTCCATTTGTATACTCTGTCTGATAATGGATTGGTAGAGGGTCAAATAATAAGAAATGATTTTGTAATTGTTTCTAGAACAATGAGGAGCAATAGCTGCATTTCTGAGGTCCTCAGAGATGTCTTCAATGATGATATGATGTGTTTCCATACAACTATATAGTGATGCTGAAGTTCACAAAGCCTCTTAGGCAACTGTGTTTTATGAAGTCAAAATGTTCAACTAGATATGCCTTTAGTCTGGTTTAGTCTTCTAATCTTCCTCTTTTTGACACATTGTACCATGATAACAAATGATTTAACAGACAACAGTGGGGGCTTTTGTGCACTCCTTTGGTGCAGCATGTCTAAACACTGCACCAAGGGAGTACCCTGATGCTGCCCACCATCTGTTTGGGTGGTTGGCATTAGAATGACATGGGGGCAGAGTCGGGGCAGCTGGCGTGCGGTCGCCACACCCTGACTCCACCCCCAGCCCAGTCCTTGTGGCCAGTCTGTACAGGGCCATAGTTTATTTTTCAATATTTATTTTCCTTTTGGCCCATTCCACCCAATCTTTGCAATGAATTATCCACATTACTTTTCAAACTTTTTATATAGCTTGTTGTGCTAGGTTGCAGCCAAGATCTTTCACCATGGAATAACTATGAGTGGATTTTGAAGGTTATAGAATCCTTTTAGAAGAAAAGGCCCATGGATATTATTTAGTGATACAGTGGAACCTCTACTTA
>CM034706.1:156903923-156921178 GCA_020142125.1 Phrynosoma platyrhinos | reverse complement strand
TTTCGTAGGATGAAGCATTCGTAAGTAGAGGTTCCACTGTATACTGGAAAACTATTAGGTTCTCTTCTTCCATGGAAATGACATAATTATGTGTGTTGTTGTATCCAAAGAGGATACACAGTGATGCAGAAACATCATTTAGAGCATTTAAATTTGACATTTCCTGCCATTTTTAGATTTTCCCCTTTATACAAAGAACAGACAAAAGCACTGAAAGGAGAAATAAAACAGCTGCCACTCTGAGTGGTTCAGATGTTTTAGAAATTCATCAGTTTGGGTATGTTGTCATTTGTACTCTGAATCTCATGTATGTTTTTGCTTAATTTATGCCTTTTTAGCTTAATTTATGCCTTGTTTTATGTTATAGGACACAGAATCAATTGATATTAGCCCTATTTGTTTTGATTCACAAAGTCTATTATAGTAAAACTATGAATTTTTTGTAATTATCATTAGGTTTTACAAACATTTACTGTACATTCTAAACAAGATGGATTTAGTAACTCCATTCAAGCCACCATAACCAACAGGAAGGATTGTTGAAAGTTCCAATCAAAGTACTTTTGGAGAGCCACAGTTACCCCATTCTTGTGCTAGGGAATTTTTTCCCTGTCTTGACAGTAAGCCAGTGCAAAGAAATTAGTAGGTTGTAAAACTGCCTTGCCAGAGCTTTCAGCCCGGTGTTTGAGTCTCAGGGTCAAGCCAATCCAGGTCAGCAGGGGAAAACAATCAATCCAGACATCAAATGCAAAGGTATATTGGTAGGTCAGGACATGAAGCAGGGTAAGAAGCTAAGAACCAAGAGCAAAGCATGTTGCAACTTCCTAAAAAGGTTGGTTGTCAGTAACAACCTTTCAGAGGAGAGGCTGGGATATTTATGTTCTAGTAGATTCCCATATCTGTTGCTTGATTTCAGTGTGTTTTCTACAAATACATTCTGACTGACATAAGCCTTCCATTTCTTGTCTGTGTTCACTTGCGGTAGATATTGTCTGGTTTGTATATGTGTCTTGTAGCTGCTAGGGGGTATCCCTGTTATCTACTGAACAGACATGTCCCTCTGCTCTGCTCCTAGGTCTGCCACATTTTTCATCTGCCTCACTTTCTGTGTCATACTCCAGACATGGGATCTGGGAAGGAGACATGACAGATGCCTGCAAAGATGTAAAATATGAACTATATACATACAAAGCCCATTATGGCTAACCTCGCACATTATAAAAGAGCAATGAGAAGCTTTGGTGTTCCAGATGTTTTTCTATACATCTCCCATTATCTCCATTCTTAGCTAGTTTTACTGGATTGTAGGAGTTGTAGCACAACACATTTGGCAGGGCAAAGGATCTCCAGCTCTGCTGTAAAAAAAAAAAAAAAGCAATACTCACCTTGAGGTTTGACATCTTACATACCCATAATATGATCTGAAAACCAGGTGTGGTTTATGAGGCTCTGAAACATAGGATTTTCTTAGTGTTTCTGATGCTTTAAATCAGTGTTAAGCCTGCAAAATAAACAACTGCTCTTCTTTCTTTCTTTTTTGTTCAAGGAAAGTGTAACAGTGGTCAGCAATCCCATTCCCACCCCTGTCATTGCTTGTTTATGACAAGGCATTTAGTGTTAGTGTGATGATAGAAAATATGTTAGAGGAGCAATGTGTGAAGTTAACTGCAGCCGTGCTTTTAAGACCTTGGTGAGTATCATTTACGGGTGTGCCTCCGACCAAGAAGTGAATTCCTTAGAGGGAAAGTATTGATCTACATGATCCTCCACTCTTATGAATCTAGGAGTTCATTGCATTCTGTTCTCTTAACAGCTGATAAGAGACCAGCTGCTTTGATGTTCATTTATCTGTCAGCCCTAACAAGCAAATGATATCTCTTCACTATCTCAAATAAAATTAAACTAGAAATAATGGTAAAGCTCATACTATAAAAAAGAAAAATCAGGAGGTCAGGTTATTTGCACATGCTATGATGCAAACACTGTAGTGCCTTCATAGAAGAACTTCCATATTGAAGTCAATGGAACAGATAGCTCTATGAATGCACATGGAGCCTCAAGACCAGAGCCAGAGACCTAAATCAGAGTTGCCCATGTGTGTGGGTTCTTGATGGCAGATTAGGGAAAGGATTATTATTGTTGTTGTTGTTACAGAAAAATAAAATACAAATAAAAGAAAAACAGATAACAATAAACACATACGTCAAAGAAAAAAATATTAAAAAAAACATAAATATAATTATCTAACACCCCATATATCTCATCCTTGCCCCCTCCCTCCCCATTCTGACCCTCTTGTCTTCCCGCTCTTCTCTGGCAGCAGTCTTTAATATATAATTAAAAGATAAAGGTTTTCCCTTGATATTAAAGTCTAGTCATAACAAACTGTAGGGGGTGATGCTCATTTCTATTACTAAGTCAAAGAGCCAGTATTGTACGATGATGACTCCTTGGTCATGTGGCCAACATGACTCCATAGAATGCTGTTACCTTCCCATAGAAGTGGCATTTGTATGCTTTGGAACTGGTAGGTTGGCAGAAGCTGGGACGAGTGACAGGTGCTCACCCCCATCATGCAGCACTTGGGCCTCAAACTGCCAAACTCTGACCTTATGATCATCAGAATTGGTGTCTTATTAATCACTGAGCCACTGCATATGTAATTACTGCTCTGTAAATGGCATTGTTGTATAAACACTTTTTCTATTTCATATAAAAGAATTCTTACTTAAGCATCCAATACAATAATTGCACATGTAATATAATTCTTTTTGCAAGTAATTTTACAAGTTTTTTTCCCAATGTGAAAGCATTTTCAAAAATTGTGCATGTTTTCAAAGACTGCAGAAAAAATATTTCAGCACAGAAACTGCTGTAGTATTGCCCAAATTTAGCATGTGAGGGGGGGAGGGGTGTTGGTGTTTTTTGATTTATTTATTTTTTGGTTCAGAAAATTATATGCACAGTATCATGTGTGAATTGAATAAATCTATAGGATAAGAATAAATCCAGAATGCCAAAGAGTTTTCATTGCTCGAATATTCTCATCTTTTTGACACTTGAGAATTATGTTTTTATAATATTCTTTCCATCTTTAGAAAGGCTGATCTTTTGTTCCTATGTTACACTGATATCCCATCTTTCCTCCAGTGAGATCAAAGTGGCATTCATGAATCTTTCTTCTTAATTTATCATTACAGCCACAACCCTGTGAGGTATCTCAAGCTGAGAGGGAGTAACTGTCTCAGAAAACACAATGAGTTTCATGGCTCAGAGCAATATAAAAATGAAGCAGGACAACCATTAAAACAACTTTAAAAGCTAAAGCAATTTAAAACCATGTACATGTATATTTCAAAATAAACTAGACCCCTAAGGCTTTAACAAAAGGCCATGTTTTGATTTGGCATTGAAAAAAAAACATGTTGAGAAGAGTCAGGCCTGCAAGGAGAAGGTATTACACAATCAAAACATCATAACCAAGTAGCGTCTCTCCTGTATCTTTCTATTTTGAATTAACACAATCAAAAAAACTGTAAATGCTGCTTAAGCTACCTGCATTTTTCACTCAACACAGGAAGAAGGAACCAGCCTTACTGAGATTTTTCTTCTTCTGTTTGAAATGGTTGCAACTTTCACCACTCTATTTTTGGTTAAAACCCTTTGTTCTGTAACCTCCAACAAAATTTGGAATCATCCATCACATGGACTTTTTAGAATTTGTATCTTTTGGGGATATTTTCAAGCCATAGATGGTTGAATGTGAATGTGGAATCCATGGATACAGAAGGCAGACTATATGATATTTCCCCATCTGTTCCCTCTCTCCCCATTTTTCCTGACCTTATTTCATTTTGCCTTAAGGAGGAGTTAGCACTCCAGAGTTGTACACACATACAGTGTTTCTCTGGGCCTCTGGGCCAAAAAATGCAATGATAAATGTGATCATAGACATCTGAGTTTTGAGTTCTGCAGCATTAAAAGACTTTTTTTAATCTGGGGGTGGAAGAGTGTACGCTGTGTTTGCATAAGATCAGAAATTCTAATTGTAGTGCTTGACATTCAGGGCTAATCCACTGGCTCTAAAGCTTATTTAAAAAATGGCAGCTAACACATTGATAGCAATAGGGAAGGTCAGAAATTGTCAGGAGTAATGCTTGTTAAAAATCTAAGATAAAATTATGAATATAGAAGGAATATGGGTTTTGCATAAAATCGACAGGTACAAGAATCAATAATATGACAGAGAGCATTGAATAGTGCCAATAGTTGCAGATAGTCCCAGCAGCGCAGCTCTCCGAGAAGAAAAAATACGGCCTCCTTTAAAGAAAAAAATCATATTTTATTTCTTCTCATACTGTGCAGATTTTCTACCTTATGGAATCAGAATAGAATTAGCAGCTGAGAATAATAAATATCCATGAAGCAAGACTGAAGCAGTTTAGAGAGCTGGTTCCCAGCTTAGCCACTGAGAGATAGTGGTCAAATTTGCAGTTACAAATGCCTTAGGATTCATTGTTGAAAATAGTGCTGGCTACCTTTGCAAAACCTCATATGTTATATAGATGAATGGGTTACTGGGAGGGATGAAAATATGCAAGTACAAGATTGGAAGGAAAAACAACAGAGCTGTGTTCATGCTCTGATAGTGAGTTTATCAGGGTCAAATTATATGTTATATTACTGCCATGTATCCAACCAAAACTCTACCTGGACTAAAATTTCTTGAGGTTTTGGTTGGTGTTCTCAGTAGATCTGGTCTGATTTTAGCTGTGGACTGTTCCTTCGAAAGCCAGAGAGGTTTGTTGGGCACACAAGAAATTTCTACAAGCCCTTCTTCCTATTTCTGGTGGTAAAACTATAATAATAAGAAAATTAAATAGCAAGCATTTTGCTGCCCTTCCATGAAATCCAGACTCAGCTGACCAAAGTTGCGGCCTCACCTAATCCTACAGATCCTCCCTGCCCTATTAGACTCTTCTGTGTTTGTAATCACTACTTTATCTTCTCCTTTTAAGAAGAAATAAATAGAGAAGATTGTGCTGATGTTATTGGAACATGTCAACTATGTCTAGGCATCACTCTTTTATTTTGGAAATAAGGAATTCTATATCATATATAATTTGGCCCTGAGGTGAATCAAATCAGTAGATAGATAATCACAGGGATGGGGTGAAAAATGCTGTTAGCAAAGGCATGTAAAGGCTTATCTATACATTTATCTGTATTATCATGATCCACATCATCACTATCACTATCATAATTACCATTGTAATATAATAAATTCAGTTTTTATGACCAGGAGAAGATATAATAAGGCGGGGAGGATCTTTTTGTTTTATCTTCCCATCCCAGCAATGTCTTTGTGAAGCTGTAGAAATGTTCTTTCATTATTAATTCAACAATACATTTATGAACTAGATATATTTAACTGAGGATAGCGTGCTGATGTTATTAGAACATGTCAACTATGTCTAGGCATCACTCTTTTATTTTGGAAATAATTACAATTTGCTTTTCTGGACAGCATTTTAAGAATTGTTTAAAGTTCTATTGTATGTTTACCTCCTTTTATGAGCCTAATAGAGCTCTAAGATCATCTGAAGAGGTCCTTCTCTCTGTCCCACAATCTTTTGAGACTTTTTTGGTGGAAACAAGGGAGTGGGACTTGGAACACCCTCCCTAGAAAGGCCAGGATGGCCCCATCCTTGTTTTGCTTCCATTGGCAGGTCAAAACATTTTTGTGACTATGGGCCTCTGCAGATGGTGCAAAGTGCCGTCTTGGAGGCAGGGAAGGGGAGGGGCAGCTGCATGGCAGCCACCTCAACCCCTCCCTGTGGACATCATCAGGGTGTGCACCATTATTGCACCGGAAGAGATACAGAAGAACTGCACAACTGCTCTTCTGGCGCCCTTTTTGCTGCTTGAGAAAGGAGCAGCATTTTGGAGCACCTTTCCCAGGTGTCAAAAGGGTGGATTGGGGACGAGGCATGGGGCAGCCTTCACCCTGATCCTCCATTTCCTGGGGCAGCCCAAGGCTGCTCATCTGCAAAGCCTCTTTGTTTGGCCTTTCAATGCTGTGTGTGTTGTTTTAACTTCATAAATTGTTTAATTTATTTTTAAATCTTATATTTATACTTTTATTAATTGCTTTTGTATAGTGTCCAATTTGTTCTGTTTTATATGTGTTGTTAATTGCCACAAGCCCTATTATTGGGATAAAGGCAGGATATAAATGAATAAAATGATGATCATGGTGTGTTTTTTTCACATCATTTTTATCAATCTCACTGTTTCTACAGCCTACCTAGTAGCCTTAAAAAAACTGAAAAATAAAATTGTACTGTATAAGCAAGAATCATGGCATGAATGTTGTTGTTTTTTAGTAAATTACAGTTGACATTGGTTTGTCACAAACTACCATTAATGAACACCACAGAGGACTGCTTCTCTGTTCATTGTCTTTGTTTAATTTATATCCAACAGCCCAGAGATTATGCAAAATAGAGATGCATTTGTTGTACCTGCACATTTGGGGAAGCAAATAGGATTTTATTAATTGATGGAAGTTAGAAGGAGAAAATATGTATAGTCTTCTTCCTTGGCATGAATATTTGAACCTATATGTTATTTGTAAATAGCATAAGGTTTTCTTCTCATTGTTTTGAACTGTTTGGTCTCACTGAATACAAAATGCTTCCAGATGACTGTATAGAGTTACCAACAACTGATGTAATGTATTCTGACATGCCATAATTTGCTTCATGACAACTCCAATGCCTCACTAAGCAAGCCTTAAAATAAAAAAAAAACATATTAATGTAAAGTAATATAAAAAACATATTGAATTCACTTTTTGTATTGTTCTAGGTCTCTTGTATCTTTTTTTTTTTTAAGAAATAAAATGTTCATCAGAATATCTATCCATAAACTGTATGCAGTGTTTTGAATCAAGAGCCCTTGGAGTGTCATTTGGATATTCAGTACAGAGATGTGACAAAATTGGTTGCCCACACTGGATTGTGGCTTGAACTAGGGCCCTATCAGAGGAGATTATCACATGGAGGCTTACTGTCCCTAAAACGACCCTAAATCATCTGAAAACTGCAAAGGTGTGATAACCAATTGTGCATGTCCTCGTGATTAAATAATCATGGAAGCATCCCCTTGCCTCTCTCATCATTAAAGCATTAGCAGAGCTGCCATTTCTCAATAACTGAAAGTACCAATTAATGACAGGAGAGGTGAGGGGACGCTTCCATGATGGTTTAATCATGGGGACAAGCATGACTGGCTATCACACCCTTGTGCTTTCTAGACAATTTAGGGACATTTTCATGATGGTAAGCCTCTGTGTGATAATCTCCATAGTTAGCAGTATAATTCCACTTTAACTGCCTTGACAACATCTCATGGAATCCTTCAGTTTGTAATTTGGTCAGAGGCACTAGTACTCTCTGGCTAAGAATTCAAAATGCCCATCCTTAAATCTGAACTCCTAGGATTCCATAGGTTGTTATTGTGGCAGTTGAAGTGGAATATAGCACTATAACATAAAGGGGCCCCCACTCACTTTTCTTCATGTGTTTTCTTCGGGATTATTTTTAAACTGCTTCTCCTGAAGATACTGACTACAGGGAGAAAGAAAAAAATCTACTCAAACAATAGAAAATGGCTTCAACTAATCCTAATTCCACAATGATTACTGAAATACTAACTGGAACAAATTATAAAAATGTGGTCATGGAAAATCAAATGTACAGTGGGTTTATTTAAAACAATAAATGGGCAGAGACCCACAGAAGCAGGAATACATCAACAAAAGTTTGATAAAGATGCAGAGAAAGCAGCAGCTTACATTTGCTTATCTGTAGATCCCAGCATTGCTTACCATATTCAAGGTTTAACTGATGCAAAACAAATATGAGGCAAACTATACAAAGTATTTAATTCTCCAAGTACTTCTAATCAAGCAACTCTCATGATCAAACTTGTTAACACCAAGTTGCATCATCCTCAAATTTAAAATCAGCATATTAACAGCCTTATGACAACTTTGTCTGGAATTACAGGATCTGGAGAATCCTTTCCAGAACATGTAAAACTTGGACTATTTTTGGCAAGTCTTCCAAAATATTACTCTCCAATGATTAATGCTTTACAAGTTAAAGGAGATGTTTCTTTACAAGAGGCTATTGCTCAAATTGTTGAATTTCAAAATAGGTAAAATTTAATGGAAGACAATTTTAATACAAAAACAACAGACAGAGGATTTGCTACAGAGGATTTGAAAACAACTTCCTTTTCTCCCACGTCAAATAGAAGTAATGTTAACAAATCAAAGCCAAGAGCAGGACTGCAAAAGCTGCAAAGTCAGGGACTGAGTACCAAAAGCATAAGCAACTTTAAGAAAACAGTTTTTAATCCTAAACAGAAATCTTCCAGTTATTTGATATCGGTTTCATTCAACAACAATTATTTCAAATTGCTGGAGATAAATATAAAGACCAAGTTTTTATTGACAGTGGAGCAAGTGCACTGTATTTCAACAGGAAAGAATGGTTTGTTGATTTTGATACAAATGTAACTTTTCCTGTCTGTCTTGCTACTGGTCAAGATGTTTTTGCACAAGGAAAAGGGACTATTATTTTGAAAACAAAACTCGGTCCTGACAGAATAGGAACTTTACAAATCCTTATGCTTAATATGTACTGGATTTGCAAGCCTTTTTTTACAGTGTGCAAACCACAATACCAAGAGGCAACCATGTCAGTTTCAGAAAACAAACCTGTTTTGGTTTTCATGATAAAAATTATTTTTAGAGCAGACATAGGATCTCATAGATGTTATCAGATGCAAATTTTACATTCATCTGTGAATAGTGTGACTAGATGTAATCACAAAGACTGTTCAACTTTATGGCATCGCACTGTTGAAAATGTTAAAAGACTGGCAAATCAAGCACTTGCAAGAGACTTTAAATTCAAAGCATACTCTAACAATGAAAAATGTGTATAATGCCTGAAAGCAAAGGCCACAAGAGCTTCACATCCTCCGGTTACTGAGAGAGAATCCTACAAGGCATTGGATCTTTTATATGCTGATCTTTCTGGACCAATGAATCAAAAGTTAGCAGGAGGTAACTTTTATTTTATGACTATTATTGATGATTTCAGCAGATACACATATACTTATCTTCTCTGGGAGAAGAGTGAAGCTTTTCAAAAATTCAGAGTACTTTAATCAAATCTGTAACAAATTTGGTTATTAACCAAAGAGCCTGTGCACAGACAACGGAACTGAATTTGTCAATGCTGAATTTGATGAATTTTTAAAGGAACATAGTATTGAGCATCAGACAACATAGGCTTATTCTCCAGAACAAAATGGCTTGGCAAAGAGAATGAACAGAACTCTGAAGGAGATGGCAGTCACCATGCTTTTGGAAGCCAATATGCCTAAACGCTATTGGTCTGAGGCCATCATGATTGCTTCATACCTGTGTAACAGATTGCCAACTAAATCTAAAGATGTAACCCCATTCCAATTATGGCATGGAGTTAAGCCTAAATTAAACCATCTGAAAGTTTTTGGAAGCAAAGCATTTACCTGTATTCCCAAGCAGAAAAAAGGTAAACTTGACTGCTGAAGTGAAGAGGGAATTTTTGTTGGTTATGCTAGAAATGGTTACAGAATTATAAATCCAGATGAGAAGTGGGTGCAAGCTGTTAGTGAGGAAATGCAATATTTATATAATAACAACACATGGACTTTGTCAGAATTGCCAGAAGGGAGAAGGGCAATTGGCTGTAGATGGCTCCTTACCACAAAGCTAGTTGCAGAAGGAGAGATTCAAAGATACAAAGCAAGACTTGATGCTTAAAGGCTTTACTCAAAAGTATGGTGAGGACTACAATGAAACTTTTGCTGGAGTAGTCACTTACACAACCATCAGAACCATCCAAGCTGTTGCAGGATATAAGAAAATGAATGTTCAATATCTGGACATTCACACAGCTTTTCCATATGGCACTGTCACTAAACAACTTTCAGGATTCCAAATATCTGATAAATAACATCTTGTATGCAAATTACAAAAGAGCATTTATGATTTAAAGCAAGCCACCAGAGCATGGAGTGAGAAACTGGACTAGCTTCTTATCAAAGAGGGCTTCACTCCAAGCACTGTTGACAAATGTGTATACAAGAGATTCAGAAACAATAAATGGATGTACATCACAAGTTATGTGTATGATTTGATCCTGTGGTTTGAGAACAAAGTAGATAGTGAAGAGATAATCCAAAATCTCAAGAAAGAGATTGATATTAAGAATTTGGGAGACATCTCACACTATCTTGGAGTGTAAATATAAAGAGGCAGTGATGGAAGTTTCTTCCTTAATCAAAAGCAGAAGATAATGGATCTTCTTGACTGTCTTGGCTTGAAAGATGCAAATGCTATGCCAACGCCAATGGAATTAGGATTCTTAAAGGACATTAAGAAATCCAAAACTTTAAAAAATAGAGATAAGTATAGGATTGCAGTTGGAAAACTCCTATACATTTCCAACTTTACTAGACCTGATATAGCAAATGCTGTTGGCATTCTATGCAGAAATGTCAACTCTCCTACTGAAGGAGATTTCATTGCAGTGAAGAGAGTTGCCAGATACTTAAAAGGAACAGCGGATCACAGATTGATGCTGCCAGATTGTAACCAACCACATCTGATTGCATACACAGATGCAAATGAGCAGCAGATCTGACAGACAGAAAATCAACCACCGGAAACTTGATCTTCTATGGTGGAGGAGCTGTAAGTTGGACAAGTAAAAAGCAGTCTACAATCACAGATTATTCTACAGGTGCTGAGTGTGTTTCAGCAAAAGCAGCATGTGATGAAATCAAATGGCTGCACAACTTACTCATGGACTTTGGGTGTATAGAACCAAAACTAACAATTTTGATGCAAGATAATCTGTGCTGCATCAAGATTTCTCAGAGTGAAAAGCCACTCAAGAAGAATATTGATATTGCTTTTCACAAAGTGCAAGAAATGTTTCAGAACTGACTTTTCTAACTGTAATACTGCAACATTGAGATGATGATTGTGGACATCATCAGTAAACCTCTGCCAAAAGATCAATTCCTGTGGCTACGTGAAGGAATGAAGATCCTTGACATTGCTCCAAGAGAATGAGAAGGGGGTTGTTTGAAGAATTATGCGTTGCATTCTCCTGTCTCTCCTTATGTAGACAGGGACTCTCTCTTTCTCATTCTATCTAAACATGTGGCTCCTATCACTCATTTTTAAGACAGTTTAACAGCTCTCTTCCAAGATTCAAAACTGCTTGTAACTGCAGTCAGCAGTCAGTAAGCAGTATGTTGTAGGGTTTTTTCTTCCTACTATCTTAAAGGTTTTAGTTATTTTATGTATTTATTAAAGTCATTATTGTTTGTTTTTTAAACTACAAACTGCATGTTTGTTATTTTTTTGGAACAAGTCTTTATTCTTTAGGAATATAAATTTAAAATAATAGTCTGATCCACATTTTCGTTGTTCTGCCCATAAAAGCTGAACTCTAGCAAGTTTAACTTTCATACCTGCATATTTTGTTTCCCTTTAAAATAGTTAACACCCTGGGAAACTCAAATTGCACCCCACAATAACTATATAACTATGAGCATAATTACTGTTTATCCACTTAAACACGCAAATCCACCCAGAAGCAAATCCACCTAAACACACATGTCCTCCTAGAAACACATGCATAAACTTCATTGAATTTATTTCTGAGTAAAGATGTATATGACTGAACTGTAATACATATAAAAAGAAACCAGTAATGTCTTCCAGGCTTGTGCAAAAATAATCAATACTTTATATGTATAATTAATTACAAACTAATTCAATAATTTTTAGCATACTACTATTCTCATACTACAAAATGATCCCCTCCATGCAAAACTGAAGTATACCTCCAGTTTGAATTCAGAAAAAATAGTAGGTCTCAGTTATAGTCTCTGCCTCTCAGATGACTAATAAATGAGACCTACTATTTTTTCTCTTTTTTTCTGGATCATATAACCAGCTGGGTTACATTGAACACATGGAGATCACCAATAAGCCCTTCTGGTGAGGCAGGGTAACAGTTCCCTACCTCCCACATATTTGATGTTTTATACTGTTTCTTGAACAAGTGGAACAAGCCTCAAGCATTGTGAAGCAAAGTGGTAATGTGACTGCAGTCAAAGTTCCTAGTACAAAGGTCAGTTTATTTTGCCATGTAAATCAGCACATCCCACAAACACCTGTCTCCTCCCTCAGCAATAAAGAGCTATTTTTAAAAATATTAAACCGTAGTTCCTGTTAGATAACTACACTTACAGGTCAGGAGGCAACAATGGTAGCCAAACAAAAAAGATTTCACAGCCAGGGAACAGGGAAAAGGTAATTGGCTGGAGCCAGAGGAGAAGGCTGTTGAGTCTGAGCACTCTGTTTCTCCAAGCATGACTTTCTGGGATGGGGAACAGTCCTCAGAGCAAGGTAATCTTGGAAGGTGGCCTCCACCGTTTTGTATTTCCTGGTACATGCAGCTATATGGTCTTCACCACCATGCCTCCAAGGATCCCATGATTTGGAGGAAAAAAGTCCTTGGAGCCAGCAGCCTTTCCCTGCTATTTCAATCAGCACTACCACCACCCTATCCACAAACATGGATGCATAACCACTATTATGTATGCAATATGTGCCAACAGAATTCCTACTGAAGAATATGTTCCTCTGTCATGGCACTCAATATATCTGACGCAACTCTTAACTTTGTCTTATATTAGAGCAATTCATGTGAGTAGGACTAATGATTTACTAACGTTTTGAATATGGAGGCCCTGTTCTATGAATTTGTTCAGCGAAAAACAGGTCCACCCCTTCCTTTCAGGAGGATGGAAAGGGAGATAAAGTCCTGCAGGGAATGGAGGGAAGCATGAGATGAGGGGATGAATCAGAGGGATGGGAAAGTGAGCAGTGCAAGAAGCAGAGTGCAAAAAGCACAGGAAGTTTGCATTGTGATGATAGAAAGTGAGGTAAGAGAGCACTAGGAAGGAAGAGGCGTGAAACATGAAAGTAGCAGTATGTAAGAAACAAGGGAGAGACACCATGGCATTGGTAGGGGGTGCAGGGGGTGGGACACACTGGATGACATCATGAGAGGGGGTGACACAGGGTATTAGTGATGTGTCCCAAAAGAAAGAGGGGACTCTTTTTGGCATGCCACTCCCTTTGGATTGGGAGGACGGGGGTAAAAATGTGGATTTTTCTCTCTAATAACCCCTAGTGTTGGCAATTCACTAGATTTTCAGGAAAGGGACTTCCCCATCAGATATTGATTCTGGACCTTTGTGCATACCATACACAACATATGTTATGCACTGTTCTACAGTATTTTCCTACATACAGGTGACAATAGTGTAGTGTTCTATGAGAGAAGTTATTTTTGTGAAGCATTTCCCCTATTGTGTGTAGAAGATTTTTGCTCCTCCAGACTCCACACAGATCACAGTGCCTCAGTTTTAGGGAAACAGATGCACTTTTCCTATTACTTTCCATCAATTTCAGGGTATATGTGTGATTTTCTTCTGTTTCAGAGTGGGGCCCACAGAACAACATTAGAACACAATCCCTGCTACAGTCATTGCCAAAAATTGCATTGAAGCTGGGTTTAAAAGAAAAGGCTAAACTCAGGGGTTAAGATCTAGGTGAGTCCAAGGACTGCACGGGACTTAATGGCTTCATGATCCCTACCTCTATCCTATGTTGTTGCAGTGTGGTTGTGCTTATGTTAAGTATTCCAACATCTCTCACATTTTGAGGGTGGTTAGTTAGTATTTTCTGACAGAAGTGCTGTCTTCTAACACTTGTATCTCTATCTTGCATTTGACCACCTCCACATTAAAAATGCATGCCTCTCAAAGACCAAACTATTATTTCTGGAGCTGCTAAACGACAAGCAGCTAGTAAGAAATTTGCATTAAAAAGGCAGCATCACTTTCTGGGAGGCTGCCCAGAATTTCAGTCTTCCTTAGTTCAAAGCTGTTGAAAGCTCAAGGGCTACTACTGAGTGCTGTCGTACAAATTAAAATGACCAGAGAAACAGTCAAATAATTAAAATATTACTGGAAGTATCTAAACAATATCAGAAAACACAATCTAGGAAAGCATACAAAGAAATAATTTGCAGTCCCAAAGAAGCTAGAGGAGACAGAATGTGGAACACAATAAAACAAACCAAGCATACTTTGACAATGGAAATTAAACTTCAGGATAACATACTAAAAATGTAAATAAAAGACAAGCAGAATGTTAGCTGTGTCACTTCCTCCTATGTTATTGAAAATTGGTTGATTTTTCTTCCCCCTTCCAAATATGATGGTGGAATTCTGTATCACAAAAAGATTCTTGGAGGTCAAAATAAAGTTTCACCTGGTTGAAATACAAGTTACTAAATAAGGACTCCACAACTAGTGATCCACCAAACACAGCTTCCTTACAATGAACAACATTCAACTATCGGCTTGCGATTCCTGTGGTGTTGCTTTCTCCCTAGGTATTTTTCTGGGTTGGTTATCTGTGCTGGGAGTTTGCAGCATTGTGCTTTGTGGTATCTCTTTCTACATAATTGTCAATTCCAGAAACTGGTGCTTGGGGAACTTTTTCTCTGCCCCATGACAATTGTAGCATTACAGGGTTCTATATTTGTCCCCAGTGCTTTTTAATACTAATACTGAAATTGCTGAGTGAGGTTTTAGAATGTGGTATAACAACAATGCTGCTAAAATGTTCTTTTTCATGAAATGGGGTGATGAATTGGGTGGAATGAAGACCAATAAAATTGAACTCTATCCCAACAAGACTCTAAGCATTTTCCCAGTTCTACTGAATGCAATTTAGCCAATTTGGGAAAATGTAATCTGTCTGTTCTGAATGGGATTGCATTCCACTTTATGGACCAATGTACACTGCAGCTTTCAGGTGATATTATATTTGGCCCTATGTTTTGATGCCCGTGCCCTCAGTTCTCCTCTCCTAGGGGTCATTCACACTGCATTATGAACCAGTTTGCAAACTGGTTTAAAATGGGGTCATTCACACTGACACCAGGTTTTTCTGACCCAAATTCAAGGGGGCCCATGTCAAATCCCCCTTAACCTGGGTTTTACAGGATCGCATTTCCCCCGTATCTTTTCAAAAGCAAGGGGTGTTATTGGGGTACCACCAATGGGAACTTGCACCTGATCCCATTTGGGGCATCCAAGAGGTTTAATGGGTGGAGGGTGGACAGAGGGGCAGAACATACAGAAGTGGACAGTGGGGAATCCCCCCAAGGAGATGCTCTCATGGGGGTTTCATGGCAAGGGGTCCTCAGAGGGGCTTGCCCTCCCTTGCCATCTCCGAGGCAGATCATGTCCACCCCTTTGTTCTCTCCCTGCCAGCCAAAGCCAAAGCCAGAGAGGGGGTTCTCCCAGGAACATCATTAGTGTACTTTTTAAAATAATAAAAGAAAATTTGACAGCTTATGCACACCTTTTCTATTGCATGACCATAGTAGACAGTACCTTTAAATACTCACATCATCAACAAGACAAAGATGTGCATATTTTTGACATTTTTTAAAAAAATAAAAAAGATCAGTGGGGATGGTGGTTAGGGGTCATTGTTTCTTCTTTCATCAGAAATAAAACCATATCAGACTCTGCTCTTCTCTTTCTTTCTTCTTCCTCTCGTCTTGCCCTTCCTCTGCCCCCACCACCACATCTTCCTTCCTCCTCTTCCTACTTCCCTCTCTTCCTCCCCCCACACCTGCCATGTCTCTTCCCTTCTCTCCTCTTCATCTTCTTCCTCCCTTCTCTTCCTCTCCCACACACCTGCTGTGTGTCTGTTCTCCTTCCTCTCCTCTTCCTCCCCCCCACGCCTGCCATGTGCTCTAACCCCTTGCTCCAGTCAGTAAGGGGCATTGCAGACCTGCCTAAAGGGTCAGCCTGGGAGTGGAGTTGGGGTGGGGCAGCCACACACCAGCCACCCCAACCCCAGCCCAATGCCGTTCTGACACCATGCACCTGTATGCATGGCGCACGGTGCCAGGACGCCCTCCTGGCGCAGCATGTAGACATGCTGTGCCAAAAGGGTGCGGAAGAGCTATGGTGCCGGCTCTTAGGGTGTCTTTTTGCTGCCTCTAAAAGGAGTGGGATTTTGCCACTCTTTTAGGGGTGACAAAAGGGGAATCGGGGCTGTGGTATGCAGTTGCTGTGGCCCTGATCCACGGCTAGCAGAGCAGCCCAGAGCTGCCTGCCTGCATAGCTCCTAAGTCTGTCCCAATGGTGCCATTCCAAGCCAAGAAAGCAATGTGTGTTTTTAGCTTTCATTTGTTTGTGCCCTCCACTTTTCTTGAATGTTCTCCTTTTTGGGCAGGACTAAGAGGTATGGGTTTACATTTCTAGGAGTGTCTTTAGCTCAGGGTGAACAGATGCATCCTTTTTTTCCAGATCGTATCCTCAATTCAGCCATCTGTCTAGGAGGAATTCCACAATGCCCTCCATTTTTAACAGGACTAAGAAGCATGGATTTATATTTCTATGAGTGTTTATAGCTTTTCTTTTGCTATGTCCTCCATTTTTCTTGAATGTCCTACATTTTGGGGTGTCTTTTCTCCTTTTCAACAGCTAGTCCATCTAACAGGAAAGAAAAAGAAAGAGAGGGAAAACTTTGTGCTTACTTTTGCAAAGGAAAACTGACAGGGGAGAAGAGAGAGAGGAAGAACTGGAGTTTGGGAAAGGAAAAGGAGCGAGGGAGAGATCATTGTTGTTTCTTGTTGTGTACCTTCATGTTTTTTCTGACTTATAGCAACCCTAAGGTGAACCTATCACAGGGTTTTCTAGTCATGTTTCTTCAGAGTGGGTTTGCCATGGCCATCCTCTGAGGCTGAGAAAGTGTGACTAGCCCAGGGTCATCTACTAGGTTTATATGGCCGATCTGGGATTCAAACACTAATCTCCAGAGTCCCAGTCCAACATTCAAATGACTGCACCACACTGGCTTGGAAGAAATGCTCCCTCTTTATTCCCCTCACAAGCCCAGGCTCTACTTGAATGTAAAAGCTGGGAAGCCAAGGAGGAGGAGGGAAGGATTGCTCCCTCTTATTCCCCTCAGCAGCCTGAGCTCTGCTCAAAAGTAAAGGCTAGGAAGCTGAGGAGGAAGA
>CM034706.1:156882072-156902567 GCA_020142125.1 Phrynosoma platyrhinos | reverse complement strand
CCTTTCATGCCTGGTCACTTGTGTATAAACCCACATTGGACATTTTTCTTGAGACACTGTCTCCACAATCCCCTTCAAAATGTCCAATATGTGTACAAAGTTTGGTTTGTTTCTCATGGAGTGTGTGTGCCTATGGACCTTCCCTGTTTCCCTGTGCCATGTTCCACTGGCCTGACATCTCCCGATGTCCTCCCATTGGTGCCCAGTGCGCTGGTATCCCGTCTGCTGTACTGTCGACCTGACCCATGCGTTCCAGACCCAGAACATCATTCTGTTTTCCCCAGAAGCACTTTCATTGATATAGACACAATCCCAGGAAACCTGTCCATCACTCCAGGCACTTATATTTTCCAGTGCTTCCCCACTCTGACCCAGATCTTCCACCACTCTGCTCACAGCCTCAGGCTAGATCTTCGATCCTCTCAGGACCTCGGGCTTTGAGCGTCTCCTCCCAGTGCCATGCCCAACTGCACTGACATTCTACCTGGAGGGCTTTCATGAAGATGTCTGCCACATTGTCTTCCAAACTCATGTAGGACAGACACAGAACACCATTCTGGACTAACTCTCTCATGTTCTGATATCGGACCCCTATGTACTTTGTCCTGTTCCTGAGGTTCTCAAGTCTTTGCCATGGCAATGCAAGCCTGTGAATCCTCATGCACAACTGTTGGGCCTGTGCACTCCTCACCTAGGTCCACCAAGAGCTGCCTCACCCACTGCACTTCTCCTGCCATCTCCGACAGTGCAGCAAATTCTGCTTCTGAAGTGCTCAGTGCCACACAGCTCTGTTTCCTACTCCTTCACACTACAGGGCTGTCTGCATACTTGATAAGCAAGCCAGCCACCGACTTTCTATCATGCAGCTCTGAGGCAAAGGAGCTATCCACAAAGCACTCCAGTTGGGCTTCAGATCCCTGCAGCACCAACTTCCTTTCTTTGCTGCCCTTTAGGTACCTGAGCAACTTCTTGACTGCTGTCCAGTCCTCTACCTTTGGACTGCTTACCTTCCTGCTCAGAACACCTACAGTGAATGAGATGTCAGCCCTGTTGTTGTTGGCTACAAACATCAGACTTCCAATCACAGACCTGTACAAATCTAAGTGCTCAAAAACCTTGTCAGACTCACTTCTTGCAAATCCTGGGGTTACTGAACTCTCCACCACCTTTGCATTCTCCAGGCCACACTTCTCCACCAGGTAATGTTCATAGATTACTAGCGTGACCCCTCCTTTCCTGTACACACAAGCATCTGCAATGCTGTGCTTGTATCCCAGCTTCACCAACTCCTCATGGATACAGAGGTTCCAGCAGTGTGCACTCTGCTTAAGCCCATAAAGGGCTTTCCTGAGCCTGTAGACCAGGGGTCGGCAAGTTCCCCTTACCTGGGGCTGGGCTGGGGATCCTGGGGTCTTCCATGGACCAATGGTGGTGGTGGGGGAAATGGCGGTGCGCATGCTCACGCACGCGTGCGCACCCCCCTGCTGACCCCTGCCACCGCCATGCATGCTGCCACCGCGCCACCACCACACCTGTCGTGACCGCCATTTTGCCAATTTTTTTCCTGATTTTTTTAATTAAAAAAATATTCGCAGAAGATATAAAGGGGGGGAGGAAGAGGCAAATGAGGTAAGCAACTGTTTTAATGCTGTCCTGAACTGGAGGATATCTTAGAAAATAGTGGAAAAAAACAAAATGATCAGCCTTTAAACTGGTTGAGCTCCATAATCACCAAAATTGCTAAGTTGTATTATGAAGCTCAGTTAAACTATAGCAGTAAGACTATTTGGCTTTTGCTAGGCAAATGCCTATCACTTTGTAGCTGCAATCCAACATTGTTGCATAAACATCTTCACAGAGAAATAGTCTATACAAGCATTATGCTAATGTGATTTATACTTCTTGGACAAATACATTGATTAAAAGAAAGTTGTCTTTTATTGTTCACTTGTCTCTCCTCTGTCAGCTCAGATTTATATAAAAATGGGCATTTTATCCTAATAGTCATATATTTATTAGCTATGTACTAAGAAAAAGACAATTCTTTGCATTTTGTAACTTCATTGAGGAAAAAATGTGCAAAAGCATAGAAAACAAATGGAGAAGGGGCATAAAACGTATTTTTTAACAAAAAAATACACCCTTATTTCTATGAAAAAAATATTGGGCTTTGTGCAAAAAACACATACACAACAACTACTTGTGGCTTTTCTGTACTGGAATATATGTGTGTGTGTGAAAACTGCATAACAACTACTTGTGGCTTTTCTGTACTGGAATATATGTGTGTGTGAAACTGCATAATTTTGATTTATTTTGTGTAAAGTTAATGCTGTTTGCATGAATAAGTGAATAAGTACAGAAAACCCTCATGTGCTGTTTCTGCATGTATTTTCCATGCAAAAAAGAGATGCACTTCCTTGCTGATGTGAGTGTGTGTGTGTGTGTGTGTGTGTGTGAAGGAAGCAGTTGATTTTATTAATTATCTTCTTGCTAAGAGAAAGTCTTTGAAAAATCACACAGATTCCAAGGACTATTTGGAATTCAAGGCTTATTCTGCACAAAATTCTCATACAGGACTTTTGCATACAAAATAGCATTTTGTGTTCATGAAATTTGTTTTTCTGAGCAGAAAAGTAATATTATATATAAAATACTGTTTCTTTGCAAAAAATACTGCATTGAAGTTTGAGACATATTCTGTCCAAACTTGCATGGGTATTTTTGTCCAGAAAATAGCATTTGCAGAGCAGAACATAATAATTCTATACAGAAAATACTGTTTTCTGCACAAAACCACCATAGTGCAAATTTTGTGTAGAACAAATTTTAGACTGTAGAGATTCTCATCAGTCCTGGATTCTTTTCATCAGAGTTTCTTGACACTTGAGAAACACATTTTCAGCAGTTTTTAAAATATTTTTTAATATTATTTCCATCCTTAGCCCAAAAACCATTTACACAAGAATCAGTGAATTTTGGGCAAAACAACATGTTTTCAGTCCCAAAATATGCTTCATGTGCCCCAACAAACAGTGGTCAGAAATTAAACAGACACCTTTGTATTCTCCCAAAACAGGGAGAATATTGCTGAAATTATCTGTCTTGTATGAAGGAACAAAGTAAGTGAAGAATTAGATCCCTAGTGTGCACTATAGTGTACAGAAATGCCTATTTTATCATGATATCCATACAAGCAAATTTATTTGGCAAGAAAAATATATATATGCCTATTGAGCATCACTGCAGGGGTGCTGGCAGGCTGTGAAGTGGCAAACATATAACAAAAAAATGACAATTTCTTGAAATGAAAGGAAATAAAAATAATAATGTGCAGAAATGGGATTGAGTATGCTTATGAATTCGCATAAGGTAACACAAATGCAAAGGTAACACAAACTAGACATAGGGCGTTTTCACACGGGGCTTTAGGAGGACGCAATCCTACCTCCGTTCGGCCCCACTCCGGCTCCATTTCCAGCTCGTTCACACACGCGCAGCGGCAAACCCCGTCCCTTCCGGTGCCATCCCTACGTCCGTCTGGCTCCTTGCTCCGTGTGTTCAAACGCATGGAGCCGTAAGTCCGGCCTCACTCCGGCCGAAAGACCTGTAACTCCGGCTTCAGTGGCTTAAAGGTAATTCCGGGTGTCCAAAAGGAATTAGCCTGCTGCTGCCAGAGCCATTCCGGAATCAGCGGCACGGCCCGTTCCGGAATGGCTCCACCCGGCTTTAGGGAGGGTAGTGTGAAAACATCCATAGAACAATCCACCCATTTGTTGAGGTGTGTGTATAAGGAGACACTGAGATACAGTGTATTTCCTTGAAGTCCCTGCAAATATATATACCAAGGAGTTGTACTGGATCTTTGTGTGATGTGACGTGCATATAGAGATACATCACACTATCCCAAGAGATTCTTCTCAATGAGGGCAGACCAGCCATATCCTCAAGTGCAGTAATTTAGTTTTCTCAGGAGAAATAAAATCTAATCATCTGCATGTGTGGAATAAAATCAAGGAGACTTTGGAAGTCATCAGTAGGCTGGCATCCTGTTGACCCACTAATTATGATTCCTATTTTCATATCCCTCCCCCTTCATTTGCATATTTGCATCCTTGGTGGCTTTTCCCAGGGTGATCCACCTTGCCAGAAACCTTCATTTTTTAAAAAAAAAATGTTCCCATTAACTAGATTTTTAAGGCTAAAAGATAATCTGAACAAATGCTGGGTACTATGTAATATAGAGCAGAAAAGTATTTTATCAAACTAAACAAGCAACATTAGGGTCATCTTTATCAGGTGTACTTCCATTGGTAAATGTATAATATAGTCAGATTTTTCACACTTCAGGGCAACTGATTGGTAAGAACACTTCTGAAATGGTCAGATTGCAATCCACAAATTTCCTCCCTCCATTTAAACCCAATTCTCACAGTGAGATCAGGTATGTGGGCATTAAGTGTACATAAGGTGATGGGGTGGTTCCATTAATTTCATCTGCAAAATTCCTATCCTTGTTGATTTACTCTGGGGCATTGTGGACGATACAGAATGGTGACCAGTCTACAAGCACAGTTGTTGCTTCTGCCATTTACATGGGCAGTGAGGAAGGAAGCAAGAATGATGGAAAAACTAAATAACTATTTAATGAGTTTGGGGATGGGGATAAAGAAACTAACTCCTGCCCCTTCTGAATGATGACCTTTGCCCTGTCTCCCTCTGCACCCAAGACATTGTTGGGGAATATTTTTCCCTCATCCTAGTTTCTCTGCCTGTAAGTTTCTCTCTCTTCACATCTCTATGGCCCTGCATTTTGGAGTGTGTTTACAACTCCATTGAGTTCTTTT
Source organism: Phrynosoma platyrhinos (assembly GCA_020142125.1). Taxonomy (NCBI): domain Eukaryota; kingdom Metazoa; phylum Chordata; class Lepidosauria; order Squamata; family Phrynosomatidae; genus Phrynosoma; species Phrynosoma platyrhinos. The sequence continues at coordinate 156,897,720 of CM034706.1, read as the reverse complement.
GAAGGCTCCTGAAGAAGGCCTTTCTTATTGTGGCCAAAACGTGTTGGACTGTTTTAACATTGAATAAACAGTTGTCCATCCCAGAGCATGTAGAGTTTGTCTCCTCATTGTTTTTTGTGTCTCTCTTCTCAAAGCGATTTATACACAGCACTATAGGAAGCCCTGGGAGGATATTAAATATGGACCATGTAAGGTGTCAGCATTGGAACATAAGAAGGAAGAGGCCACTAAGCTAACAAACAGAAACAAAGAACTGGAACAGACTGGCTCTAAAAGCCACCATTCAGGCAGCTTGAGAGTATGATATTTATACACCACACACTCCCATGCTGCCCTGCAGCTGCCTGGAAATCAGGCAGCCACCCAGATGTGGGTGGCTGCAAGATGCTGTAGCGGCATGGTGTTTACAGGCCACATGCTGCCGCAGCATCTGAAAGCCGGCTTTAGGCTGCAGTGGGGTGGGAAAAGCCATCCTTTCCCTGCCCGAAATAGGAGCAGATCTTTTCCACTCCTTTTTTGGCTGGGAAAAAGGTGGATTGGGGCCACAGTGTGTGTTCACCACAGTCCCAATCTGTCTTTGGAAGGAGTAGCTTCAAGCCGCCCCTTCTGCCCATCTGTTTCACCCCAAAGAAGCTGAAAACTTTAAAATAAAAAAATTTGTAATATGCTGGAGAGGGGGTTTGTAGCTCCACCAATAGCTTACCCACTACTCAACTGCAAGAAGGCCACTAATCAAGGGCTACAGCTTTCTAGGAGATTGGCTTTTTCCACAGAAGAACCACATCTTAGAAAAGAAAGGACTTCCACTGAAATCCATTTAACTTGCTTCCTGAGAAATATGTTGAAAGTCTGGGTGGTAGGAAATCTGTATGAAAGAGAGCTTTGTTAAAAGGATTGATTACATATTTTAATGCCCCTGTGATAATCCTCCTTAATACGCCTAATGCCAAAATGAATGCAGAAGGAGGGGGGTCATTCCCTTACTTGTCAAAACAAAACACATTTTCTGTTCCAGTGACATCTAACAGACTTGAGCATAAGCAACTGGAGCTAATTATCTTGTGACCAGCAGGCAGCCTTGGATAGATCTTAGCTGAAGACTTCCAAGTAGCAACTCTTCAGCTGGACTAAATAGGAAAGGAACTTCCTTCCTTTAAAAAACAATATATAAAAGATTGCTAAATAATTGAACAGAATAGCTTCTAAATACTTTGCTGACAATTAGCAAGGAAAATTGTAGGATTCTGGTTTTCTTTTATTTATTTTTACCTCTTCCTCTGTATCACCACATACTGACGAATACGTGTTATTTCACAACATCTCTGGGAGTCATTGGGGATGCTATTAATTAGCACATTGCTGCTGATAACATTATGATGTTATTATTTTTGCCTCATCACACTTGAGAAGTCAGCAGTGTAGTGAAACATTTTGGCAGACTTCAAGAAAATTCTATTTTAAATGAGATGAGTGTGTGCTTATATATACACATATGCACAAGTACAGACCTACTTCAGAGAAAGAGGTCATTCATGAGGTTACAGTGCCATAGTGAATTTTTATATATATCCTGCCTTTGGCCAAAAATAAGACAGGGGAAAGAGTCCACCCCCTCCTCTCCTCTGCTGAGTTAACTGACTGCAACTATTTTTGCACTTTGAACTTAGTTTGCAGCAGTTGAATTAAGCTGATAAGAAAGGGGGTAAGTGGGAAGAAGACATAAAAACTGGGACATGTTAAAGCAGCTGAAAAAGTGGGATGACAGATAATCAGGATCCCCCTGCCAAATTGGGACAGTTGGAATTAAAACAAAGTATAACATCAAGTTATAAGGAGATTATTGCATTCAAAAATAAAGTGACTTATCCCTGCCAGGATACAGTCCCTTACAGAATGCAATCGAAAATTATTGCATTAAAAATGCTGCTGATGCTGCCAAGTGACTGTATCCCAGCTGCATCCCAGCTCCCAGCTAGGCTCAGTAGGCCAATTTGCCAACACATGTTTGCAAATCGGCCAGCTGATCCTGGCTGGGAGCTGGGATGCAGCTGGGATATATTCGTCTGGTGGAATTGGTGGCATTTTTACTGCGATAATTCCTAATTGCATCCCATAGGCGACTGTATTCTGGCAGGGGTAAGTCGCTTTTTTTTTTTGCATGCAATAATCACCATAATTTAAACAAGTTTTTAAAGTTTAAAAAAATGGAAACATTTATATTGTAAACATTAGCTTACAACAATTTTAAAAAGCAACCAAAACATGATAAAGACAATAAAAATGTAATTCAATAGCATCTTAATTTGAAGAAATCATTAGGAAAAGTTTTCATTGACATGCAGACCAGTCTAAGCAAATATATAAAATTTATGAAATATTGATATTTTCCCTTACCAACTTCCATGTCCAGTGTTTTCTGCAGGAAGGGAGCACCTTTCAATCCAGAATCCTCACACTGATTGACAAGTGCAGATTCCTCCACACCATCACCAAACATGCACTGCATATACTCCCTGTAATTAATGCAGAGGGATGTGTTCAAGTATTAAAAATAAGTAGGAAATTAAATATTTTTGTTTTGTGTTTTTTTAAAAAAAAAATATTACTTTGTAATGTGTACCATATGAAGGGGCTGGAAAAGAACATCTGTGCATTATCTGTGGATGCAGACCTAATAGATATAAAGATCCCCAAATTCATATCTGATATGCTTGGAGGGTCACAGGTAGGGTTGCCATATCCCGGGTTTTGCTGAGACATTTACAGTTTTTAACCTTTTGTGAATATCCCAGCCTGTGTTTGGAGCCAGTCCCAGCTCCCAGCTCCTCCTCCTCCTTCGCTGCCACCGCCTCCTGCCACGCTTTCAGCATGGAGACAGCAGCGTGCGAGACCTAGTTGCCTTGCTAGGCCTTGCTGGGGTCAGGGAGGTGTTTTGGGGTGGGCCTCCACTGCTGCCAGTCACGCAGGGCCTCAGCCAGCCGTGCAAGGCCCTGAGGAGGGAGGCCATGGTGTCAAGGCCTCTCCTCCTCTGGCTGCAGTGGAGGTGTGCAGAGCCTCAGCCAGTTGGCTCTACCCTAAGGAGGGAGGCCCCCAGCCAGGCCTCCTCCTCCTCCTCCTCTAATGGCATCATAGCTGCGTGGGGCCTCAGCCAGCTGGCTGGGCCCAAAAAAGGTGGCGGTGGAGCTATGTGGGGCCTCAGTTGGTTGGCTGGGCTCCAAGAAGGGAGTCTGCTGCGGTGAGGTCCTATTGCTCCAGTGGCGGCAGCAGAGCCATGTGGGGCTTCAGCAGGCTGACTGGGCCCCAAGAAGGGAGGCTGCTGTGGTGAGGCCTCTCCTACTCTGGTGGTGGTGGAGCTGCATGAGGCCTCAGCCAGCCAGCTGGGCCCCAAGGAGATGGAGGGAGGCCATGGCAGCAAGGACGACAGCAGAGGCACCAGATTCAGGTAATCCAGGTGAGCCTATTAGGCCTCACTGGGGGATGGGGAGATGGGGGCTGCCTTGGCTTCCCTGGCCATGCTTTCAGCCAGGTATGAGCTTTCCTAAGCTAAAATCTGCTGCCTCAGATGCATTTAGAAGTGCTCCAAAATCTCTTGTCTTTGAATTCTACTTCCTCAGATGTATTTTATCATGTTTGTTGTTGTGTGCCTTCAAGTTGTTTCCAGAGAGGAGGAGCTACATTTCAACCTTCTGTCCAGGATGAATGTCAAAATCTCCTCCATTTTGAGCATGACTATGGGGGGAAGCAGAGGATCAGGGACACAGCGGCCCCCGATTCTCCCATTTGCTGCCTCTTAAAAGAGAGGCAAAATGCTGCTCCTATTAGAGGTGGCAAAGGCCACCCCCCAAGACCTGCTGCGTGGCTCTTCTGCGCCTCTTCCAACGTAGCACGTGAGGACACTATGTTGGGAGGATGACCTGATGCGTAAGGGCACGTGGCGTCAGGAGGTCTTCAGGGAGGGGTTGGGGTGGCCAGTGTGTGGCTGCTCCTCCCCTTCCCTGCCTCCAACTCACTGCAAAGGGCCCGTCTGCAGAGGCCCTAAGAAGAACAGATTTATATTGATTTTTTTAAAAAAAATAATGTTTTTGGCTTTTAGTTGGTTGTGTCCTCTATTTTTCTTGAATGTCCTACATTCGGACATAAATTTTGCCCTACCTTTGGGCCTAAATTTTGTCCTATATTTTTTCTACATTAAGTCCCAGTTCAGTGGTAGAGAATTATGGCAACCCTAGTCACAAGTGATACAGACCTACAAGTCCCTTCATAGCCTACCTTGGAGAAAAGTAGAATTCAGCTAAACTAAACTTAGGGCCTGTACAGACTTGCCAAAAGGGCCAGCCTGGCAGTGGAGTTGGGATGGGGCGACTGTATGTCTACTGCTCTGACTCCACCCTGATACTGCCGTCACCCCATGTGCCCAACCGCAAGGTGTGCGGCATCAGGGTGCTCCTTTGGAGCAGCATTTAAGACATGCTGCACTAAAAGAATGCAGAAGAGCTGCGGCAGTGATGGTTAGGGTGACTTTTTGGAGTGGCAAAGAGCCGGATCAGGGCCGCAGTGTGTGGGTTGCCACAGCCCCGATCTGGTGCTCCCAGGAGTGGTACAGAGCCACCCCTTAGGGGCCATCTGTAGAACCCCTTAGTCTGAACGCTCCCATAGGCACTTCCTTCTTAGCTTTTACTCTTGTGCTATAGTATGCTTTTCGTTGCTCTCAGTTGATAGTAGCTGGAGGAGTGGGACAGATGAATATGTTAAACTTACCATATTCTGGATATTTATGATGCCAATATTATTTTTAAGTTACAGGAAATGTCCAATATTTATTAATTCCAGATGTCAGAAATTTGGTGATCCTAGGATTTCCAGAGTGAAAACTGGAGTTGGCACCTGCACTTTTAATGGTTACATAGAAGAGATAATTTTGCATGTGTTGCTTGTTACCTGGTTGTGTGACAAGGAAACAACACTTGCTGAAATTCTCTTTTAAACCATCATTATTAATGTTAAAGGAGCCATTTCTAGTTTCCAATCTTTTAGCCTCAGTAGGAAAGTTCACAATGCCACACTCATTTCTGAATGTCCAAACACAAAGAAATGCACCATTATTTGTAAAGTGATTGCTGGAATTAATGCATGTGTGTCTGAAAAAGTGGAAATATTTGAAATATAAGTGCTGTAAGTGTTCTCAAAATCAATCCAGGAAATGAATGCCAGCATATACCAAAGGTTGGGCACTGACTGCCATACCTATGTGATATACATGCAGATTTAGCAGCCATTCACATATGCATGAAAACACTTTTAACCTTAGTTCACATTGGCTGAGACTTCTCTTTGCAAATCTTCCAATAGGAGCCTGTACACAGATTGAACTATGATGGAAACAGCTTCCACATGCCAACTATTTCACTCCAAGTGTCTGGAACCCTGCCTAGCAATTACGTTTTAACAGGAGCCATATTTTTAAAAGGACAAAGGCTGGCTCACTTCTGTTCAAGTCAGAATACAGGCAGAAGGTTCTTTAACCTCCTTTCCAGTGAGAACAGCTACTGATGCTTTGGCAGACCCCATCCTTTATACATCCCATCTGTTCAGTATTGTTTGTGTCTTGGCTTGTGCACATCAGTAAGCAGTTGAGGAGCAGAAGGGGACAGGTCTGCCTTACCCGCTGTTGATGTTTGCACTGGGGAGGTAGGGGTTATATAGTACCGATGTCCATCATAAGTGTGTTTGGGTTTAAATTGTCTACTAGGGATAGGAAATCTGTCAGTTCCACTTGTGTCTACATTCAGTTGTCTCTTAAATCTACAGTTCTTTCCATCCTTTATATCAGGGGTAGGCAACCTTTCCCCTTTAAGGGCCGAGGGACTTCAGCTCCCAGAATCCCAGGAGCTATTGGCCAACATGGGACTATTGGCCAACATGGCTGAGGCTTCTGGGAGCTGAAGTCCCTCGGCTCTTAAAGGGGAAAGGTTGCCTACCCCTGCTTTATATGAACAAAAAATTTCAGTGTTATTAAATAAACTAAAACATTTTTATTTTCACATTGGTACTGGCCAAAGACATTAGGTTCAGCTGTTCCCAGCATGGAGAGAATTTCATTGTATTCTCCTGCCATATAGGTGTTCAAACTGAAGAGCCTCTTAGAAATGGCACCTTTAACTCAATATGAACCTTTTTTTAATAAACAGTGATTCTGGCTTAAAATACATAGGAATTCTGGCTTAAAATACACAGGGGTTCAGAGCAAGAATTTTAAAAGTTAAACATTCAAAGCTTTAGTCCTGAACAGATAAAGCTGTTTGATTCAGTTTCTCCCACTTTGGAACTTAAAACAAAACAAAACAAAAAATCTTCTTTGCATCATGAATATGGAGAAATCAAATTCCCACCCCATATCCATCTAGATAACAGCAGTTGGGTTTTCATTCTCTCCTGTAGGCCAGGTTAAAACCTTTTTTCTTATCCCTCATGTTTTCATGGACCAGCGCCATGGAAGTCATGCATATACTGAGTGTTCCACAGTTAACTATGGAGTTTATCGCTCATCAAATAAGCCGGCTTACCTCTTCTGGCTCCAATCCTGGATCTGGGATACCTCTAGATGTTTTCAGACATAAATCACCACCAATTTAGCCGTGATGCTGCTGGCTGAATCCATCCTGGGTCAAAGCCTTGCTGAGCTGGCCAATTTTTGAAGTCGGAAGCTCCTCAACTTCAAAAAAGCTGAGTGAGGCACACTGGAAACGGTTTCAGACCTGACTACAATAATTCTGACTCGCTTTGAAGCAAGACAAATGCAAAAAAAAAAAAATCACTCTTTTCAAAGACTAGTTTTTGGTGGTTTTTTTTAAAGGATCGATTAGCAATTAGCAATTTTGTTCAGCAAGTGTGAATGACAGACCTGAATCGCATCACACTGGAGGGGATGGACTAATGGCAGAGAGTGTAACCCAGCAAAGGGAATCCCTGCTCCCTCCCACTCAGGGCAGAGGACTGAAAGGACAGAGGGGTGGCAGAGCTCTGCCCCCTCCATCTGCAAGCCCCCTTTGCCAGGGAAGGTCCAGAGGTGCCTTTGCTTCCTTGCAACAAGCACCGACTGACTGGCATCCAATAAGCTCACCTGACCACCCAGAACAGCCCCCTGGTGTTTGCTTGGTGGTGTGTGTGAGATGGGAGGCAGGTGGGGCCGGAGGGGATGTCTCCTCTTGGAGAGGGAGGGGGAGAAGGGACTGATTTGGGGTGAGAGGACTCCCAAAGAAGGCATCAGGGGAGGGTGGGGTGGAACCATCACCCCCTTTTTGTACAGGAGAGAAGTTGGAGGAAGGGGTATCAAAGGGCTCTCAGCAGCCTCAGGGTGACCAGACTTCCTCCTTTTCCAGGACACATCCTCCTTGAAATAGACCAAGCTTATGCTAAGGGTGATCAGATGTCCTCCTTTTGCAGGACACATCTTCCCTTTCAACCATCTGTCCAGAAGGAATTCCAATGTGTCCATCTGGTGCCACCCTTGCTCCCCGACCTTACCTGATCTGTTCCTGGTGGGGAAGTGGGAGGCATTCCTGGGGGGAGAAACCACGGAGCTGTTCCTGATGGCCATGCCTCCCCTTGGTGATGGGAAATCAGGAAGGAGGAAGAGGGTCCGGTTCAGTCTCAGGCCGTTTCTGGGCTTCCTTGGACCTCTTGAAGGGTCTGCATCAGCCAACCTTTGCCAGGCTCCCAAATCCTCAAACCATCCTCTCAGAATTGGTTTATTTGAAATCATAGAATCTGGAAACCCTCAGAATTTAGGAGATGAATGTAAATGTAAATGCTATGGCCATCTGTTGGGGGTGCTTTGATTCTGTATTCCTGCATGGCAGAAGGGTTGGGCTGGATGACTCTTGGGGTCTCTTCCAACTCTAGGATTCTATGAGAAACCTCCAAGCATCCTTTCAGAATTGGACTACTGAGGATCACAGAATCTGGAAACCCTCAGGACTTGGGAGAAGCATCACATCATCATTAAAGAACTGGGCTACTTGGAAACATAGAATCTGGAAACTCTCCAAATTTGGGAAGAACGTCAAACCACCCTCTCCAAATCACCCCCCCCCAACCCAAGATAGAGGGAGCCTGGAAGATCGGCTAGGAAGAAGGGGGCCAAGCAACTTGGACAAAGTGAGGGATAGGAAGAGAAGACTCTTTTTCTCCCCACCCAATCCTTGCTCTTCTTCCTACTCCCCACCAATGATGCAATTTGATTGACAGTGGCACAACTCAAGTAGGAACAACAATTGTGTCTAAAAAAAAAGACACAAGTTCATGGAATAATGAAATAATATGCTTCCATAGTGGGAACTATGCATTGGCCTGAATCGATTCAGCAGCCCGGTGTCACTGTGACTTGAAAAGCAGATTAAATGCAAGTGGAAATGGGTCCCTTTTGTCTCTAAATATGTTAATTTCCCCCCCCCTCCCCATGATCAATTGTGCTTGTTTGCAATCTCAATTGTAATCTTTATTGCCTTCAACTCCTCTGTGCTTCATTTAACATGAAGGATGTTTAGAAACAGTTTTATTGAACAATGGCAACTGGTGGCTTCCAGGTCTGTGAATTGCTGAGTCCATGCTAGGTTTTCATCTGAACTTTAAAAGGAACTTGCTGAACCTATTTTGTGGGTACCATCCAGCATCTTAAAGTTTAGGCTAAAATCAGAAGCAGATTCATTGTAAGATGTAAATCTTCACTTGTTTTATTCTCACATGCAAGAACTAATTATTTCTGCCAGTGTCTCCACTCCTTGAGAATATGCCATTTTCAAGCAGTATTTGTGCTTTGGGACTTCATTTGGGAAAATTTATACATGCAAAATAAATTTTGTTCTTTTGAACAAGAATTGTGATGGAGTCAGAAAATGTAGTATACTGTGCAAAAAACAATATATTTGTGCAGGAGACCATATACTGCTGCACATTGCTTTTTGCAAAGAAAACATGTTTTCTGCCCAGCAGTTGGCATATTTATACAAATTACCAACATAAAGTTTGATGAAAATCTTTGTTTATACTGTATGCACATACATAAGAATCTGTATTAGTGAAAATTGCTTACATTTATGCTTATTTGCATAAAATTGATACTGATTTCTGCTTTGGTATTTTCTGTATAAAAAAGCTTCTGCATTTTTGCAGAGGAATAATTGTATTTTGTGCAAAATCCAGTTTCTCCTGTTTAAAAATACAGTGGATTCTTTCCATCTGTGGAAGTTCAGTTCTCCCCACTACCACCCATGAATAGGAAAAAAACATGAATGGTTGTGATCCATATTATTGAATGTGCAGCAATGTATGCACATCCACAGTCATACATCTGCATGTATGCGTAGATAGAATAATATGGGATATGGCAAGCTGTGGACACTCCAATCCACAAGAGATTAGCTCACCAATGCATCAGGCCCACTAGTGCTTTTTATGTAGAAAATCTGTTTTCAAGCTCCTAGCAGTTTTTCTGCATAGAAAAAAAACCCTATAGCTTAAATATTATTATTATTATTATTATTATTATTATTATTATTATTAATCCCGCCCCTTTCCTGCCCGGGGCAGCTTACAACATTAAAAATACAGTAAAAATACAATACATATCCCATAAACCCACCCACCCCTTAAAATAGTATTAAACAATGAAACAATTTAAAATATACTTAAAATAGGTCATAATAACACACAACAAACAAATAACAATAATTCCAGCAAAAATTAAGTGGGAAGCATGGGCTATTGTTAGTCTTGAGTAGATTAGACCCATTGAATCAGTGGGATCTGTGTGCTGGCTCAACATTTAACAATTGAATGGGTCTACTCTAGTTAGAAATAACCAACAGGATGCCAACCTATGTGTGTTTTGTGCAACCAACTAACAAAGTGTGAAAATCTCATGTCTGCTTTTCTTTTCCATAGTGGAGTGTCTTGAGTTTTGGCACATCCTTTTTTCTTACAGATGTTAATATTAACACATTTATTTTTATATACTTACATGGAAGCCATTACAGTTAGAACAAGAAATTGGGAACAATGATCAAACAAGGGCATGAGGTACCCAAGATTAAGTGCATTTCATTCCACAAAAAGCCATAAAAGTGCTCCTCTTTGGCTGAATTGTTGCCTGATGGATTCGACCAGGGCATAGTTGTGCCCCATATTATTGAATGTGCAGCAATATGTGAACATCCACATTCGTACATCTGCATGTATGTGCAGATTGATGGAAGGAAATTTCATTGGATGCAGTAAGTTCAATGAAACTTGCATTGCCACACACACACAAATCAATATTTTGTGAGAAAATGCATGTCTCACCTTTAGCATGCACACATTAGTAAGGCTAACAGTCAATTCAAAGTTCACAATCAAAAATACACTTATTTCAAAATGTGAAGGCTACAATGTGCCTATCTGGGAAGAAAAACATACATGAAGAAATATGTTTTAATCATTGGGGAAATAGACAAATTTTAAAAGAAATGTTCATATTAAGAAAAAATATTAACAATTTGCTTGAATTTCACTATGGGAAGGAAATATCAAGTCCATCTACCAATAGGAAACAATGATTGTAAGAAAATATGAGTGTGATTTCAAGAAACGTAATGAAATTACCTCCATTACCATCCAGTGTCATCTGGGGGAGAGACACTAGGCCCAGCACCATCGGGCCTACACTAAGAAGAAGAGCCCTTACCTTTTAAGGGGTGGATGGGTTTCTGGATTTTTACATTGTATTAACATAGCTTTATGTAAATGTTAATGTTGTAAGCCGCCCCGATTGCTCTGCAGAGGGGTGGGATATAAATAAATATTATTATTATTATTATTATTATTATTATTTATTAAATGATGACTGAGATTTTCACAGACCTAAGATGTTATCACATGGGGCCCAATCCAAACAGAATCCAAACGAAATCCCGCCCGAATCCAGATTATTTGCCCGTGTTTTCACACGACGTCGCACAGAACCCCGACAGAAAGTGGAAAGAACCAAGATCTTTTGAATTTTGGTTTCTTGAGGAATTGCAATTGCACGACGGGAATCATTTTGCATTTACCATGGGTCTGATAACCAAATACGTATTGTGGCGCATTTCCCCGTCATTACCCATGGTTCTCATGAGCATTACTTTATCTGCACATGTGCAGGAGGCTCATTTCTACTACATTTACGGGTTTTTTTCTCTTGTGTGTGGACGTTCGAAACACTTACTGTAAATGCGCAATGAAGGTAATGACGTTTGCGGAAACAAGATTTATTTTCCGTTTATTTTTGGGATGCCTCGTTTCCACTTTATTTTCAGTTTCTGGGCCACGTGTGATAACGTCCCTAGTTTGAACACATTAGTAATTGAGATGCTCTTTGAGATTATCGTTTAAAAGTTTGCAATCTGTTAGCAAGACAAGCATAATTCCATTTTCAGCTCATATTCTGTTCAATTTAATTATGTAAATATATACATGCTTATGATCTATACATATGAATTTATGAGAATATTTATTTAGAGTGCATTCCTAGACATATCTCCTCAGAACTTTAATAGGGCTTATTTTCAGCTAACCGGATATAGAATTGCAGCCCTAAAGACTTTTTGGATGTTCACTTCTGTGCGAGAAATATCTTTCTTATTCATTCAATGTGGCAAGTTCAGATTTTTTGTATCAATATTTCAGTGTTGGGTGAATATTTTGTCACTAAGAAAATGTGACATATTTATTGAGACTATAAGTGTGCTATGATTGTTTCAGTGCCATGAGCTGCTATAGGAAAGTTTTTGCAACATGGTTTGAAAAGTGTAACACAAACCTGCATCATACGTAACTTGTGTTTTTATGTTGCTGTTAGAAATAAGAAGTAATAGCATTGCTATTGCCACTACAAATAATCTATTGTTACAAGTGCTTATACATTTTTTTAGAGATTGTATTCTTCTGTTGTATCACATCAGTTACAAATCACTCTTTCAGCAACGTTTGAGTTTGATGGCAAACAATCAGCAAGAGTAGCCTTTCACCAATAGACCTTCTGTTTACTATTTAAGCTGCAATTGCACAATTATAAATCTCCTGTTTCAGTGAGAGAGAAAAATACTATGCAATCCTACATATGCCTACTGCAAAGGACCACACTGTTGGAAAAATCTAAATGTCTCTCTGCTGATGCCTGGAACTGTGGCAGTTTCAATTTGGTTATGTGGAATCATAGTACTATAATTGTATAATGTGAATGAGCCCCAGGTGGGATGTAGTTCTGAGTAAACAAGGGTAGGATTGTGCTATAAGTCTGATAAAAATGACTGGGAATTGAAAAATCTTAACTCTGGCCACATGGTGCACTTAGGTCTTTAAAGTATGTGCTATATCCTTCTGTAGTGCGAAAACATTTTGTTTGGAAGATAAACAGGTATTACTGACCCCAACAGCGAGGCTCTTTCCCCCACTCTGTTACACAGAAAGAAAATATTATGCCATTGCCCCAATGCTAGTGCAAATGTCAGAGTAACTTTTTAAAAAACTACACAATTTAATAAAACTTATTTATTTATTTAGAATATTTATATCCACTCTTCAGCTAGAAAGGCTCTCAGAAGTTTATGTACCATGAAAAGCAAGCTTCTGTAAAAAGCATATTGACTAGATATGCTTCAAATAGGAGAGACCCCTCTAGAGAAAGGCAGAACTAGTTACTTCTTTTTTATTTTGGAAGAGTTGACATGAATATAAGTCTTATGACTTATCTAGTGACCAGGGGAGAAGCCATTAATGGAGATGTGCATCACACAGTGGGAGTGATTGAACAGCTTTAAAGCCCTAAGGTTAGGAGATGGAAAGAAATATAATAGTAATTATACAGGGTGGAAAAAGGGGAAGATTAATTATGCAGAGCATTATTATCCTACCTAGATATAAAAACGAACTCTTAGTAATTAGAATAGAAGCAGGGTTTTTTGCCATCCATTTTCTTGAACAGTATTTAACCCATCAGTAGCTAATATTTGATTCCTCAAGTATACGCATTTATTGGTGGTTACATCATATTTTCTATAACTACTGACCTCATGGTTTGAGGATGGTTCATAGGAGTGGTCCATCAGTTCCCTTTTTTTTTTATCAAAAATGATTGCTGTCGATTTTTCCCCCCTACTTTTCCACACAAAATTCTACCCCAAATATATCTAATAAAAAAAAATGCAGTATGTAAAAGCATGGTAGGGAATTAACAGTGTAGCAAAATTCAGAATGAAGCAAGAAGCATGCAAATAAAACCGGTAGAGAGAAGTTATTAAAATTGCTGAACCAGAATAGTTACTACTAAAGAAACCCTATTTTTACTAGTGTGGATAGCTGCTGAGGAGGAAGCAATTGTCTAAAATGGTGGTAAATTTTGGCACTTTGTAATATTGTATGACCTGTTTTTCTGCACTGCCTGTGCTTCCTTGTTGCTGATCATGTGTACAGGTCAAAACTAGCACCTTCAATGTGACATAACCAAATTGAAAGTACATGTAGTTATTTCAAGATCAATAACACATGACATTTCAAGTACATACCAGGCAACAAATTGGCCACTGCTTTTTGCCCTAGCGCTAGATTCCAAACACTTTATGAGGGTAGCTCTATGTGTAATATATTACATCAATATGAGGTTGTTCAGGCATGGATCTTTGTTACCTGCCTGAACAGGTTATCAGCTAACCAACAGAGCCTCTGGAGTTTATATGTATAAACCAGGGGTAGGCAACCTATGGCCCAGGGGCCGGATGCGGCCCCCCAAGGCCTTTGGAGCCGCCGCCACTGCCGCCCGCCATGATGATATTGATTATTGTTGTTATTACTTGTTCTTGGGGTTTTCTTGGCAAAATCTCCACAGGGGTTTTGCCATCATGGCTTTTCTGGGGCTGAGACAGTGTGCATGCATCCCTGCTTGTTTGTGGGCCTGCCTTCCAGTCATTTCCATGATGATAATGATTATTGTTGTTATTACTTGTTCTTGGGGTTTTCTTGGCAAAATCTCCACAAGGGTTTCTGGGGCTGAGAGTGTGCATGCATATATTTTTATTTTTTTAAAAATGTGTGTGTGTGTGTGTGTGTGTGTGCGCGCACACACACACACACAATATATATATTGCTTCGGCCCCCCAATTGTCTGAGGGACAGCAACCTGGCCCCCGGCTCAAAAAGGTTGCCTACCCCGGTATAAACAGTGATTAACCTGTCAAAATCACGCATTCATGATTAACATTTCCACATGACATCGTGTTCAAAGCATGATTATCCCAGGAATATCCTGTGATAATCGTGCAACTGCACTAATGGTTTTCATACAACATCATGATGAAAAGTGATTAAAGTGCCATTATTTTGTTAATATCCAAGCAGTAAACAACAACAAACAATTCACATGATTTTCCCGTGAATGATTTTTTTGCTTTTATTGCCTGGTTACTGCCTGGTTATTCCCAGGATAATAATGTTATGTTTTAATTGCATTTTAATCTCACTGTTTAAACTACCAGTTTCCTTTCATGTGATAAATTCCCCTGTCTTGTCTAGATTTAGCCTCAGTTTATTTTCCCACAATAAATTCATCACTGCAGTCAGACTTCCACAGCCTCCTAGATATCAACTGAGGGGTTGACAGATGCGTATGAAAGAGCTGCCCAAATCCGCTCTGGCCAGAAGTGGATTGGAAACCCACTGTCTGTATGGCCCACTTCCAAGGCAAACCATGGAGGGGCTGACTGTCATCACCAAGAATTAGACTATCCCAGCTCCTTTTTGCTCTGGTCCTTAGGATTAGAATGTGGTTTCTAGCCACTTTGGAAGTGTGCATTTTTTAATAAGCATGCCTCCAAAGCAGCTGGAAGCTACTTCATTTGGCCCATCTGTTCAGGCTCTGAAAAAGAGAGGCAGAGGTGGATGGCATTGCCACAATGGTGAGACCCATGCCCTAACTTTATGTAATTTCCCCCAGTTACCTTCCTATGTTAAATAAGGACAGAGAACCATATGGAGCCCTAAGGGATCTCATAAACCACAAGGCCAAGTACTAGAAATCCATCACTACCTTCTGAGAATATACAATCAAAGATTTTGGGGTGGTCCAGTAAGGTGGCAAGTTAAACTGTTCTGGGATAGTACCTTTTCAGGACCCATTTGTAAAGCTGTTTTGAACCTGAAGAACCACAATTCCAAAAGTGGCACAAAGCTTGCAGATAGTTGTCTGCATCCTGACACATTCACCTGCTCCCTAGTAATAGCTTTGTGTGCCACGGAAGGGCTAGGATGCTGATTCATTTATCACAAGCTTCTGAATATTTTTTTTTCCTTATCATGCCCCCTTCTTCCTCTCATGGCCCCATCATTTCGATGGATGAGGAACGTCTTAGAGGCTGGCCGGGTTTTGCTGTTTCATAAATGTTTTTATTTGTTATTGGTTATATTAATTGTTTTTATGTCTATTGTTATTTTAATTATGAGATGTTTAATACTGTTTTAAGGGGGTTGGTCTTTGGGGTTATATTGTATGAGTTTTTATGTAAGCTGCTTGGATTGTTTTTTTCAATAAGCGGGATAAAAATTATTATTATTATTATTATTATTATTATTATTATT
>CM034706.1:156867262-156881972 GCA_020142125.1 Phrynosoma platyrhinos | reverse complement strand
ACGCTGAAATGACGCTGCTTTAGGGCCAGTGTGATAACGTCCTCTGAATTTGCCCACAATATGGCACAAATTCACTCCATCCATATGATTTCATGCCACTCCTTTTTACAACCCCAGAAGTAGCAGCATGGTCTCCTGGTGGGGTGGCTCCTATGCTGTGTTTGCCAAAGAAACCACCAGTATTCAACTATAACAGCATGTCACCATTTGAAATCCATTGTGTTTAGGCTGTCAGAAACCAACTGATACGGGGCTGATTTAGCAGACATGATTTTGAGTCCATTATAATGCTCCTGGAATAGTGTATTCAGGCTATCCCTGCTTCCAAGCTATCTTGGAGATAAGGAAAAGGTGGCAGCACTTGAGTTAATGCATGAAAAGGTCAAGAGGAGAATAATTCACTTTCACCTTGCCACAGAGGGAAAGCTGCTGCGAAAGCTGCCCATTTATTGACAAGATTATATATAAACAAGTAGTTCATATCTCCAGCTGCCACCTCAGCAGACATCCAGCCAGAGCTCTTGTCATCATCTCCCTACCTAATCAAGTGGTGGATTATCTTGTCCTGATAAATTGGAGCCAGCATCTACTGGAGAGGGAGTAAAGGAGGATGGGAGGGAGGGGGAGAAGGAGAAGGAGAAGGAGAGAAAGGGAGAAAGAAAGAGAAATAAGTCTTAGATGAAGTACTTTGCTAGCCTGTAGCTAATAGGGTAGCAGATGTCTGGATCAAGCCCCTGAGCTTGTAGTGCAGAGCACAACAGAATGATTTGTGTTGCACAGTGTAAATGCCTTCAAAGGAAGACATTACTAAACAGGCACACAGTTAAGCATGATGTATTTGAGTCCAGGGGACAAAGGGAAACCAAGACGGTTTAATAAGTATTGTTTCAGAGAGGAATGAGCACAGTCTATATGGCTGATTTGAACTCATTTGCCCTAGAAGGGACCATTTTTGTGAACTGCGCTCTTGAGCAATGTGCCGGCATTTAAAAAAGAAAAAAAGGAAAAGGAAACACAGCACAGCTGAGCATCTTTCAAAAAAAGAATCACAAGCCATAGAGCCGTTAAGACATTGATTCATAGTTCTCAGGATTTTATGAGCTGATTACTAGCAACTTATTCAGGGTAAATAAACTATGTTCTTCTTCTTAAACTCCATAGGGACAAACATTATCCTTTACTAAGCACATAACTGTGTGGGATGGATTTATTTAAGCAAAAAACAAAGCAGGAGAATTCGCGTTCTGATGAAACAAATCAGGTAGTTTATTTCAGAATTGCATTCTGAAACAATAGCAAGGCAGCCATGAAATGATATACCACAGGTGTAATAGAGTCACTGATACAATGCTGGGGGATATTGCTGAAAATGGATTTTGAGTAACTAAACCTAGTGTCATTTTAATTGAGTTTTAAACTGATTGATATTTATGTTCACCTTTCATTAAAAAACTTCTTTTTCATTCTGTATTAGGTATCACAAGGCACCTTTTGTGTCTTGTTTGCTGGAAAGGTAGGGTTTAGAAGATGTAAGTAAATAAATAATCACTAGGGCATACTCCATTTGGTTGTGACACTACTACAATCCTGCCAAAGGAAAGCAGATTCCAAAGGAGCCATCACTGGATCCTCTTCTTTCTTGCCAAAAGAAGGGTGAATTGCCAGGATAAAAGAATAGAAGTTTCCAGGAGCAACAAATTACCTTTTAAATAGGTTTCATATGTGTGCATGCACACATCACATTGCTAAACATTTGAAAATACACATTTTTCAAAACCAGAAATGGATCCTGGTTTGTTTGTTATTTGTTATTGGTTTTTTTGCCAGTTTTGGCAGATTTTGCAATCCCTGGACAGTTCTAAGGATAAAATATTAAATATTTGTTAGATCAGTAGTTAACTCAGTATAAGGCAGCTTCTTGTGTTCCAATGTTGTGCTTTTACATTTTATATCCAACACATTAGAACAAACAGCATGTGCTTGCCAGTTAAGATTAAAGTTCACCGGTTAGTTCAATTAACTATCAGTAAAACCAGCACCTGCATATGTAAGAATGAACTAGATCTCCTGAACATTTGTGGATACCAGTAATCCTAAACCCTTACCCTGGTAACACAGTGGTTAAATGCCAGTACTGAAGCCACTTACTCACAAACCACAAGCTTGTGAGTTTAATCCCAGCCAGGGTCGACTCAGCCTGGCATCCTTCCAAGGTCATTAAAATTAGTACCCAGCTTGTTGGGGGCAATTAGCTTACAGTTGTAAACTGCTTAGAGCCTGCTTAGGTGGTATGAAGCAGTATATAATGAAGCTGCTATTGGTATTTTTAATGGACCACTGAGGGCCAAACTATATTGGTTGTCAAGAACCTGTGTCCAAATTTCCAAGTGTGTTTATTTCGTGTTTGTACCCTCCATTTTCCCAACCCCTCTCTTCTCCTGCTGCAGTTTGTTAATTCCATCCCAAGCAGGCTCCTGAGTGGGGCTAACATTTGTTTGCTTGTCTTTTGTTACATTTATATCTCACTTTTCCTCCATTCAGCTCTCCAGCCCTCCACTTTACCTTCATAACAAACCTGTGAGGTAGGTACTGAGAGGAGGATTAGTTAAAGGTCATCCAAAGAGTTTCATAGTTCAGTAAGTACTAGAACCCTGATCTTTCAAATCCCACTCAAAAATTCTAATCACTGTTCCATGCTGTGAAGTCCTCATCCTCCTTTCTCACAGGGAAGCTGATCTAATCTAAATCAGAGGCCTCTGGATTTAAGGAAAAATGTCAGGAGATCCAGTCATAGATTTCTCTTCTGTCTCTGTGGGTGCAAATGTATGCCAACAGCAATTACCTAGTTACAATATTTTCTATTAGTTTTATGGTAAAGAGCATCTCCAAAGATCCAAACTGTTCTTGGATTTGGCATACAATCTTTAAGTTAAATAAAAGATATAAATCCATTGCTATGACTTACGAAATCCACTGCACTCTCCAAATCCTTCTCACAGCTGTTTTTCCCCCTTCTTTCTAGGGGAATCCCTACATGTGCAATGAATGTGATGCAACCATTGATGAACTGGCACATCCACCCAAATTGATGTTCGATCCTGAAGGAAGACACCCCTACACCTTTTGGCAGTCTACCACTTGGAAAGGTTATCCAAAGCCTCTCCAAGTGAATATCACTCTTTATTGGAACAAAACCATTGAACTAACGGACAACATAGTCATCACCTTTGAATCTGGTCGCCCAGACCTAATGATCCTGGAGAAATCCCTCGACTACGGGCGGACGTGGCAGCCATACCAGTATTATGCTACCGATTGTTTAGATGCTTTCAACATGGAACCAAAAACAGTGAGGGATTTAACCCAACAGACAGTCCTAGAAATCATTTGCACAGAAGAATATTCTACGGGGTACATGGCAAATAGTAAAATCCTTCACTTTGAGATTAAGGATAGATTTGCCCTTTTTGCTGGGGCACGGCTACACAATATGGCTTCTCTCTATGGGCAGCTTGACACAACCAAGAACCTAAGAGATTTCTTTACTATCACAGACTTGAGGATAAGACTGCTGAGGCCAGCAACAGGGGAAATATATGTGGATCCACAACATTTGGCACGCTACTTTTATGCCATCTCAGACATAAGAGTAGTTGGAAGGTAAGAGAAAATAAATAACTGGGTATACATTTGTACTTGAAATGGTGGTATTAATGTTCTCTCTACCTATTTTAAGTATTATAAGTATATAATTTAACTTATTATTTAAAATGTTGACCATTCTGTGGAAATCCTCTACAAGCATCTGTGACCACAATTTTGTTAATTTGTAAACCTAACAAGAATTTAAACTGACCAGCACACCAGTTAGAGTTTAGATCAAGAGTGGCCAAATGTTGAAGAACTACTACTCCCATCCTCTTTGATCACTGGGAAATTTGTTTATGGCCAGTGGGAACTGAAGTTCAGCCTTCAGACAGCTACAGGCCCCTCAGCTGTTGGTAAGATCATAATCAAACATACCTGTGGGTTGATTTAGGTGTCCACAGAAATTTAGCTTGGCAAACACCAAATCTTAGCTTTGAATTTTTTAAGACACACGCACAGACACACACACACATTTTTCCTTTTCCTAGATTAATTGCAAATAAAGAGGCAAGTTGCTTCCTGAGACACAACCTGGGGATTAGCAGTCTCCAGTGTTAGCAATATCTGTATGTTATCAAGTATTGGGGCCATGGGGAAGGTCATTTTGCTACAAGTATAGCCTGTTTCTGCAGGTTCGTTTTCTTCCCATAGATGATTAGGTGGTATGAAAATTCTCCAGCACATAAAAAGGAGGACAGACCATTCCAATTAACTAATAGAAAAAGAGGGTCCAAGTCAAAATGGTCACTAAATGGTTCTCTGTTTGGAAACAGATTATGTCATAACAATGAGTCAAGGTGTATTAACACCATGTGTCGTTTTGGGGCAATACTGAGGGAACAGTGTGGAAGAAAATCTAACCTAGGCTGATCATGAAGATTTGGATCAATAAGCCTTGTACAGGAAAACTCCCTGGCTGATTATGCTGTATGCTGATTAGTTGGAGAGGTAATACCCCTTTAGGTTTTCTGACAAGGCTGGATTGCTCCTGGTGTAGGAGTAATCTGATTTTAGTTATGTGTGATGCCTGAGAATTTTAATGGTACTTTAAAGAGTTCAAGTTCAAAAGGGTTTTCAAGATGGACTGAGTAACCTTGTCAGAGGTCTAGAAATAAACCATTGTTATGATGACAGAGTGGTTGCCAGATCCTAGCCCCACATAGTCTAGAAATGGAGGGGACTAGATAGAAAACAAACACTTGTGGAGAATCATTCTCATCCTGTTTGGCCAGAAACACTACTATAACCAGAGGCTTTTGCCAGCAATCATCCACAAGTGTACTATTTGGATCTTGACCATTGTATGTGGTCTAATGGCAGATTTCTCAGTATTAAATCAGGACAGTTCTGCTAGAATAAGCTCTAAACTCAGCAGGGTATCCACACTTCCTTTAGCAGCTTCACTTATTTAGTTTTGGGTTGTACTCTTAAAAGGATATAACCAAATGAAAGTTTTATTTCATTCATCACAGTGATGTCACAGACAGTGATATGTCTGTGGCTCGAATGCAGCTGCTATTCACAGAGTTTGATAAAGGGAAGAGGTGTGTTTTTGAATATTTGGGTGGAAGATGATAAATGGCCTTTTATCAAAAACTCCAAATGGAGAAGTGAGTGCTGGGGAAATATGATTTCTCTATAATATGTTAAGAGGGATGCACTAATAATTCCATTGATTGATTGATTTGTTATTTTATTTGTTGTTTTTACAGTATATCCATGTTTCTTCCAGACAATTCAAGGAATGGGGCCCTTCCCCCTACTTTCTCATCACAACACCATGAGGTTGGTCAGGCTGACTGAAAATAACTAGAATGATTGGCCTGTGATCAACCATCAAATGTATGGCTCATTGGTGACTGGAAACTTAATTTATGAAATCCTAGTCCAGCACGCTAACCACAACACTTTCATTTTTCCCATTATCATCTGAATACTAAACTGAGCATACCAATAATGTGGCATGATTTTATATTATATTTTTTCCATAATGATAGGAAGACATATTTAATAATTCATGTTACAGTAAGAAGACATGCTCATATACCTGAAACTTTTCTGTACTAGAAGTGAAGGCTTTGGGTAGATTAGTAACTAATGTTAGTAAGTATTGAAGGGTATGTATGAAATCCTATCCATGTGTGGGTGTCCATTTGCATCACCTTGAATGGAACCTCCGTCTCTCTTTTCCCTTCTTAGATAAAAATGTTAAAACTTCTTTTAAAGGATTTCAGTGGATTTATTATACAAGATGGCGTGTAAATATTACAGAAAAGCTGTGATCTTCCTCTTATTCCCAGTTCAGTCCAGGGATGCAGATTTTAAAGAAGAGATGATACAGACAAAAGGCCCATAGTCATGAGCCTTTAAATATTAAACCACTGCTATGGGATGAACTCACAAGGAAAGGTGTTTCTCAGAGTAATGGTGTAATGTTTAAAAGCTCATTTAGCTTCTTGTTCAGTGAAATTCACCATTCTATCTTCTGTTTAATTTTTAATATGCTGAGTTTCAATTAATTGTCTCTTGCTTGGTATTTGCAGAGTCAGGGAACTCAAACTAGAAAGCACTGTATGGAACAAGATGTTCTTCCACCCAGTTAGTTAATGGCATAAAATACACATGCAACTGGTTAATGGCGTATGATGGCAGGAGGGCGATAAGCATTCATATTCTCATCACTGGGTGCATTGGAAGTATTTCATGTTTTGATGACATTGTGCAGTTTGTTCATGTCTATGTGTTCATGACTTTGGTACTTAGTCCTGAAAACACAGAAAAGTATGAATGTGCATTCAAAATATGAACACACTGCACAGTGTGTTTAAGGATAAATTGTGTGTAGAACCCCGAGTCTAGCTTCAGAAAACACATGTAGAAACCCAATTGTTTAATATAAGCACTGAATCAGAGTATCTGCATCAGCCCCTTTTCTTAGGCTATCATCTGTAATTTCCTCCTCCTCAATAAAATGAGTGGGCTCTCAATCATTTGCAAACTTTAAGAACAGCCTGGATATAATATTGATAGCTGAATAGATACAATTAAATGGAGGGGGAACAAACCTGACTGAATGTTAGAGGAATTCAGTGTCCAGTAAGTGCAGCCATCAGAGAATGAAAATTGATTTTATGATTATGCTTCCATCTTTTGATAGTATTGAGACTTTGAGGTCTTATGGCCCATTCTTAAGTACTAATAGAGCTGAAAAGAACAGACTATCAGAATCCTGATGCTAAAGCATGGTTAGCATCCAAACCCAGCAAACATGTTTTACAGTATTGTTGAGCCAGACATTTTAACACCTTCTAACACCAGCCCATGCCAGAAGTACTGTGTGAGAACATTTGCTCCAATCTACCAATACAGAAAAGGTCAAAGGATTCTACAGCACTTTTATGGCAGAGTTGGCCCAAGATCTTCTGTTGGTGCTCTCGACTCCAACCCACAGATTGAATTCCTTGACTGGATATTGAATTCTTACTTCAACATTGGTGATTGGACCATATCTTCAAACACTTCTGAACACAGTAGACTGGGGTGGGGAGTAAAAAGTGGAAAGCCGATTATGTAACATAGTAAAAGTTCTTGAGAAAAGATAGGGAGAGGATACTGTGATGGTTTCCAGTATATGTCACTCAAGGCTTTACTCTCTAGTGATTGAGATGGCTTGGTGGTCATCAAAACCTGAGTAACTGATGCAACTTTACACACCTTAGGTTGTATTATGAAAACTTGCTCCGCACCCCCACCCCTGGTAACAGTGACCACAGGCTAATCCAGGGGTAGGCAACCTTTCCCCTTTAAGGGCCGAGGGACTTCAGCTCCCAGAATCCCAGGAGCTATTGGCCAACATGGGACTATTGGCCAACATGGCTGAGGCTTCTGGGAGCTGAAGTCCCTCGGCCCTTAAAGGGGAAAGGTTGCCTACCCGAGCTAATCTATCTATCCATTTCAGTGCAAATGACTGGTTAACTGTTTACACTTCACACAGAAGCATATGGTAGGAAGCAAGTCAGGTCTGAACCTTTCAGTACAGCATCCCAATGAAACAGTATTCTTAATGAGAAGAAATGTTTCCAATGGGAGGGGAATAATAGCTTGTGCTGTAGTTAATATTCCTTATGGCCTTTCTCTAACACGCATTATCAGCTATTAATTTAAAATATCAAAACACTGGTAAAATACCATTAGATTCAGAATTGTTATTTAAATGCACAACTGTTGTCTAACTAATGAATAGTAGTGTTCTTTTGGAGATCCTTTTTTTTGTATTTGATGGAGCAGTGTTCCCTTATAGACCTTACATAGTCTCTCTCTCTCTCATTATAAAATGGGAGCAATATGGATATTTTAAAACAAATATTTGGATCATTCCTTTACGTATTATTTTAGGTTTTGGGAGGTTCAAAGATCTTTTCAGGGATATACAAGTGATGACATGTATACCTCATAATAGCCTATACACATACACAAACCCAAGTACAGACTCCCAATAAATAATAACTTGCATTATGAATCCCTGACCCCTCAATTTTCAAGATGCACCAAACCCCAAATTCAAAGAGAATTCCTTTTAAAGATGAATTTGCTATTTCCTTATCATAATTAGGCAAATGAGCAATAGAGAGAGGAGGAGGTAGAGAGAAAAAGAGAGAGACTGTTCTAGAGGATTTTTTAAAAAATCCATAGGCTTCAAAAGAAAAGAAAAAAAAAACCTCTCACAATAATCCCATAGCAAAATGAATCTAAAAATTAAGTGTGACGATACAGAGAATTTATCTGATGGTGTTGCTTTTTGGCTAAACCTTCTGGTAATCAGACAGACATGCGACAAAGGGGTTATCTGCTGTGTAATCCTATCCTAGTAGATTAAATTCATGTGAGTTTCTTTTTCCCCCACTTGGCTCTTGCTGATAAAATGCCCTTGCAAAGAACCCTTACAACTCATGTGAATCCTTACTTTCTTTTCACTGATAAGAGCTTAATCTACTCCCCCACAAGTAGAGGAAGTATGGCTTTTGCTCCTGGTTAGTCTTGATGCTTCAAAAAAAGAAAAGACTGTGCTACCACTGCCACTCCACATGAGGGATGGGAGGCTTTTATATTTCAGCTGGCTAACTACTAGAAGGCTCTCCTCAGAGGATCCAGGGTTTCCTTGCTTCTTTTGGACTGCTGCTGACATCCTGGACAAATTCTTTATTTATTCTTTTGGACTTGTTTACACAATCTGTTATTCTCAGATGACAAAAGGTCATGCTCACTTTAGTCTCTTCTTCTTTTTAACTCCTATAAGTTAAAGTGCCAAAATTCACAGGTCTAAATTCAAAATGACTAAACTTACTGAAAAGCTAGAGTTTGTTGTCACATAAGACATTCTCAAGTGTCTAGCAGTAGGTAGAATGAGGCAGTTCAGGTAGGAGATTTTGGAAGACAGCAGGAGGCTGTTGGCAGAATGCACTGTATCAAACATTTGCCCTATGTCCTCAAAGCTAGCTTGCAGCCTTCATGTGGTACACATGTGTTGCCAATGTTGAAATAAGTTTTAAGTACAGATCCAGTTAGCTTTTGTACAGTTGACCCTCCATACCCACAGATTTTTTTATCCATAGATTCAAGCATTCACAGATTTAAAATACTGCAAAATTATAAATTCCAAAAAGCAAATCTTGATTTTGCCATTTATATGAGGGACACCATTTAATATGCCATTGCATTTAATTAGACTTGAGCATTCACATTTCTGGCAGTCCTGGAACCAAACCCCAGGAAATACCAAGGGCCCACTGTTTATAGAATGGCAGGGGTACACTACCTTGTTCTTCTGAGGTAGCAAAATGTTTTGGATCAGCTTTGCTGTATATTACAAGAAACATATAATTGCATCTAATGGATCTCTTTGTTTCTGGTATTGTTTTGTTTTTAAATTGAATAGCCACGCATAGGGATTCTAGCTTCCTTCATTTTTCTCCTTGACATCAGCCACTATGAGACATTATGCCTTTTCACAAGTTAATTTTTTTTTCCAAATTTCTATAAGATGTGCTATAATGGAAAATGGAATAACTTGTTGTATGAACTAGTAAAAGTAGCAGTTGTGGTTGGGAATTATTATTATTTACTTATATTTATTTATATTTATTATTTTTTTATTTATTTATTTTTATCCCACCTTTTCCCAAAGTGGGACCCAAGGGGGCTAACAACAGATACAAAACACATTAAAACAACAATTAAAATAGTACAATTAAAACTGTAAAAAATATAAAAATTACAAATATAAAATTTATAACAGAGATAATCATCATCATCATCTAAAACTAACCACCACCACCCCAAATTCCCAATGAAACCAAGCCTGCAGGATTTTAAAAGGCTAGCTTAAATAAAAATGTCTTTGCCTACCGGCGAAAGGCTAGCAGTGAAGGGGCCAGCCTAGCCTTCCACGGAAGGGAGTTCTACAGGGTAGCAGCAGCCACAAGTGTGGGATGGTGATGTGACCAAGAGAAAGCCTGTCCTGAGAATCCTAGGGCTCTAGGTGGTTTGTATGGGGAGATACGATCTCTCAAATAGTCTGGACCCTTAAGTGTAGGGCTTTATAGGTCATGACCAGCACACTGAATTACGCTTGGAAACAAACAAACCGGTAGCCAGTTATACACTCCCTATAACTGGCTCCGGTCAGTGTTCTAGCTGTGGCATTTTGGACCCACTGAAGTTTCTGAACAGTTTCCAAAGGCAGTCCCACACAGAGTGCATTACAATAGTCCAAATGGAATGTAACCAAAGCATGTGTCACTATAGCCAGGTCTGACGTCTCGAAGGAATGGGTGCAGCTGGTGCACAAGTTTTAATTGTGCAAATGCACTCCTGGCCACTGCTGAAACTTGGGCATCCAGGTTCAGAGTTGTGTCCAGGAGCACACCCAAGCTGCAAGTCTGAGATTTCAGGGGGAGTGTAACCCCATCCATCTCAAGCACAGCCCCAATTCCTTGATCTGTCTTACGAATGACCAGGAACACCTCTGTCTTGTCTGGATTAAGCTTCAATTTGTTTGCCCTCATCCAGTCCATTACTGACAGCAGACACTGGTTCAGCAGAGAGACAGCTTCCTTGGAGTCATATGGAAAGGAAAGATGGAGTTGGGTGTCATCCACATACTGATGACACCATATTCCAAAACTCCGGGTGACCTGTTTCATGTAGATGTTAAACAACATGTGGTACAAAACCCTGTGGGACACCATAGACCAGCAGCCAAGGAATCGAACAGGAGTCCCCCAACACCACCTTCTGGGTCCACCTTCCAAGAAAGACCAGAACCACTGCATAGCAGTGCTCCCAAGTCCCATTCCAGAAAGGTGGCTCAGAAGGATACCATGGTTGATGGTATTGAAAGCTATTGAGAGATCTAACAGGGACACACTCCCCCTGTCCAGTTCCCTGCAAAGGTCATCCACCAAGGTGACCAAAGCTGTCTCTGTGCCATAGCCAGGCCTGAAGCCAGATTGAAATGGATCTAGATAATCCATTTCATCCAGAAATTCCTGGAGCTGGGAGGCCACCACCCGCTCCAGAACCTTGCCCAAAATTGGAATATTAGAGACTGGCTGATAGTCATCCAGGATGGTTGGATCCAGGAACGTCTTTTTTAGTAACGGCTTCACCACAGCTTCCTTTAGGGAGGATGGAAATTTGTCTTGCTGCAGTGAAGCTTTCACCACTCCCTTTACCCACTCATCCAGTCCCCCCCCCCTAGCTGCTTTCAAAAGCCAGGAAGGACAAGGATCCAGTATGCATGTGGTGGCTCTCACCTCACCAAGGATACTATCCACATCCTCAGGCTGCACAAATTGAAACTTATCCAATACTGTGGGACAAACAAGCACTATGATTACATCCACTGGACCTGTCTCAACTACAGCATCCAAGTCAGAGTGAATCTGAGCAATTTTGTCTGCAAAGTGTCTTGGAATTCCTCACAGCAAGCTGTTTGGTGGTCTTTGTTACCTTCTTGGGGTCCAGAATGTAAGAGACCCCTGACAACTTGAAACAGCTCCGCTGGATGACACTGTGCAGATGCAATGGTGGCAGAAAAGTGTAGTTGCTTTGCTGCCACCACTGCCACACATAGGCTTTCCAGTGGGTTCTATCCCATGTTTGGTTGGATTCACTCTGAATCTTCCGCCATCATTGCTCTAGTCTCTGTCTCATTCACCATCAGCTTCCTGATAAACCAGAGGGCACACTTGACTCCACTTTGTGTAAGAGTATGCTTAGGGGCTGCCCTGGCCATTTCCCTATTCCAGAGATCAGCCAGGGCTTCTACAGGAAAACCTGCCGATATCTCACCTTTCTCCCAATATAGGGACTCAAGGCACTGCACAGCAAAATGAAAACAATACAATATAAATATATAATTTAAAAAACAAACAATTTTAAAAGGTAAAACAATTATGCATTAACATTTAAAATGTATTAAAAACTCTACAGACTAAAATCTGAATTACACAGCATTTAAAGCCCAATTCTTGTCAGTTTGAAAAAGCCTGATAGCACAAGAATGTTTTTATCTGTTGTCAAAAAGACAGCAGGGATGGGACCATCCTGGCCTCTCTAGAGAGGGTGTTCCAGATCCTGGGAGCAGCCACTGAGAAGGCCCTCTCTCTTGTTCCCACCAAATGCACCTGAGAGGGTGGTGGGACAGAGAGAAGGATCTCTCTGGACAACCTCAGCACTTGAGTGGGTTTATAAGGTATATATACTTCTTCAAATAGCTGGGACCAAAACCATATATGGCTTTATAGGTCAAAATCAGCACTTTGAATTTTGCCCAGAAACAAACCAATAGCCAATGGAGCTGTTCAAATAAGGGAGTTGTATGCTCCCTGTAGCCAGCCAACTCCCCGTAGCCAGCCAACCTTGTATCTTTGTCATCAGCCTATCTGGTTTTACTGTTGTGTGCATAGGGTTAGCTTTGCAAAAGAAAAAGATACTAGTTTTGCATAGAAAGAGTTTTCTACAATTACATTTTGAATAAATATAGGGAGGGGATTATGAAAGAAAAAAACAGTGACATGTTGGTCTTGTACAACAGATGCTGGTCAAGATGCTGCATTGCCTTTGCTCCTGGTGCCAATGCCACTTCTCAAAACACTACCTCATAAGCCAGGCAGTGACCCAACAGAAGAATTCTGAACAGCACTGCAGATTGGAGTGCTGGGAAATTATGTTTGCAGCATCCTCCTGGTTGCAGGACACTTTGATACTGGCAGCTGGAGAAGCCCCTCGGGATCCTGCTGCAGCTGTTTGTCTCATTTCACCCAATAACATAGGGGGGAAGCAGACTGGCGGCATGGGGCCGCCCTGGGAAGGTGCGCCGCGGGACTGAGGCATCCCCACACCTCGATCCTGCGGTGCACCTTCCCCATCCCTGAAAGGAGTGCTAAAATAGTGCTCCTTTCACAAGTCAGTGAAAGTGCGCCACAAAAGTTTGTGGTGCACTTTCACTGACTTTTCCACTGCAGCGTGTCCGGACGCTGCAGCGGGAGGTTGTCCTCAGAGCGCCGGCCGTGCAGAGGGCCGGTGGCTCCGAGGGCAACCTCGGGAGGAGGAAGTGGCACCGAGCATGCAGCTGCCCCTCCTCTTCCCTGCCTCCAGGACGGCTTTTTAAGCCATCTGCCGAGGCCTTCAGACAGCCCTACAATCATCATTTTCCAGCACTGCAGTCTACAGCAAAAATTCTTCAGGTGGGGCTCTGCCTAGTTCAAGAGGTAGGTTTTGGGAATCATATCCAATCATTAAAACTGTAAATGGAAATCTAAAAAGTTATGAGATCATTACGTTTGGTTTATGGTCTTGTACAGGGGTAGGCAACCTTTCCCCTTTAAGGGCCGAGGGACTTCAGCTCCCAGATTCCCAGGAGCTATTGGCCAACATGGGACAATTGGCCAACATGGCTGAGGCTTCTGGGAGCTGAAGTCCCTTGGCCCTTAAAGGGGAAAGGTTGCCTACCCCTGGTCTTGTAAATACTGAGCAGGATGCCAACCTATGCCTCTTAAGCAGGGTGCTGAATCCTGATAATGTAGTCTCATTTCCCAAGACAGTAATAATTTTTCACAACCTCTAACCATGGAACGTGTGAACAGGGTGTGATCAGAATCAGGTCATAGTGTATGGGCAGCAGCACTTCATCTTTGCCCCCTCCATCACAGTTCCAACAAAAAAAAAACTCCTTCTCTCCCCTTCTCTTGGTATTTGCTTTGGGGAAGAAGAATTTCTATTGCTGCAGATAGGGTCCGCTCCAGGGGGTGTGAAGACTCACTGAAGAATTCCTCGGTATATCAGACTTTCTGTGGGATTTGCCCATATAATTGCAACACCTGCAAAGGGCTACTCTTTCACTTTAGTTTTCCTATAGAGACTATGCTGTTATTCTCTACTAAGAAGAGAAGATTTAAATATTCCAATCTCAAAGGAGATTTTTGTAGCACCTTTCAGACTAACTGAAATAATAAAGGTGGCAGCATGAGCTTTCGTGGACTTCAGTCTATTTCCTCAGACGCATATAGGATGCATCCCCAGATGCAATCTAAAGGGATAACCCCAGCACTGCTGTTGATCTGGAAGGAGAACATGAAAGAACATAAAAGCAGCAGTAGCAGAATCATTGCAGCTGTTTTAACTGTGTTTTCCATTTTGATTTATAATGAGAGCTTGGATACCCTGGCTGTGTACAGACATAACACTTAACCATGGTTTGCTTGCTTTTTGTTGAGTGTTTTTTAAAGATATGGCTAAGCAGAATATCTGAATATATAATAAGTGGATAAAGCCACCATAGACTAGTAGGACTGGGGAACAGACTAGTAGGAAGTGTATTTGCAAAATGTGGTTTTTATTATACCTGCAACAAGCAAACCACAGTTAATACTGTTTCCTGCCTCTTGTTGTTGTAGACCTTCAAGTCATGGCAACCCTATAATAATATAATAAATAATAATAAAATTTATCGATACCCCGCCCCTCTGACAAACAATCGGGGCAGCTAACAGCAATTAAA
>CM034706.1:156837374-156862094 GCA_020142125.1 Phrynosoma platyrhinos | reverse complement strand
GCTGCTGGAACGAATTAATTTCGTAAGTAGAGGTACCACTGTATTCATCTAGTATTTTATTGCATTGGGTTTGTTATGCCCCATCTTTTCCCCAAATCTGGGACTTATATATGTGCAAATACATATTTCAATATATTTTCTCAGGAAATACACATTTTCCTAAATGTATTTTCTTTCAAAGTAATTATTTCTAAAGTGCATTATCCATATTTATATTTTAGCAGCCAACAGTACTGTATCCTTTGGAAAGGTGCATAATCTGAAGGATAATTATGTTTTGATCTGCTCATTAGTTTGGAAGGGGCAGGCAATATCAGTTAGAATTGGAAAGATCAATTTCTCAGGCATCCTGGTGCCCTGGTGGTGCAGTGGCTAAATGCCTATACTGCAGCCACTCACTCATAAACCACAAGGTTTGAGTTCAATACTAGCCAGGGTTCAGGCTTGACTCAGGCCTGCATGCTTCCGAGGTCACTAAAATGAGTACCCAGCTGCTGGGGGGCAATGAGCTTACACTGTATAGCACGGTATGAAGCAGTATATAAATGAAGCTGCTTTGCTTTGCTTACACTTTTATAAGCTAAATGGGACAATGAGTAACTGCTTTTAGTTCAGAATGGAAGCAAAACTTATCTGATCTCCTCCTCAAGAGTGTGTAGCTTATTCATGGAACACTAAACAACAGTTTAGCATTACATGTCACTGAGGCCATTGTGTTACAGGTTTGTATAGGTATTTGCTTCTCAAGGAAGGCTTGTATGTAAGAATGTGAGAAAAGTATCTTTCTCAACATCTCTGAAATTTCCCCAGTCATTTGCCCAGATTTCATCTTGGAATTTTGTTGGATTTGTCAAAACTCTTGGCTTTCCAAAAATTCCCCTGGCGTTTCACCTCTAGACAACACAATTGGCCTCAAATAATTGCTTTACATACAATTTTGCTAGCTTTTCTAATAATCCCAATGTGAAGAAGTGACCCAGTGTCTTCAGTTTCCCATTCTGTGAGATGGGCTGCCACATTGCATTCCTGCATTGCTTTTCCTACTAAGAACATTGGTGTAGATCCAGACTAACATAGGGCCTAAGCAGACGGCTTATTGGGCTGTCTTCAGCACAGGGAATGGGAGGGGCAGCCGCACGCTCGGCGTCCCCTCCCCCTCCCGAGGTCGTCCTCGGAGCAGCCGGCCCTCCGCACGGCCGGCGCTCCGAGGAGGACGTACCGTCGCAGCGTCCGGACACGCTGTGGCGGAAAAGTCACCGAAAGTGCACCGCAACCTTTTGCAGCATGCTTTCGGCGACATATGAAAAGAGCGCTATTTTAGCGCTCCTTTCCAGGGGCAACAATGGTGCGCTGCAGGATCGAGGCATGGGGATGCCTCGGTCCCGCGGCGCACCTTTCCAGGGTGGCCCATGGCTGCCCATCTGCTTAGGCCCATAGTGCCCATACAAATTGGTGGTATTTGTCTTGCCAGTTTCAATGAGAACTATGTGCAGCTTACATAGACTGGATGCTAACAACTGCATTCACATTTCTGTAAAATGTTCATTAAAAGCCAGATATGTGCAATGCAACATCATTAGTCAATATAGCCAAAATAATCAAAATTCAGGTTGAGACTCAAACAACCATGAATACATCAACTATTGTATATATTTTGGTATAAGTCAGCATCCTGTATAACTTGAGGGCAGATTTGGGAGCTAGAATCAAGGATTTTTATATGACCTGTGGATAAATTGCGGTTAAAACTTAGGGGTATGTAACAAAGGATGTTAAGGATGAAGCAAAGAAGTGCCAACGAACTTAGAAAATTCCGTCAGGCACAATTATTTGTGCTCACCCTAAAGCAGGGGTAGGCAACCTTTCCCCTTTAAGGGCCGAGGGACTTCAGCTCCCAGAAGCCATGTTGGCCAATAGTCCCATGTTTCCCAATAGCTCCTGGGATCTGGGAGCTGAAGTCCCTCGGCCCTTAAAGGGGAAAGGTTGCCTACCCCTGCCCTAAAGGCTTGATGGTTGAGGAGGGAACTACAGTAAATGCTGACTGTGTGATGTGTGGGGGAGACGAACAGGTGCAGATGGGGCTAAGAAAATGTACACCTGTCAAAAAGGATGTAAAGACAAGAATTAAGGTACAGTATTAACTCTTATTTAAAAAATCATCCCCATCTCTGAGTACAGTGTCGAAAGACTAAGGGCCTTTACAGACTGCCAGAAATAATGCAGCTTGAGTCCACTTTAACTGTTCTGGCTCAGTGCTAGGGAATCATGGGAACTGTAGTTTATTATGGCACCAGAGTTCTCTGACAGAGAAAGCTCAATGTCTCAGAAAAAACTACATTTCCCATGATTCCTTAGCACTGAGCCAGGGTAGTTAAAGTGGACTCAAGCTGCATTATTTCTGGCAGTCTGTAAAGGCAGAGAACCTAAAAAAAGTACCAATCCCCTCTTGGTGCTCCTTTGAAAGGAAGCGCCAAAGAGCCACCGCCACCACCATTTTTCCACCCAGGCATTCAAAAAGGCTGTAGGTGGTGCCATGGCAGACACCTGAAACAGACGTGCCAAATAAAGTGGTTTCTGGCTGCTTTTGGGGCATGCCCCCAATGTGGCCGGAAGCTGCTCTGAGGCCACCTAAGGTGGCCCAAAGCCAGCCCAAAAAGGAGCAGCAAAAAGCCGCTCCTTACCAGATGCCTATTCAGGACCATGGCAGTGGCCAGGTTCAGGACCACAGCATCCAGTTCCAGGTCAATCAGGGGCTGATCGCAGCTGGAGTGGCCAGAGGCCACTCCAAGCCTCCCTTCTGTTTTGCCCCAGAGAGAGTACTTATTTTACACCTCTGCAGATGGGCAGCTCTGGGCCACATTGGGAAACGGTGGATCGAGGCCGTGGCAATCCCATGCCATGGCCCTGATCCTCCCTTTTGCCATCCCGAAAAGAGTGGCAAAATGCCGCTCCTTTTAGGGGCAGCAAAAGGCCACCGTAAGAACCGGTGCGTGGCTCTTTCTCGCCCTTTTCAGCGCAGCATGTCAGAACGCTATGCCAGGAGGGCATCCTGATGCTGCACACCATGTGTAACAGCGTGAGGTGTCAGGGCGATGTCAGAGTGGGGTTGGGGCAGCTGGCATGCAGCTGCCCCACCCCAACTCTACGTCCAGGCCGGCCCTTTGGGCCAGTCTGCAGAGCCCCTTAATTTCTCCAGGGATGGACTAAGTTCTTGTCTTTCACCATTCTACTCAGATAAGGAGATGGCTCCTTTTTTGATAAGACTTCTGGTACAGTATTTGCATTGACCAGATGATAAGTCAACCCAGGTTTTAGGGAGTTGTTTTTACTAAATTTTTAGACTTATGCATGAGTTTATACAGTACTACATATGTATTGCAGCTTTCCCCTCTTCCATGTTTAATGGTTTGGGCTCTTGTAGAGTCAGCTCTAAAGCTTAGAAGTTCTTATGAGACAAGTTTTCCATGAGAAAGTCAAATGGGTAAATTGTTTTTACATATGGAAGCCCTTTTTAAATCTTAACCATGGATTCACACATATTTAGAGTGGGTACAGATATTACATTCTGGCCTAGTTATGATATGAAGATGAAGATCCAAAATAAATTCGTAATATGTGAATAAGCTGCAGAAAGTATGTGACCTACCCCACTTCCCACAGCCTTCTCTGGTATAGTCACAAAGAGATAAGAATATCCAATTTTATTTATTTTTTAGTTTGGTCACAGTTTAATATATTATCCAAGCCCTAAAAGGTGGCTAGTAGAAACAAGTCACCAAAGGGCTGTCCTGGGGGTGGTATTGAGGTGGAGCAGCCACACGCCGGCCACCCCAACTCCACCCTGATGCCATCCTGACACCCTCCCAGCACAACATTTAAGCATGAGGTTGCCGCAGCCCTAATCCACCACTTCCTGGGGTGGCTCTGTGTTGCCCTATATGGCCAGTCTGCATCGGCCCTTTGTAAACTAGGGGTGGACAACAGATAGCCTTCCAGACATTATTGGGATGTAACTCCTATGAACCCTCAAAGTTGACTGTGCTGGCTAGGCTTGTTAAGAATTGCAATCCAATGATATCTGAAGTGAGGGACAAAACTTTTCCACTCCATTGCTAACAATGTCTGATGTTGACTTGTTTCCACTAACTTATAATTAAGATTAGGTAAAGTTTGGTACATCTAGATGACACAGCAAAGAGTAGGTAATATAGAGCGGAAGTAGAAGCATGGAAACTGCTTGCAATGGTGCTAGAGGAAGCAAGAAGAAGGAGCACACCCAGTCTTCTAGTTCATCCTCCTAGCATTAAACCATGGCTCAGTATTACATTTGAATGAGTTGAATGTGAAAGACAAAGGAAATGTGCTGTTCTTTTTGCTCCTTGAGGGAGGAAGGGAAAACATGAAAAGTGAGAAGCTTAAAGAGACATTATTAAAAAGTGTAGAAAACAGAAAAGGCAAATCACTTGTGTTTTGTGTTCCCCTGCACTCCCTAATTCTGAAGCCATACTCAGGCAATATTGTAACTGTCACTATTTCTTTTGGCTATGCAGTTACAGGGAGAATTCAGATATTTAAGGTTCAGATGAGGAAACTTCCATTTCTGTGGATAATAGTTTGCTCCTGTGAGCTCAGAAGGGAATGTTAAGGTAGTAAAGTCCAGGGACCATTTCCTCAGTTCTTCAATATAAGAACTGCTGCTTTGTTCTAAAACTTAAAATATGTTTGAGTCCCTTTGCAATACATACCATTAAGCCTTTCATTTTATTTTTATATTCTCCCTCTGCTGGAATTCTCTGTATTTGAGCCCCAGGGCTTTTCGACTGTGTCCCAACAATAAGAGCAGCTCAGTTTTTGTCCCTCACATTATCAGTTTTAAATTTAATCTACCTCTGAGTCTGAATATGTTACCCTTGCAGGGAGTGGGGGAAATAATAGTTTATCATGTTTTTCCCTTCAGTCAGCATGCCTATGATTTTACTGTGACTCAAAATGTTCACTATTCAGAAAATGATTAGGAGCTGCTTAGCTCCCCATTCTGTAGCTTAGAATATAGTTTGTAAAAATAAAAACACACCACACCGAATGAATGGTGAGGGATTTAAAAGTTTACATATTTTCAGGTATTTGCCAAAAGCTACAAATCAAGTATTTGTCCTGAGACCAGACACGAGACATTATAATCTCCCAAAAGACAACACTCTCCCACTGCCCAACCTGGATTAGTACATTTCCATAGACCTGAAACTGATTTTTAAGTTTTAAGGTTTTTTGAAACCATACTGTACTACCAATACAAACCCACATCAACTAAACCCCAACATTTGTTTTTATTTTAATACATTCTCAAACTGCCTTTGTTTTCATTTTAATACGTTCACAGTTCTGATAACACCTCTCCAGTTTATCCCAGAACAGAATGTAATGTCCCATCAGTTTTGCAAACTTTAATTAATTAGTAAAGTGCAATCCAAGAAAAAGTTACATTGCACAAGCAAATGGAAGCTATCCATTTGAATAGGGCTGATTAAAAAAACTTCAAATTGGTTATATCTTTAGGAATGATGAAGAAGGCTCATCTGACCCATGCCTCTCCTAAGTCTTTGAACACTTAAAGGGGTAGATTCAAGCAGCTTCACCCTATTTTTGCTTACACACAAACAATGTCATTTATTTATTTAGTTATTTAGTTATTATTTATATGCTGCCCTTGTCCCAGAAAGGGACCCAAGGTGGCTCACAGATTTTAAAAAACTGGCCAGTTGTGAAAAATGAAGATGGATGGATGGATGGATGGATGGATGGATGGATGGATGGATGGATGGGTGGATGGATAGATAGATAGATAGATAGATAGATAGATAGATAGATAGATAGATAGATAGATAGATAGATAAATGATGGATGTAGGCATACTTCCTACAGTCACCAAATGCACAAGCCTCCTAGATTGAGAGCAACAGCCAAAATGCTGCTCTCTACCAATCTATTAATGAATGAAATGAAATGAAGCTGCTTTGCTTTGCATTAACATTCTTATTATTAATACTGTGGCTAATTAACATAATAACAATGACTTAAAAGAGCTGCTCTAGTTTCATGTTTATCAAGAATGTTTATCTTTAAGCTCGAATGCAAATCTTAAAGCCTACTAATAACAATACATCTACTTCAAACTATTCTGCAAAGATCAGAGAGCCATCATAGTTTGAAGCATTTAGTTAAAGCACCTGAAGTTTCCTTTATTTACAAGAATACTTGCATAAGCTTCTTTGATTCTTTGGGGACTTCGGGCACTGTTTGGAGTGAGTGCATCTAACAATTCTGCCAATTAAATTGCAAACTTCATTAGCAGAATAGGGGTAAAACAACTTATGTACTTATGATGTTGTCAGTTAATTCACAATTCCCTGGTGCTAGGAGGAAATCATTCTTTTTATAGCTGTTGCATTATGTCTTTTTTTTTTTAAGTGCTCATCTTTTATAAACATTTCAAAGGCTTTTAAAGGAAGCATCATGAATAAAAATGAATAAAATCAGTTCAACATCTATTAGCCAAGGTTAATACACACAGTTTGAGTATACTGTTCCTGTTTTGGCTAAGTTACTGCTTGGGGTCAAATGGTTTTTTTCTCCTCTAGGTTATTTAATTACCATAAGCCAATTAATGAATGAATTAATTAAAATACAATGTGTTGTGTGCCTTCAAATCATTTTGACTTATGGCCACCCTGGCAAACATACCATGGGGTTTGCTTGGTAAGATTTGCCATTGCTTTCCCCTGAAGCTGAGAGAATGTAACTTGCCCAAGGTTACCCAGCTAGTTTCATGGCCAAGCAGGAATCAGATCAAATTACCTGCACATACAAACTCATTCTTACTTATGTATCCCCTATACATGCCATTTTGAGCAGATCGAGTTGTTCTTGTTGTTTTTAAAAAAAGAAACCTAAAAAAACTCCCCCCAAAAAATATAACACATATGTTTTAAATGTAGCATATCAGTTAAGGCATGAAGAGAGTGTACTGAGTACACTTCCACACAGTGTTAGAGAAGGGGCAGTAAATGCAAATACTGCCCAACTGCCTCGATTTTCCAGGGACAGTTCTGATTAATTTTGTGTCATCCCAGTTTTTCAGCTGCATTTAAAATG
Organism: Phrynosoma platyrhinos; assembly: GCA_020142125.1. Lineage (NCBI taxonomy): Eukaryota > Metazoa > Chordata > Lepidosauria > Squamata > Phrynosomatidae > Phrynosoma > Phrynosoma platyrhinos. The sequence continues at coordinate 156,854,942 of CM034706.1, read as the reverse complement.
TCCCAGTTTCTCTCTCCTCCTCCCAATTTCTCCTTTCAACCTCTGCTTCAATTGCTGCCAACTGAGTTCAAAGTGCAGAAGTTGTTTGTACTTATTTAACTCAGCAGGAGGGACAGGAGAGGATGGGCAGCTTGCTGCCCTTCCCAGGAGGCTCAGCCAAAGCAAACTGCTGCATCCTTTTCTGGTTTGTCTGTTAATAATTCCCTGTCAGTAATTTCCTATTAATAATTTTTGTCATCTTGACCATGTTCTAATGTTGCTTGGCCACACATGTCCAGGTTTTCATCTGTGAAATGTTGGAGGGTTTGAATATATATTTTGCCCATACATTTCCTGCTGTCTCTGAGAACTTTACACAAGACTTTAAAGCTGCTATTAAAACTAAAGAATATCACTTTTGGGGGGAAAAACTTATTGCATGACATTGTGGCCATTTTGTTGCTGCTTTTCTGTTAAAGCATCTGTTTTCGTTGACAAAGAACACCTGTCAATAAGGTCCCAAAAACACTCCTGGAGCATTTGTCCTCAAGTGCAATAACTCTTTGGGTGGCAGTTCCGGTACTGGGCAGATATGTAATATCAGTATCTCCTCCTTCCCTCCTCCTGCTTCCTATTCCAGAGCAGCCTGGGTTTTTAAATCTTATTTTTTCCCATGCCCCACCCACTCCTGCCCAAGAAGAAATGCTAGCTTCTCCTTGCAAGGAAAGGCTGTCATTTCTCCTTTGGCAGACTGGGGGCAGAGAAGGCACTTCACTCCCCAACACCACCTGCCAAAGGAGAAATGCTAGAGCTTCCTCATGAGGGGAGAAGGCCATTTCTCCTTTGGCAGAGAGGGGGACATAAAAGTCAATTCTTTCCTCCCCCACATGCCAAAGGAGAAATACTGGAGTCTCCTTGGGAGGAGACACTGTCATTTCTGTGGAGACAGTGTCTCAAGGAAAATGTCCAATGTGGGATGATACACAAGTGACCAGGAATGACAGGGTTACTGGCACCCATAATGACACAGCACTTTCCACCAGTGTGTCCTCACTGACTACAGAGGGGTATGCCCTACACTTTGAGGGGGATGACTGTGTTATCACTAAAGGGGGGCAATTTTGTGCAAAAACACATAAGCGCAACAGGTTGTACTATCTAGACACCCATGCAGAGTGTGCCACAGTTAGCAACATGCCACTGCACTTGAATTGTGCACACTACCTCAATAGGGTAGTGGGACACACGAGTTTTACAAGTTTAGAGAAACTGAGAAGTGTGTGCCCTGGGTTAAAATTGGATGATTGTAAGAACCACTTGGAATGCTCTGTGTGCAGCAAGATAAAGCTAAGGGCTTTTCCTGTTGCAAAGAGAAGCAGGTGCACCCCCCAGAGGCCATTCCAAGTGGTGCACGCAGATTTGGCTAGCCTTTTGTCAAATCATAGGCAATAGTAGGTATCTGATAGTGATTGTGGATAGACACACCAGATACACCTATACCTACATGCTAAAGGAGAAGAATGAGGTTGCAGCCACATTTAAGAACTGGGTGGAAATGGTTGAAAGGGAATTTGAGTACAAAGTTGGTACTGTGGTGACAGACCATGGCAGGGAGTTCTTATCTGCAAGCTTGGGAAATTGGTTAAAGCAGAAGGGCATCCACCATAATACCACCAACCCAGCCACCCACAGGAATACGGTTTGGCGGAGAGAAAAATTGGGGTACTAAAGCAGATCAAGGACTGTATGCTGCTTGATGCAAGGGCCCCAGACAGTCTTTGGGGGGAGGCAATCCTGACTGACTGCCACATCACCAACTGGGTATGGAACTCTGCAGTCAAGCAAACACCCTACTTCATGCTGTATGGGAGGCCACCGAACCTGAGTTACTTAAGGGCGTTTGGGCAGCATGCCAATGTTTTGGTTCCCCAGGCTTTTTTCTTTTCTTTTTCTTTTTTCAGCCTATTTGCCAGCCACCTCCCAGTCTTGTTAGCTGATTCAAAATGTTTTTGTTTTACATAGCCTAATTTTCTTTCTACTTCCTTTGTCAATATTGCATCTAATTTCACTTGTAATATTTTCAGGTGGCTTTTCAATTCTCCTTTTGTCAGTTGATCTTGAATTTCTTTTTCTTTTTCTCATATTTCTTCTGTCAATTTTGTCATTTCATTTTGTGATTTTCTCTTCATTTCAGTGCCTTTCTGAATAAGAATTCCTCTCATGACTGCTTTGCTCACATCCCACACTGTCTTCACTTTAACTTCACTTGAAGTATTTTCACAGAAGTAATGTTTTATTTCTTCCTTCATTTTCTTTACAAAATCTTTTCATTCAGATGCCATGAATATTGATGTTTTTGTCCTGAAAAACTAAGTTGAATTGGATTGTGGTCTGAACTAATTTTTGGCCAAATGTCCATTTTCTTAATTTGATGAAAAAAATGTTTAGAAATTAAAAACATGTCAATTCGTGATTCTGTTTTATGTCTGTCCAAGAAAAAAGTGAAGCCTTTAGTTCTGTTATATAGTCTGGTCCAAACATCTTCTAATGAAAGCTTTTCTTGTAATTCAAAAAAGCTTTTTGGAAGTCATCCTTAATTTTTTTGTTTTGTTTTGTGTAGTTCTGTCAGTTTTAGGATCTATAACTCCGTTACAGTCTCCTATCATCAAATGATGTCATAGTCAATTTTCTCTATTTGATCACTCAATTTCTTAAAGAATTTTTCTTTATTTTCCTGTGGAGCATAGATACCAATTATCAAAAAAAAAAAAAAAAATTCTACTGCCACATTGCTTCTACAGCAATATAGTGACCTTCTTGATCTGCGAATATTTCTCTTGTTTCATATCTATTGTTAACATAAATCACAACTTCCTTTTTTTCCTTCTCATTTGCTGATACAAATATTTGGCCTAATTTAAGGTTACATAAAAATCTGGTGTCTGTTTGTTTAATCTTTGTTTCTTGAAGACAGATAATACCCTGATTTTTCTTTTCCAAATAATAAAATATTTTACTACATTTGTATTTCAAATTTAGACCTTTAACATTCCATGAACAGATTTGCGTCACAATTTTGAGATTTGAGATTATTATATTATATTTTATCTATAATTCCTCCTCTCCTTGTTCCTCCAACTCTTCTTCTTCCTCCTCATCGATTTGTTCTTGTACTTTACTTTCGTCTGAAAAAGGCTCACTCCCTTCGCCCTCTTCTATGTCCTCTTCTGCTTTTTTCACTTGTTTTTGACTTTGGGTTTCCATTATAGCTTTAGCTTGTTTTCTCTGTTCCTTTGGTTTCTCTTTCTCTTTCTCCTCTTCAGTTGTGGCTCTTTTCTCATTGTCTGCTTTCATTTTCGTTTGAAATCTTTTACAAAAATCTTTTTGCTTTTTGTATGGAATTTATTCTAAATCTTCTTTGTTGATAGGTAACTGCAACTCCTTCGATCTTTTCCCATGCATATCTTATTTCATGTTTGTGTAAAGTTTGAGTTAAAAATTTGTATTCTTGTTGTTTCTTCAATATTGTGAGGGGAGTGTCTTTAAAAATGCTTATTTTCTGTCCATCTCTTATTAAATCATCCTTATAGCTTCCCTGAATCACTACGTCCTTTATCCTGGTTCTTGTAAAGCATATTACCACATCACGTGGGAGTTTTCTTTCTCTAGCAATTGCTGAATTAATTCTGAAGATTCTGTCCATTGCATGATCAATTTCTGCTTCTGTCAGTCCTGTATAGTTTGCTAGTGTTGGAATCAGTCTTTTATAAAGATTTGAGAGTTTTGACAAAACTTTCTCCCCAACAGCGAAGCCAGAGAGCCTCAGGTTGGTACTAGCTTTGGCTGCCAGAAAGGGTCAAGTAGTAAGGCACTTCAACTTTGAAGTAGCCTATCTGAATGCAGTTAGACAAGGAAGTGTACATGGAGCAAGCACCAGATTTCCATGATGCCAAGGAGGGCAAGGTATACAGGCCCAGGAAAGCCCTTTATAGGCTTAAGCAGAGTGCACGCTGCTGGAACCTTTGTATCCATGAGAAGTTGGTGAGCCTGGGATATAAGTGCAGTGTTGTAGATACTTGTGTGTACAGGAAAGGAGGGGTCACACTAGTGGTTTATGTAGATGACCTATGTGTGGCTACTCAGATTGAGGTGAAGGCTGTGCAGGTAGAACTGGCAAAGAAGTTTGTTTTGAAGGACTTAGGGAATCACAAGGCCTTCCTTGGAATTGAGGTAGAGAGGACTGGTGATGGTAAGATCCTGTTAAGCCAGACAAAAAAGATGGAGAGACTGGTGGAGAAGTGTGGCCTGGAGAATGGAAAGGTGGTGAAGAGACCAATAACTCCAGGATTTGCAAGTAGTGAGTCTGACAAGGTTTTTGAGCACCCAGGTCTGTACAGGTCTGTGATTGGCAGTCTGATGTTTGTAGCCAGTAACACTAGGCCTGACATCTCATTCACTGTAGGTGTTCTGAGCAGGAGGGTAAGCAGTCTAAAGGTGGAGTACTGGATGGCAGTCAAGAGGTTGCTCAGGTACCTAAAGGGCAGCAAGGAAAGGAAGCTGGTGCTGCAGGAATCAGAAGCCCAGCTGAAGTACTTTGTGGATAGCTCCTTTGCCTCAGAGCTACATAATAGGAAGTCGGTGACTGGCTTGCTTATCAAGTATTCAGATAGCCCTGTAGTGTGGAGGAGTAGGAAACAAAGCTGTGTGGCACTAAGCACTTCAGAAGCAGAATTTGCTGCACTGTCGGAGATTGCAGGAGAAGTGCAGTGGGTGAGGCAGCTCTTGGTGGACCTAGGTGAGGAGTGCACAGGCCCAACAGTTGTGCATGAGGATTCACAGGCTTGCATTGCCATGGCAGAGACTGAGAGCCTCAGGAACAGGACAAAATACAAAATACATAGGGGTCCGATATCAGAACGTGAGAGAGTTAGTCCAAAATGGTGTTTTGTGTCTGTCCTACATCAGTTCAGAGGACAATGTGGCAGACATCCTCATGAAAGTCATCCAGGTAGAGAGACATGAGCATATATCAGTGCAGTTGGGTATGGCACTGGGAGTCCTGAGGTCCTGAGAGGATGGAAGATCTAGCCTGAGGACGTGAACAGAGTGGCAGAACATCTGGACCAGAGTGCAGAAGCACTGGAGAAGATAAGTGTCTGGAGTGATGGACAGGTTTCCTCGGAGTGAAGGTGCTGCTAGGGAAAACAGAATGATGTTCTGGGTCTGGGACACATGGGTCAGGTAGACAGTATGGCAGACGGGATACCTGGGCACTGGTGGGAGGACATTGGGAGATGTCAGGCCAATGGGATATAGCATAAGGAAACAGGGAAGGTCCATAGGTACACACACTCCATGAGAAACAAACCAAGTTTTGTGCACCAAGTTTGGAGGGGATTGTGGAGATAGTGTCTCAAGGAAAATGTCCAATGTGGGCTTATACACAAGTGACCAGGCGTGAAAGGGTCACTGGCAGCCATAATGACACAGCACTTTTCACTAGGTGCTGTGTCATAGGAAGTAGGAAGTGACATCAGGTAATGGTCATAAGGTGCTGGAAAGCACCGAAATGGCTGCAAAACTTCCAAGTCCCCATGGATGAGTGACAGGTGTCCAGAGGAAGAGGTAGGGCTAGAAGACCACATGGAACCATGGGTATATAAGGGAGTTGCCTCTGGACACATGTGTAGGTTGATAGAGTGGTGGGCTGTTAGTAGTATGGGTTGTTGATGTCATTGGGAGTTGTTGCTGTGGATCAGGGGTAGGCAACCTTTCCCCTTTAAGGGCTGAGGGACTTCAGCTCCCAAAATCCCAGGAGCTATTGGCCAACATGGAGCTATTGGCCAACATGGCTGAGGCTTCTGGGAGCTGAAGTCCCTGAGCCCTTAAAGGGGAAAGGTTGCCTACCCCTGCTGTGGATTGTGTACATAGCCTTGTATGTAGAGCAGGGGTAGGCAACCTGTCCCCTTTAAGGGCTAAGGGACTTCAACTCCCAGAATCCCAGGAAGTATTGGCCAACATGGGACTATTGGCCAACATGGCTGAGGCTTCTGGGAGCTGAAGTCCCTTAGCCCTTAAAGGGGACAGGTTGCCTACTCCTGACGTAGGGGAACCAAGATTAAAGTCTCATCTGAGAGACGTCTGTCTGTAGAATCTCTTTACTCTTTCTGGAAGGGGAGAGGTGCTCCTTCACCTCACAAGCTACTGCCTGCATCCGAAAAGTGGTGATAATGGTGCTGCATGTTGACGTGGATCATCACGCTCTGCATAACCATGCTAACAATTTCTCCTTTGGCAGATGGGGGATTGAGAAGGCATGCTGGGTAGGCCATAGGGCAGGGAAACAAAGACAAGGGAGAATTAGGAAGAGAGCTTGTCAGGACCCTCAATAGCACAAAAAGCCCTTTTGTACTGTTGAGGAGGGGTATAGTAATGAAAGCTCTGGATCCAGTAAGTTTTTTTTATCTTTTAATAATGTGAGTGTGGCAAGATTGAGAGAAGGACAAGGCTCGTTTGATTAAGTCCTGAATTACAAAAACAGAATGTGAGCTTGGTTTGTTTGAAAGATGATAATATATAAGACCAAGCTCAACCCCAACCTGTACTTTCCTTTTTCTTTGCCTGACATTTTTTTTCTCCCAAATCACCTACACTAAAAATTTCCATTATCATGGCCTAACATAAATGATGCATTTGTTTTACGACATTTTTGATACTTCCTTTAACTTTCCAATAGAAAGAATGGCATATAGAATTGATAAACCATAGCCAAGTGAACCTGAAGACAGAGCATATTGTACTTTAAGTCTTAAAGAGAAATTCTACCCAACCTTCTTGCCTCTAATCTCGCATTCCATTTCAATTAGTTAACTGGGGGGGGGGTGCAGACCAGGGCGTCCAGGACGCCCTGGTCCGGAGCGCCGCGGGGCCATGGCAGCTGCACCGCGGCGCTCCTGCGGCGTCCCTGGAAGGAGCGCTAAATCAGCACTCCTTCCTCAAGACAGCGAAAGTGCGCCCTAAACGCGTAGGGCGCACTTTCACTGTCTTTTCCGCCACAGCGCATGTGGTCGCTGCGGTGGGAGGTTGCCTTGGAAGCGCCGGCCGTGCGGAGGGCCGGCAGCTTCCAGGGCGACCTCAGAAAGAGGAAGGGACGCCGTGCGTGCGGCTGCCCCTCCTCTTCCCGGTCTCAGAGACGGCCCTATTAGCCGTCTGCTGAGGCCCTGTGCTACCCACAACAGACAAAAATGGTAAAAGCTGAGCCCTGAACGTGGGACCAATTCATATCACCAGAAGGATAATGATAAAAGCCCTCAGCATTGTCAATAAACTGTTCATAATTCTACAAACAAAAAGTACTATTGTACTAGGAATAACTTGTACAGGGAATTGAATGCAACACAATCAAAGGGTTCCTGTAAGTTATGGATTTGTTTTCCTTGTTTAACTAGTGATTCCCTCCTCATTAAATATAAATATTTTTGTTATGGACAGCCTGAGAACTGCAGAGAAAAGCAGACCTCATCTGTATTATTACTGGTTGAAACTGCATTGTGTGTGCTGGAGAGCAGGGAACAGAGAACCACATAAAACTTAGGGCCTTTGCAGACTGCCAGAAATAGTGCACATTAAATTGAGGCACTGCCCTGGCTTAGTGCTAGGGAGTCATGGGAATTGTATTTTTTTCTGAGACATTGAGCCTTCTCTGTCAGAGAGCTCTGGTGCCACAATAAATTACAGTTCCCATGATTCCCTAGCACTGAACCAGGGCAGTGACTCAATTTAATGTGCACTATTTCTGGCAGTCTGCAAAGGTGCTTTGTTCCTAAAAGATCTCCTCATAGCTTACTGTGCATTGGTTACCTACCAGCAAATACTGAAGTGGCTTTTGAGAGTCTGCAGGTATGGCAAGGAGCAGAGACCAATGTCATTTGGTTGCAACTTTGATCTGTAGGTGGGATCCAGCACCTCAACATAGCCCACTGCTCTATACATGGCTAGATTAGGATTTTAGATTTGCTTATGTATAATGACTCATAGATGAGACAAGCATACAACTTAAAAATAGTAAACTTAAACAAGTTTGGAGCAATAAGCCTGACTTTTTAGGGTCTGTTTTTCAATGTCCTTTGTTTCTAACCTGTTTTTAACCTATAATGCAAAAGTTAAAAATCAACCCACCTACACCGGTGCTGAATGTAAAAGCCCCTCATAATCCAAGATTCTGAATTTCAGTTCTAGGCATGTTGACAGCTGGTCTGCCCTTTGGCTTGATTTCATTTTTGTGATTAGCCCCCTCATTATTCCTAGTTGCTCTCTGTCCTGTTCTAGTGATTCTCTGTATATTTCTTAACATTTTCTCTTGTTTCCCTATGGATTGTCTCATCATAGAGTTTCTGTGATAGAAAATTTTCAAAAGGGGGTTTACTATGCCTCCCTTTGACCAGTACTAACATGTGTTAGCTATGGTGCCACTGCTACTTTCTCAGAGAACCACTCTTCACTATTGCTGCTGCACACTAGCTGCTTGGGACACTCAGGGCCTCTGCAGACTGTGGCGACCCTAAAAGGAGCGCCAAATTAGCACCCTGCGTGCCCTAAACGCGTAGGGCGCACTTTCCATGACTCTTCCGCTGCAGCACGTGAGGACGCTGCAGCGGGAGGTTGCCCCGGAAGCGCCGGCCATGCGGACAGACGGCAGCTCCGAGTGCAACCTCAGGAAGAGGAAGGAGCGCCGCACGTGCGGCTGCTCCTCCTCTTCCTGGCCTCGGAGACGGCGTCTGCCAAGGCCCTAACTCTAAACTCTCATCCCTCACCTGTCTCAAAAAAAACAACAACACCCCAAAACACCTTAATTCTGCCTCCTCTCCTCCACTTCTCCCTTCTCTCAATACAAGCAATTACCCCTTCCAACTCCCATTCCACAATCCTGATCATTTGCCCCTTTCCCCATCCCACAGTCATGTGCAGTCTTAAACTTCCAGTTTTAGCTGTTGTCTGTCATGATCTCAATGGTCCTTGATTTCTTTTTCTTCTCTGCCTGTTTCTTCTCTATTTGGCTTCCTCTGCTCTTGAAACAGGCTTCCTCTACTCCGCCAAACAGGCAGTTACAGTGTTTCTTGCCAGCCTCTCTGGCAATCCTCTGCCTCCCTCACATCCCAGCTGAGTTGAAATGACAGCTCCTCCAAGTAGGGACTTGCCTGGCAGCAGCAGCAGCAATAGTCCCTGCTTGCCTCTTCAGCTGTCCTCAAGCTTTCTTCATCCCCTGGCTGGATGACAATTTTGGCTCCCCAGAGCAGGAATTTCCCTGGCAGCAGTGGTGGTCTGTGCCAGCCTCTCCAACTGCCTTCAGCTTCCTTCACCCTCCTGCTAAGTGGCAATAGGAACTCTCCTGAGTGGGGACTTTGGCTCAATCATCAATCAGAGTGAAGACTGCAGTCAAGATATCAAAAGAAGACTATGACTTAGAAGGGTAGCTATGAAGGAACTAGATAAGATCCTGAACTGTAAAGATATGACATTAAACATTAAAGTTAGGATTGTCCATGCTATTGTATTTTTCATTTTTATGTATTGTTGGCTGTGAAAGCTGGACAGCAAAGAAAGCTGATATGAAATAATTTGAGATGGGCATGGCATTGTGGTTTGAGTTTTGGACTACAACCCTGGAGACCAGGTTTGATTCCCAGCTTGGCAGGGTTTCCTTGGGTAAGTCATACTTTTTCAGTCTTAGGGGAAGGCCATGGCAAACCTCTACTGAACAAATCTTGTCAAGAAAATTCCATGATAGGTTCATCTTAGGGTTGACCTAAGTCAGAAATGACTTGAAGGCACACAACACAACACATGCTGGACAAGAGTTCTGAGAATACTGTGGACTGCTAAAAAGATCAATGAATTGGGTTCTGGAGCAGGCCTGAATTCTCCCTGGAAGCAAAACAAAGCAAAGCAAAGCAAAAGCAGCTTCATTTATATACCGCTTCATATCACGCTTTGAGATGTCTAAGCGGTTTACAACTGTAAGCTCGTTGCCCCCCAACAATTGGGTACTCATTTTAGTGACCTCGGAAGGATGCAGGCCTGAGTCTAGCCTGAGCCCTGGCTAGTATTGAACTCGCAACCTTGTGGTCTATGAGTGAGTGGCTGAAGCACAGGCATTTAACCACTGTGCCACCAGCAAGTATGACTAAATTGAGGTTGTTATATTTGGGCCATATCATGAGAAGAAAAGTCTCACTAGAAAAGTCTATAAATGCTTGATAAAGTTGAGGGCAATAGGAGAAGAGAAAGACTGCATTCCAGATGGAAGATTCAATCAGAGAAACACAGAGATGTAAAAAGTTGAGCAAAACAAGAGAACAAATGCCAGCAGAGACTCAAATTAAAGGTAAAAGGCCCAATGATTCCCAAACTTTGGTCTCCCAGATATTTTAGACTTCCAATCCTCAGAATCCCTGGCCACTTTGGCCATTTGTCAGGAATTCTGAAGTTCAAAACTTCTGGAGGACCAAAGTTTGGGAATCATTAAACAGTCATTTTGACCATAACCAAATAGGCATCATAGTAGCCCCAGGAAGTGATTTTTTCCCCCCACAAGCAGTACAAAAATAACCCTCTGTCCAGTCGCAACCCATTCAGTATTTATCACCACTCCTTCAACATCTGAAGGAGGGCCAAGAGCTTGGAACTATGATCTTACTTTCAAGTATGATAGGTTCATTTTAAAGATTGTCTCCTTCAAATGCCTGACTTCTAATTCCATGTAGAGCTTTAAAGTTTACCATCTGTGCCCCATCTTTAGCTAATGTTCTCATCTGTGCCCCATCTTTAGTTCTCATCTGTGCCGTTCTCATCTGTGCCCCATCTTTAGCTAATGAGATACTTTTTTTACTGATAGTACTTGGGCAGTGAATTCATTAGCTGGCCTTAGCCACACCTTTATTTTGTAAATCTTTCTTGGTCTCAGGCCAGAGCACCCAAAATGTATATACACCAGCCCAGAAATAGGAAGCACACTTCTTTAAACCACCACCCTGACTCCTCCAACTCCTCTTCATCATCATCATTTCATTTGTATTCTGCCTCTTCTCCAAAACCTGAACTCAAAGTGGCTTGCAGATATTAAAACAAATGCAATTAAAAGCACTTTCATTTCAAGCTCTGATTTTAATAAACTCACCATTCTTTGGGTGCAGTCCTCTAATTAATTACTATAAAAATTGATCAGACAGGTAAAAGCTTTTCTTTTCTGTTCACATTAAATCTGTGTGGCATTTAGAATGTCCAGGAGAATTATTACTAGAACAAAAATCTTGAAGCTAAATAAATGTACTAAAAGGGACACCCACGTTCCAAGACAGTGCAGATGATTAATGGCCAGTATGTAATATCTGTATATACTGTTTAGAAATTTTCAGAGGAATCTCTCTGGATGATGTCAGACAAGAATACTGGACTAGATGGAAGCTTACTAAGCCCTTGTAAGGTAGTCCATACATTCTTGTGAATGTAATCTAAGAAGTAAACAGAAAAAGTGCTATTCTTCAAATAGCTTTCCTGATGAAGTCCATTTGTGTAGAGCATGACTTTCATATTTTGTTTGATTGTAGTTTGCTTTGGGTTATTTGGGTTTGCAGAGACAGAAGAGAAAAAGTATAGATGAACATGTCAAAGTTATGTCTGGCTTTATTGGATTTTATATGTCTTTGTGTACAGCAAGGCCAGGTAGCAAAACTTTCATATAACATGATTGCAGTGTCCTTCAAAAGGACTGCAGTACTTTTCAGTTGGATGTTTAGTTGCATTCAGGTGCCAGTCTACAAGAATCAAGTTAAACAACTGATAGATATCAGAGACCTTCTCCTCCCGTATAATCCTCCCCGCGCGCTCCGGTCTTCTGGGAGGAATTTCTTAGAGCCCCAAAGATTGAGGCTATCTGTTACCTCCCAGAGGGCCTTCTCTGTTGTCTCCCCCAGGCTCTGGAATGACCGCTGTACAAGATCCATCAATTAACATCTTTGGACAGTTTTAAAAAGGCTGTCAAGACGAATCTTTTCAGGCAGGCCTTTCCAGACTAAACTGTCCCGGCCCCAGGCTGTCCCCTCTTCCCTCAGCGACATTATTTTGAACCCTGGTTCCCCTGGAAGTGTAACAATGGGGTACTGTGGAACGTTTTAATCATTTGATTATCATGATTTTATTCTGTTTAATTGCTAATGGATTTTAATCATGTTATTTGTTTAATAATGTTTTAAGGGGGGGATTGCTGTTTATTGTAATTGTGTTTTATGTTGTAAACCGCCCTGATTGAGCAATTATTGGGCGGTATATAAATAAATTTATTATTATTATTATTATTATTATTATTATTATTATTATTATTATTATTATTATATCATGCCTAATAGATCCTGTTCCACTGAACATTGTAGCAGCAGCCCCAATTTTGGGATGCTCTGTGTTCCAGGATTTTATCTATATTTATTAATTCTAAATCTATAAATTTAGAACTAATTTCAGATTAGATTAGGCAGTAGGAAAGGATAAATACCATATTATAAGTTTGATTCAATAAAGGAAACACACCCCATACTTTACAAAACCTGAGGAGGTTTATTGATGACTAGAATTTAGGGAGGTCTTTCTTTTATGGGGTGCTATAAGTCAAAGCCAAGCTGATGGCAAATAAAAACAAAGATCTATAAATAATTACAGTCCTAGCCTTTGTAAATGTCACTAGCAGCCATCACCCTGGGTGAGAAAACGTTATCCCTGAAACCCATCCACCATGTTCAAAGGGTGTGGAACAAGTTTGAGTAGAACAGTTTTATTACCAAATACAATAAATTATTTTGATTACAAGTAATTCTTTTTTTTAAAAAAAATGCAATTCAATTGAAGCTATTATATAAAGAATTATTATTGACATTGGCCAGAGTCCTCTATGGGGTTAGATGTACATAAGCACCATGGTTACAGTGCTACACAGTGAATCTTGGCTGCATCCTTCCAATCCCCACTTACCAGGAAACACCTACTGCAATCAACAGTCCTTTCCACTGGGAAGGAGATTGCTGCCATTTATACCCCCTCCTGTGAATGATCTCTGATGCAATGAGGAGAAGCAGAACACCTGTTGCAATTCCCCCTCACACTGGAGATGTCACATGTGAGAGGAGTGAGAATGACAGCCAATGTCTTTCCAATCAACATGGGAACAGGCCCACATCAATCACAGCAGCTGCTTCCCGGTAAGTGGGGATTGGGAAATTCTAACAGTTTCTATGTAGCCCCTAAGGTAGGAGCTATGTAGGGAGTGTAAATATATAACAGTCATGAACATGTAACTCCAGGTTTAGAGGATCCCAGCCTATATTTGTGATATATCCAACACTCTTGCAATAGAACTTGATAGCAATAGTTGTCAAAACTAAAAAAATAAGTTCCTGGAAACTCTGTGCAGAGGTAGGAATATAAGATTTGTTTGAACATGGAGATATAGCCCTTCTAATACAGTCAGTAACACACTTTAGTAGTACAGTATAAATTTTAAAATTGTAAAGTCATCGTAGCCATCTCTACTATTATCATTGACAGGGTATAATGCTCACCTCTCTTGTTTGATATTGCTGGAGAATATGGCACTTTATTATATATTTCATTTGTTTCAAATTTGGAAAGGTAATGATATTGTGACATTTCAAGAAGCAATAAGTACAGTGGAAGAAAACAGATCAAATTAGCTTCAAGTGTTTGGGGGTTTTCTTATAGAGAGTTAGAGAGAGTTTGATCTAGAATATAGCCTGACATAAATAAAAAAATATAGATGGGTGTATATCTCCTTGACTAGATCAGATAGAATTAAGTTGTATTATTTGCTTCTATTCATAGAAAAAAAAGAAACAAAATGTTAAGCATAAATGCAAAACAAATGTTAGAGAAATTGTTTTTGATAATTAGTTATAATCTGGTTCTGGAATATTGCAAAAATATACCGTAAGTAATGCAACACTTAAAGAAACCCTTTTAAAACTGCAGCCTCTCAAAAGATGGACACATTTATAATTTCTAAAATGGCTGTTGTTGGAATTGTCAAGCTCTTAACTGCTGTCATCTTTCAAATATTGCACACTTGCCCTGAGAGGGCTTGGGCAAGAAATTCTGAAAAGGATAAATGATCTAACTAACTATGGAATCCTTAGTACTTGAAAAACTACACTGTTGATCTGTCTGGAGAGAATTGTGATATATGAAGACCTGGGAAGAAACTGATTACTTGCTTATTATCCTCTGCTAGCATCATATTGCTGAATTATGGTGGTCTCCACATGTGTGAATAGTGGGAAAGCATGTGGATGAAAACAGTTTATAGGAATGTTGGATATAGCTCTACATATTCCATTGCAGTACGAATGTCAGCGACAGTGTTTTCACTTATGTGATTTCCTTCATTTTGCATAATAAAAATAATAATTTTTCCTCGATCATCATGTTTCATATTATCTGGCCCCACAGCTTGTATTACGTGCATAAGGCCTGAGCCAGCAGGTAGGAAAATGACATGTTTCTCATTCTTCTCTGACTATGAGGAGCCTCAAATGATAGCAACCCTTTCCAAGTCCCTTTATGCTTCTTCTCCATGACTTTGGGGAGTTGCAGACTGCCAGAAATAGTGCAAATTGAGTCCACTTTTAGGGTTAGGGTTAGTGCTAGGGAATCATAGGAACTGTATTTTATTGTGGCACCAGGGCTCTCTGACAGAGAAGGCTCAATGTCTCAGGGGGAAAAAAAACACAATTCCTATGATTCCCTAGCACTAACCCTAACCCTAAAAGTCGACTCAATTTAAACTATTTCTGGCAGTCTGTAACCCCCTGAAAAGGAAGATTCTGAAGACTTTGGGGGGAAGCACACGAGTGCTTCCAGGACGCCGCCGGACGGAGCACCGCAGGACCGCAGCCTCCGCACTGCGGTGCTCCTGCGGCGTCCCTGAAAGGAGCGCCAAATTGGCGCTCCTTTTAGAAGACAGGGAAAGTGTGCCCTAAAAGTGCCTCCGGAGCACCGACCGTGCGTAGGGCTGGCAGCTCCGAGGGCAACCTCGGGAAGAGGAAGGGGCACCGCGCGTGCGGCTGCCCCTCCTCTTCCAGGCTTCGGAGACGACTTTATTAGTCGTCTGCGAGGCCCTTTGTCTTTATTGAATCAGTCTGACTCTCCAGGCCAATATAACAGGTCTGTTTTTAGACAGTATATTAACATAGTAAATCTAGTAGAGCAAGCATTGGAAGAGAAGACAGAGAGAGAACACAAAGTAAAAAATAAATGCACTACAGTTTTAATATGCGATTCAACTAAGAGAAGTGGACAAGCCTGAAATTCATAACGTGCTGTTACTCTGCTGAATATACCTATAGGAAAATAGCATCTGGAAACTTAAGGAACCAGAAACAATTTTAAGATTTCTAAAGGATTTTGAGATCCTCAAGTTCCATACCCCAGATCTTTACCATTTGTGTTAGGAATTATGTAATAGGAAATTGTTCAAACTGGAGGGACAGAATTGTTAAGAAATCAGGTATCTGAAAATCCCAATATAAATTAATGTGATACACACACACACAGCTGATTTTCTGATCAGAATTTAGTTATCCTCCAGATTTCCAAATTTTTTAATACAGACCTTGCTTCTAAAATATATCAGTTGGCCAGTACTAAAATCTGGGGAAACCAAGATGAATCATTCAAATTAGTTGTCAGAAGGAGATGTAGAAGGATAAATGTTGCTCATTTAGTATTTGCAAGGAGATGTGGTAGATATGCCAGTTCTCATTTGCAAGTGTTTCCCCAGCTGTCAGAAAAGGCAAATTTGCAAACTTGGGGTGGGGCAGAATGCCATTTAGTTCACATTTTTAATCTGAACCATACTAATTTATAGTTTTTGAATTGAACTGAACTCTTGTGATTTGAAACTGTTGTCCTTCAATTTCCTCATTCTTCTGCATTTTGTGATGCAGTTCCTCCCCCATAAAAAGGTGGGGTACAAAAATTCATAGATTAGGTGGGAGGGCACACAAAATGCATGCAGAGAAAACAGTCTAACAAAAAGGTTTATGTTGCAGGAAACTGTTCACACAAATGCATGCAACGGAAATTTGCATATACGAACACAAATGAATTTTCATCTGGACATTAAGAGAAATATGCATACTAAATGCACATAACATTTTAAATTTAGGTAATTTAAACTAAAGTCCAAAACACATTGCAGAAATAATCCAGTTTCATATGGCTTTAACTGTCTTGGCTCAATGCTAGGAACTTCTGGGACCTGTAGTTTTGTGAAACATTTAGCCTTCTCTGTCAGAGAGCTCTTGCCACAGTAAACTACAGTTCCCAGGAATCCCTAGCACTGATCCAGAGCAGTTAAAGATGTCTCAAACTGGATAATTTTTTGCAGTGTGTTTTAGATCTAAGTTATAAACTGAGCAGGAAAGAGTAAATTTGGGAATGAATGTGAATATAATATAAAACAAAATTTGTCCATCTGTCTGCTGAGATAATCTGTAATTCTGTCCTTAATACACTAATCACCAAAATGGAACAAGTATAAATCCAGTATCATATTTGCAGTCCAGATCCAAATCTAACTGGTTATGGTAGTGGTGTGTTGGAAATAAGAATATTGAGGTTCAGATTTAATTGCTGTCACTATCTCCCATAGCACATTATGCAAAAATACACAGATTTAGTTGCATCAAGCACATATACCCTGAGATGTGTGCTTTCACACCTGAGTAGATCTTTGCCCCTGATTGTGTTTGTCCTGCTAGTAAAGTAGCCTTCTGTTTGATACTGGAAAGTTTGTGGGAAAATGTAGTAAGTATTGTCTTAAATAAAGCATGGAAATGTTCCTTAGTTATCTAGAAGCGAAAAGAAATGTCCTCCAAATCAGACCAACTGTCCCCATTATTATCTGCAACATTACCAAGACATCTCAAACCCTTTTCCATTCTCACATGCGTTATGTATTGTGAGAATCAATTTTGCACTGTTGTGTGGTAATGACTTTGAGACCCTATCCTGTGTTGTAGCAGGCTACCCCACTGTAGGGTTGTCATTAAGACTCAAACTACATTCATTGCCTTTAAATAGTCTCTAAATAAATAGGGCTGGCTCATCCACCCCAGCACAACTTTTCATCCACAAATATAATTGGACTCTCTTCTTCCTCTTTACTGACTGCCTCCTGCCCCATGGAAAAAATGGCTAATATTTTGTAAGTGATACATCAGTGACATTTTCCTTCCCGATAATGTATTACAGTAGACTCCATCAGTGTGCACTTCCCATCTTGTAATCTCCCCTACAGTATTACTATTAAAGACCTCTCCTTTGCAAGGAAGGGCGAAATCAATTCTCTTGCCCCAGACATACATTAGTGGATGCTGTCACATACCTTCCTAATGAACATTGCTAGACAGACTTGTGAGTGACAAGGTAATGCATTAGCAAATTACCAGTGGGACACATCGGGCTAAAGAATCCAGCTGCTTGAGAAAAATGTCATGATAACCAAGCTATAAAGAAGCCGCTTCT
>CM034706.1:156783864-156810426 GCA_020142125.1 Phrynosoma platyrhinos | reverse complement strand
GCAACCACACCACCAGCCCCAAGGATGCCGCAAAGGGAGACGGAGCAAAATAGTGCTCCTTTCCCAGGTGGCAAAAAGGGCGCACAAAAAGCCGCCATGCAGCTCTTTTGAGCCTCTTCCAGTGCAGCGTGTCCGGACGATGCACCAGGAAGACATGATCAGAGCGCTCGCTGCATACAACAGCACACGCTGTGATGACATCCTCAGGAAGGGGTTGGGGCGCCCGGCGTGTGGCTGCCCCTCCCCTTCTCTGGGTCTGCAGATGGCTCTTTGCACCGTCTGCATAGCCCCCCAATGTGTAGCATCTCTTGTGTTCCTTGATTTATGTTTGAACACTACATTTGGTGGTCCCTATGCAGTCTTGTCTGCAGCTGCATTGTATGCAGTAAACTCCTACGTCTGTGAGGGGGGTCTCTCCTGTCCCTCACAGAGCACATCATTTGCTGGATTTTCTTGGTAGGTTTGTATATCATTTGGAGGTTGTGCTTCCTCACTACTTTCCCTATTCTGTCTGTGACTCCTTTGATGTATGGTAGAAATACCTTCCCTTTGGGTGGTTGCTTGTCTTCACAGTGTTTTTCTGTGTCTGGCAGCCCTTCTGATGTCTGAGCTGGAGTAACCATTAGCCTGTAGAGCCCATTCTAGGTGCTTCAATTCATCTTCCTATCATCTGTGATAGGTTCATTTTAGGTTCATTATAAATCAGAGATGAATCGAAAGCACAACAACAAACAATAAGATGCACCCTCAGTACATGAGAGCAGAACCTAAATGGGAGAGTACCACCTAGATGTTGAGTCTATGTGGATTTCATTTAGCCCATGATCAGATATTCCCCACAGGAGTTTCTACCATTTACAGAATTCTTAAAAATAACTGTGATCAAGATACCACATTTTTTAAAAAGTAAAAAAAATGTGAGGTGTGGGTATTTTTCACATTTCCAATTCCCTCCAAACTTTTAAAAAAGAGGTTTTTGTGCAAATACTTGTTATTTACAAATAAAATAGGTGTTTTGTACAAATAAACTGTTTTCGGTACAGTGGTGGGGGGTTGTACAAACATATTCCTCATACTGAGGTCTCAAAGAGCAAAGAAGTGAGCAAAAAACCCATTATCTCATCCTATAAGGAGATACTTATGAAATTATATGTTTGCATGAAAAAACCAAATAGATGCCCCTACTATCTAGTTCTTCTTTCTCAATATTCTCATTCTAACAAGGAAATTGCTCTCATAAATTACTTCCTCTGGAACTAGCTATAATTTTTGGAATCAGGGAGAGTGAAACAATGGATGTTATTCATAAATTCCAACAAATCCAATTCAAGCTAAGACACATTCAGACCTAATTTGCTGTGGAGCAGAGAGGAAACCATAAGATCTAAACTTCACCTCATGGAGTGTTCAGGCCAGGAGTGATTGGCATTAAAGCAGACAAGCGTGTGCAGAAATGAGCAAATCTGTCAAGCTTCATTTCATTCAGGTTCTTATTTTTTCACTAAGTTGTTTTTCCACCTAAATATTTCTGCAGTGAAATATTATTATTATTATTATTATTATTATTATTATTATTATTATTGATACAATTCTTCAATAATTTAATTCTCAATATTGTTTTATGCACAAGAAATTCACATGCAAATTTTCTGCAGACTAAAATTCCTGAACTGTGAGGATTCTTGTCAGTCTACTATTCTTCTCATCACATTTTTCTAGTACTTGAGAAATCCACCATTTTCCCCAGTATTTTTGAATATTCTTTCAATTTATATTGTTTTTACCCCTAACAAAATCTATTTATTTCTTTTATTTTATGTTGTAACTTTGTCCTAGGGATGGGAGAAAATTCAAACCTATCATTGTGCATATTTTCCAAAACATAAACATTTTGCATGTATTTTCTGAATAACACATTGTTGCCAGAGGTTTTTCCATTTAATGTGGTGTAAAATTTTCAGTGTACCCTCTGTTGTACAGGTGCTCCATATAAGTGTGTTTTGTAGATTTTTACATAGGGTATTTTGGTTTTGCAGATTGCATTGAAAACTTTGGAAAAGCATAACTTTCAAAATATGAGAACATATTCCGATTTGTTTTCTAATCTATGAAAGTAAATTTGTTAAGTTCACATTGAAATGTAAACAGAATAAATTTCTCATCCATCCATGTCTGTGCCTATCTTTGGTTTCTCAAGTGATGGTGGAGGTAAGCTTCTTTTTGGTCTGTTACCTCTTGACACAACATATCCCAATTGACCTCCCACATGAGGGACACACATAGATATTGTCATGGTAAGATAAGTCTATAAATGAATATTGATCTAACTATTGAAATCTAAATGGAGCCTATGGTTCAGAAGAAAGATTGGCTTAACCATGTCAGATTGAATTGGTGCATATGTACTAGTTGAGACCCACAATTGGATTTGGCTTAATGAATTTACTTTTTGAGTACCAAAGGAGCCTAGGCCCTTTGCATCCTGCTTGTGTTATTCCAGAGGCTGTTGGAACTTGGTCTGTTTGATCCAGCAATTAGCCAGTGGGGAAGGGGAGGTAATTGAAAGAGAGAGAAGTTACTTCATAGAAAGAAGAGTTACACCATAGATCTATTACCTTCCCTGTTGTCCTATATCTGCATTATAAAGTGTTAACTATTCACCCTTTGGTTATTCTTTTGCAAATATTTTAGTTTGGAGATGTTTTTCACACATTGAAACAGGAAGTTCCTTGTCCAAACTAGATTGTAATATATGAATTCACATCTAATTTACACATTAAAAAGGAAAAAAGGAGGAAGTGTTTTACCAAAGAAGATTTACATGTGAAAATTTATCAATACAGTCTCCCTTGTCCAAAATGCATGGGACCATAAGTGTTTTGGATTTTGGAGGGGGGGGGGGTTGGAATATTTGCATAATTGCATAATTAGATATCTTGGAGTTGAGACCCAAGTCTAAACATGAAATTCATGTATGTTTCATATGCATCTCATACACATAGCCTGAAGGTAATCTTATTCAAAATATTTTTAATAATTTTGTGGATGAAACAAAGTTTGTGCACATTCAACCATCAGATAACAAAGATATCACTTTGTGGACAATTTGGATTTTGGAATATTCTGGATAAGGGAGACTCAGGGCCTAAGCAGACTGCCAGAAATAGTGCACATTAAATTGAGGCACTGCCCTGGCTCAGTGCTATGGAATCATGGGAACTGTAATTTATTGTGGCACCAGAGCTCTCTGACAGAGAAGGCTCAATGTCCCAGAACAAAATACAATTCCCATGACTCCCTAGCACTGAGTCAGGGCAGTGCCTCAATTTAATGTGCACTATTTCTGCCAGTCTGCTTAGGCCTTCAGGGGGGTTGCAGACTGCCAGAAATAGTGCAAATTGAGTCCACTTTTAGGGTTAGGGTTAGTGCTAGGGAATCATGGGAATTGTTTTTTTTCTGAGACATTGAGCCTTCTCTGTCAGAGAGCTCTGGTGCCACAATAAAATACAGTTTCCATGATTCCCTAGCACTAACCCTAACCCTAAAAGTGGACTCAATTTGCACTATTTCTGGCAGTCTGCAGTCCCCATCAGCCTGTATTGATGTCATCTTGGAAAGTTTATAGCATAATTTTGGAAAATTATAAAAAATAAAATACGTATTTATTGTTATATATTAAAATAGTTATATCTTACTCTTTATCAAAAGATGCTCAAGCAAGATTAAAAGCAAAACAAAATATTAAGATTTTTTTAAAAAAAAAACACAGTGTTTAAGGCTGCCATACAATATTGCAATTCCAAAACTTTTCAAACTATTCACCCCCATCCAACATGACCATTTCCAGGTTTGCTAGAGTGTGGGTGATGGTGGGGGTAAACTATGGCTTGCATATTTCTTTTGTATGATGCACCCAGCCTTCTTCCTGTTGGTTTTTGGGGCACAGGATCAGGAAACGTAGCTATGAGATGTAGCTATGTCACCATAGCTATGTTCCTGGTGCAGCAGTTCCACTTATATCACTACTCCACAAGGCTACACACCCTAGCCTCTGAAGGCATTTGTGAATATTTAAGTTTTAACTATCTGTCAATGGAGTTTATCACATTGCCTTTGCTCCTTCAGTAAACATGGGATGTAACTTTAAGAAGGTGGATCTAATTGCATTTCCCTGTTGCCAGACAGTACGTAGCCCGTATGCAACCTGGGCTTCTGCCACAGCTTTTCAAAAACAGGAAAATCCAAAGATGCAGGAGAAGCCCAGTTAGCATATGGGCTGTGTCCTGCCCGGCAATGGGGAAATGCGATAAATTCCTTCCAGTGTCTATCGCTGGAGAAAAGACAATGCAATAAACTTCACTATGAGGACAGCCAACCAGGCACCCAAGATAAGGTTATTCTATAGCTCAGGTAGCACAGCATATAAGTACCATATTTTCTTTCCCCATATATAGAAAGCAGACATCTTGAAGGCCAGAAATCATAGGTGAACTTTGTATCTGTTCAGTCTCCTGTACAGATACACACAGGTAATGAGGAATTTATAGCTCTCATTCTCTCTTGTTATGGCTTTTAAGCTCTGAACTAGATTTGGACTGGGTAGCCATTCAAATAAACAAACCTTGCCCAGACTTATTTGATGATTATTACATTTACAATGGTGCTTTTCTTCAGTCAACTAGAGATATGCTTTATGCTCACAGCAACCCTGGTGGAGTAAGGGCCTCGGCAGACGGCAGACGACTAATAGAGTCGTCTTGGAGGCCCCGAAGAGGAGGGGCAGCCGCACGAGCCGCGCCCCTTCCTCTTCCTGAGGTCGCCCTGGAAGCTGCCGGCCCTCCGCACGGCCGGCGCTTCCAAGGCAACCTCCCTCCGCAGCGACCGGACGCGCTGCGGAGGAAAAGACAGGGAAAGTGCGCCCGCCGCTTTTAGGGCGCACTTTCCCTGTCTTGAGGAAGGAGCGCTGATTTAGCGCTCCTTCCAGAGCCGCCGCAGGAGCGCCGGGATGCGGAGGCTGCATCCCCGCGGCGCTCCGTCTGGCGGCGGCTCCAGGGCCTCCGTCTGCTGAGGCCCTAAGTCAGGAGAAAGTGAGAAAAAGACTGAATTTCACAGCTCAATGTGGATGTCCTATTGCAACACCTACAGCACATTAAAAATGAGTCTGGAAGCCCACCTGATGAAAAACAACAGCAAGAAAAGAATGAGTGATAAAAGCAGTGCTTTCAGACAGTGCTACACCTGCTATTCCTTGCTAGATTACACTCTGACCACTCCTTTTAAGATGATGTGGGGCCTCTACAGATGGTGCTTTGCTCTGTCTTGGAAGCAAGGAGGGGAGGAACAGCCACATGCCGGGTGCCTCAACCTCTCCCTGAGGACGTCATGATGGTGCCTGCCA
Organism: Phrynosoma platyrhinos; assembly: GCA_020142125.1. Classification (NCBI taxonomy): domain Eukaryota; kingdom Metazoa; phylum Chordata; class Lepidosauria; order Squamata; family Phrynosomatidae; genus Phrynosoma; species Phrynosoma platyrhinos. Next base: position 156,805,028 of record CM034706.1, on the reverse strand, counting down.
TTACACATGGCATGCGCTATCAAGACATCCTTCTGGCACAGCGTCTTGACGCACTGCACCAGAAGAGACACAGAAGAGCCGCATGGCAGCTCTTGATGTGTCCCTTTTGCCAGCTCTGAAAGGAGCAGCGTTTTAGTGCTCCTTTCAGGGCTGGCAGAAGGGAATATTGGGGCCGAGGCCTGGGGCAGCCTCAGCCCTAATCCTCCGCTTCCCAGGGTGGCCCACAGCCACCCATCTGCATCCCCCCCATGGTGAAGATTCAGGTCTTTCCACACCATCTGATTTTGTCTACACTGATCCCTGCCAGAAGGCTAAGACTAGGAACTGTTATAGATGTCATACTTTGGAAACTCATGGTATTTCTACCTTTCCCCCACTTTTAGCCACTCTTGCAGCACCCTTAAAATACCTTCAAACAGATTTTGGTCAAAGCATACTCATTAGAGAAAAAGCAAGCATTTTTTGCTGGGTGAATTTTGTATAGGCTAGTAATAAATCCAGGATTACATCTTGACAAGCTACCTTTTTCTGTAATAACAAGTAAACTCCAGGACACAAAGCCGATTATCTCTGCTTGTTGTGATGGCACCTTCCCCACCCCCAATCCAATCTCCTCTTTCTTACCTCTTTTAGTGCTACATTTAATAAAGGATTCATTTTACTAGTGCACTAAGCAAAAATGACAAAAGTCTTCTGCAATTATTGCAATATTTTAGAAAGGTCCTGTATGACCTTTGGACTATATCTCAAGAATAAATCATACCAGAAGCCTGAAATGACTTCCTTGTCACTAAATCACTCGCTTGTCAGTTACTCCCACTGGGAATCAATGAGACTTGGGTATGAACTTCACCATTAAGAACAGTATTCTTGAACATCTTCCCTTACAGTTATCTGTAGAAGAGAGATTAAATATGTAACATGTAACTCAAACAGCAGAATTTCAACAATATCTCTAAGAATTTGGTAATTGAAGGAAGCAAAAAACAAAACTAAGGGGCACCCAATAAAATTCCCAGAAGAAAGTAGAGACATGTCTCAAGATGCTCAATAGATTAATGCTTTATTTATTTAAAAACCACAGTGTTTTTCATCCTATATATGCTTTCAAAGGCCTTCTTCAGGGCTTGTTGTTGTTATATGCCTTCAAGTCATTTCCAGCTTATGATGACTTTAAGGTGAACCTGATGTAGAGTTTTCTTAGCAAGATTTGTTCAGAGGGGTTTGTCATTGCCTTCGTCTGAGGCTGAAAGAGTGTGACTTGCCCAAGGCCACCCAGTGGGTTCCCATGGCATTTGAACCCTGGTCTCCATAGTCCAACATTCAGACCACGACACCACATAGAATCAAAAAGAGATTATTTATATATATATATATATATATATATATCAAGTGAGAATGAAGGTGTTTCACTTCTCTCTTATCCAAAGTATGATATGTGATGGTCAAAGATTCTTCTGAAGGTATTGGGATTACTGAACAACTGATCAGTGTCACTGCATACATACACATATGCGAAGGTGCGCATCTTCATCGAAGGAGCAGAAAAAAAGTGGCTGCTTTTTGGAGTGGCTTTTCTCAGCATACGACGGCTAGAGGGCACTTTCCTGGAGATCTTTAGGCATGCATCGTCTAAAGGCCATGCCTACAAGTCACCCTCAAAGCACCCGTTTTTGCCTGTGTGCATAGCCCCTTACTCTCTTTCCTAGCATCTTTTTTTGGCTGTCCACACTCTTCTTCAACTCTAAAACAAGTTGACTTTTTTCCAATTTAACATGGGCTATAACAATTCTGTAATTCATTTTTTAGACCTAAAGCTAAACAAAAAATATCTGTTTCACCACTTCATTATATATATATGTATATGTATATATATAAAACCCCACAGATACACACTTCCAAGATTCAGTAGGCTGGAGCCATGTCAGTTAGACTGGAATCACTGTGGCTGGGTCTGAACTGAAGAAATAATCCAGGTTAACACCACTTTAACTGCCATCGCTCAATGCTGTGAAATTCTAGAAATTATAGTTTGGTGGAATGCCAGAGCTCTCTGACAAAGAAGACTAAATATCTCCCAAAACTATAATTCCCAGAATTTCATAGCATTGAGCCATGGCAGTGAAAGTGATATCAACAATTATTTCTGCAGTGTTGATACATCCTGTGTGTTTTAAAGGACACATAGGTAAATCCCTTGTGTCTAGAGGTCTCATTTAGCTGGGAGTAAAAATAGGATTCTAGCCTTCAAGTTCAGACTAAGGGCCTAAGCAGACGGGTGGCCATGGGCCACCCCGGAAAGCTGTGGATTGGGGCCGAGGTAGCCGCATTCCTTGGCCCCAATGTATAACTTTTTGGGCCCTGAAAGGAGCACTAAAATAGCGTTCCTTCTGCAAGGCGCCAAAGGTGCACCGCAAGAGGCATTGGGCGCACCTTTGGTGTCTCTTCTGCCACAGCGGAAGTATATCATCGGAGCGCCCATCATGTGGAGCGACGGGTGCTCCGATTATGTGTTTGGGAAGGGGTTGGGGCACCCAGCATGAGGCTGTCCCTCCCCTTCCTTGCCTCCAAGATGGCGCAAAGCACCATCTGCTTCCCCCCCCCAAAGCTGAAAGCAAATTCACTACCTGATGGACACCAGATCCACCTGCCTCATCTGCCCAGTTAATTTTAATTAATCTTTTTCCCCCAGTATCTAAGGCATCACAATGCATTACATTACACAGGTAACAGTATATCTTTATCCCTTTGTAGTGTAACAGTTTTAGTTACTGAAACTATTGAAACTCTGTGCTTTCACTGCTCAGCTGCATTTTGTACCACTGGCCAGCAACTTGTTCCATCTGAACAATGGAGTGATTGGTATTATATTGTTAATTTCTCATCCCCTCTCATTTCACAAAATGATATGAAATAACTTTAAAATGTTGTGGTCTGCCATCAATGCAGCTACTCCCCCCCCCCCCAGCAACATGTTCTTATTTATTTCACAATAATAATTTTTAAAAGACAAATTGAGTTATATTCCAGTTTGACTGAATTGTGCCAGCCTTTAAACTAAATGACAACATGTGCCCCTAATATTTTATAGAGCATTCCCTCCACCCTGGCAGTGTCATTCATGCCAATGAATGGTATGAAAATTCAAAAATATTCAGAAATGGTTAAAAAATATTTCTCAATTGCATGAAACTGTGACAAGAAGACTCCTTAACTGATGAAAATCTTCACAGTTTGGAATTTGTGCAAAGTTTACAGGATATTTTTAAGAAGAAAATGGCATTTCTGCTCAGAAGAATTATTTTCTGTGCATAAAATGCTTTTTCCTGTGCAAAATTGCCACTTGCAAGTTTTGTGCAAATTAAGTCCCAACCTTTGAATAGTCTTCAAAAACAGCACTGTTTTCAAAGACTTTGGGGAACTGCAGATGGGTGGTTCTGGGCCGCACTGGGAAGCGGCAGATCTGGACAATGGCAACCCCACACCACGGCTCCAATCCACCCTTTTGCCTCCCCGAAAAGAGCGGCAAAATGCCGCTGCTTTTAGGGGAAGCAAAAGGCCATCCTAGGAGCCGGCGCGCAGCTCTTCAGAGCCCTTTTCAGTGGAGTGTGTTTGAACGCTGCGCCGGAAGGGCATCCTGATGCCACATGCCATACGTAACAGTGCGCGGCAGCAGGACAGCATTGGAGTGGGGTTGGGGCAGCCGGTACGTGGCTGCCCCCCCCCAACTCTGCCTCCAAGCCATCCCTTTGGGCCGGTCTGCAGAGGCCCTTTCTCATAGTAGGAAAAAAATTGATAAAGGTACTCATTCCTCCCTTTGAGAATGAAGTTAAGGAAGAATTTACCTTGCAATCCTTATCTAGAAATGAATTTTAATTTTAACTCAGTCAGTACTATCCCAAACAAAATAGTGAAAACTAAAGACTGAATAAACAGTAGAGCAGCAGGTACCTCTTTTAGGTACATGATTCCCACAATGAATGTATGAGAGGATTGTCTAACACAGGTTAATGTTTTTCCCAAAGCTACTTACAGATTTAAGAAGCTTAAAAACCTTATCCAACTTTACTCCTTGCTTTGTAAATTAAAAAATAATTTAGCTATGCACATAATGTCCTAATATTATATTTACATTAGGCAAAACAATTATCTTTAATTGCAAATGTTGACCCATCCAGCTTGAAAGGATTCTTTCCCATCTTTCCATCACCACATTTAAAAGGAACCTACACAAATTGTAACCCATGAAATTCATCACAGTACACCAAAATGCATGGTAGCCAATAGGATGGTAATACTTCAGAGAGTCTTCATGAAGCTTTTGTGGCATCTTTCAATATTCCTCAGAAGGAATATTCACAGCTTAAATTTCAAAGTTAAAATTTTTGCATTTGCCTTAGACTTTGCTTTAGACTAGGTGTGGGAAGTATATGTTCTTCCAGAAGTTGCTGGACTATAACTCACATCAATATAGCTAGTGCTAAGAGTTGATGTTGTTAACTGTGCTTCAGTCGATCTTGACTCATGGCAATCCTGTGAATAAGACACCTACAAGACCCCCTATTCTCATCCTGTCTGTTCAGGTCCTGCAGGTCCAGGACCATGATCTTCCTAAAAGAGTCTAGCCATCTGGCATGTGGTCTTCCTCTCTTTTTACTGCCTTCTACCTTTCCTAGCATTATTGTCTTTTCCAGTTAGTCATTCCTTCTCATGATGTGGCCAAAATATGACAGCCTCAGTTTGATCATCTTGGCTTCTAGGAAATTTCAGGCTTGATCTGTCTGTCTTGGCCATCTGTGGTATTCTCACCACTCTTCTCCAATACCACTTCTCAAATGAGTTGAATTTTTTTGGTTACAAACCAGCAATATCTGAAAAGCCATGTATTGTCCTTCCTTGCCTTAGCTGGAACTCGGGCACATCTGTGGGATGTGTAGAACAAACACAACACTTGTTGAAGTTCAGCTACTCTGGGAAGAGCAGGCCCAGCTTTATTGGGCATAGCCCAGAGTAAGAATAAGGCCCGCCCTCTAAACCATCTGCCATCAACCGTCCTCAGAGGGAGAGAAGAACCATTGATCCCCTTCCCCACTGCCATTCCCTTCTCCTTCTGTGACATGTCTTTTAGATTATAAGCCTGAGGGCAGGTAAATATCTAATTAACCATTTTAAGCCACTCTGAGAGCCTTTGGGGCTGAAGAGCAAAATACTCCAAATAAATATATAATAGGTTTGTTTCTAGTTTTCCAGAAAATTGCTTCTCTTTTACCTGAAAAGAGAGGAATAAGATAGCCCCACATTTCACTTTAGGCAATACTTTGTTGCTATTACAGCTATGATATATTGAATCCATGCCCCAGCCCTGCATAAACACCTTCTTTTGGGCACAGCTAAAGATGATGCATCTTAACTGGTGGATATCTATATTTTTTGAACACTAGTACAAACTCTGTGCCTTCTTTTCCTTTTCACAGAATCATAGAGTTGAAAGATACCTCAAGGGACATCCAGTCCAACCCCCCTGCCACGCAAAAACACATAATAAAAGCACCCCCAACAGTTAGCCACTCAACCTCTGTTTAAAAATCTCAAAAGAAGGAGAATCCACCACCCTCCAAGGGATGGTGTTCCACTGTTCAACAGCTCTTACTGTCAGGAAGTTCTTCCTAACGTTGAGGTGGAATCTCTTTTCCTATAGTTTGCATACATTGCTCCATATTCTAGTCTCCTCATAAATTATGTTAGCAAGTACTTGTATAAAACATTTTCAGTTCTTAGTCTTGAGAATCGTTGTCTGAATAGCAAAATCATGTCATATACCTCAAGAGGAGCACAAGGGTTAATATCTTGACAAACAAGAATAGATGACAAAAGCATTCCTGACAAATGGCCACCCTTTGTTTAAAGACCACCAAATAAGTAGAGTCCACCACTCACCAAGGCAGTCTGTTCTATTCTTTAGCAACTCTTATAGTGTGTAAGGGCAATATATATGGACACAGAATGTCAGCCACTGTTTCCCTTCCATGTCCCTCCACAATAAATGTCTTTCATCCATCCCCCTCTAAATGATTTTTCTGTTTTATGAAATGCTTCCTGCAAGGATATCCAGTTTGGGATTTTAGTGTACAAAATTTTTTTGTATTTACTCCATATTTTATATAATGATCTTCTTATTATATGATTGTTAAACTTTTTAAATGTTTCTTCCTCATATCCCAGATATCTATGCCACCCATTTTCCATTTCAATTCCTTCTAATGTCAATAGTCTTTCATTTTTGAGTTCTATCCATTCTTTTAACCAAGTCATCACCAAGGCCTCATAATATATTTGGAGATTTGGTAGTCCTAGCCCCCCTTTCTTTTTTTAAAATTCTGCATTATTTTCATTTTAATTCTAGCTTTTTTCCCTCTCCATGGATAAGATATAGAGATATTATTAATAAAAAAATAGAAAAAGGGAAAATTTAAAACTATGCAAGCACTTCAAAAGGAAGGAATAGAAGTACAATGGTATCTTCAATTAAAAATAAGATTTAATAAAGATAATAAACAAATAGGAATAGAATATCAGAAAAATGAATTGGAAAAAATCTTTGAAAAGGGTGAAAAACATATGACATCTAGACTTTATAAGATGTTACTAGATATTACAATGAAAGAAGAAACAATTTAAAACTGCATGGTCAAATGGATGCAGGATCTAAATGAAACAATCTCACTGAATGTGTGGGAAAAGGTATGGACAAAAAACTTAAAATTTACCAAGAGTGCAAACTTAATTGAAAACTATTATAAAATGTTCTATAGGTGGCACTTAACACTGGTAAAAATGGCAAAAATAAATAAGAACAAAAAAAGCAATTGTTTGGAAATGTGATCACCAAAATGCAGATTTTTTCCATATGTGGTGGCGATGTGAAGAGGCATATAATTTGGGGGGGGGGAAATATATAAAGATACAAGAGCTATTTCAAATTAAGTTTGAAAGGATCCAAAGTTATTTTTTGTTAAATATAACTGATGGTCTTAAAATGAAAGCTGGGAAAGGGGATAGAGATGTTATTTTATATATGGTGACCATGGCCCGCCTAATATATGCAAAATATTGGAAAAGGAAAAATGAATACCTATTAGAAGAATGGATAATTAAGGTGAATGACTTAATGGGGTTGGATAAATTTACGATGGCAATCAAAGGGAAATCAGAACAAAAATATCTTTAAAAATGGGAAAAAGGTAAGAACCTCTGGATATAAGGGATGTAAGAAAATCCTAAATGATATAGAGTTAAAAGATAGGCTCCGCTGCTCTACCCTCTGTTTGGATTTATAAAGAAATATTGCTAAGATATGAATACTTTTACAAATAAATATATACAAACAGTACATACAAGCTTAAGAAAAATAATTAGATAGTTAAACAGGAATGTTAAAGAATAGGTTTTTACTGTGTGTAAATGTGATGAAAGGAATTGTTTGTATCTTATTATTATTATTATTATTATTATTTTGTTTTTTGTTTTTCTTTTCAAGGACACAATAAAAAAAGAGAAAAAAACAATATATGTCTTTCAGAATAGTAATTATAACCAAATGTGTTCAAGCTATTGCCATCCTCCACTGGATGCAACTGCATCTATTATTAAACATTAATGTTTAATTAATTGTTTGATTATTCAATTAATTATTAATTATTATTTAATTTTCCCCAACTGGAGAACAATTAAATATTGATTAAACAATACACATATTAAACGCCGGTGTTTTAAAAACCTGATTTTTTTTTAAGCCAGTTTATTAATGCATCTCTTTCAGAATGCACTTTGGACCAAGATATTACAAATCCCTATGACGAGACACTCCAAGTGAGACACAGGCAGGATCAGAGCATTAACAGAAAAGGAAGGAGGTGAGATAAAGGGATATCACATTTGCAAGATTAGCCAAGGGCACAAGAAAGATGCAAAGACAAATAGCAGACACCCTTAGGAAGGCTAATTGCATCCAAAGCAGTATTACACATAAAATAGGGGTATGGAATGTGAAGAGCAAAGGAAGATGGACATAGTAAAAATGGAAATGGAACACATGAACATAGCAGTACTGGGGGTGAGTGAGTTCAAATAGACAGGAATGGGCCACTTTGATTCAAACAACCACACAGTGTTCTACTCAGGCAATGAAAAGACGGTAGCTTTCACACTAATAAAAGATGTGGCAAAATCAGTCAGAGGATACAGTGCAAAATCAGACTGAATCATTTCAGTAAGGCTCCATGGTAAACCTATGAATATCACCATAATCCAAGTATATGCAGCAACCACAGAGGCAGAACAGGAAAAAATTGATAGATTCTATGAAGGACCACAGAAAGAAATTGACAGCACACTTACACAAGATGTCAAGCCTATCATTGGAGATTGGAAAGCAAAAGTAGGAAGCAAAGAAGAATTAGAAACAATAGGCTGATTTGGATTAGGCAAAAGAAACGAAGCAGTTGAGCGTCTGATAGATTTTTGTGAAGCCAACAACCTATTCATTGCAAACATATTTTTCATATAACCAGAAAGAAGGCTATACACATGGCCATCACAAGATGGTCAACACAAAAATAAAATAGATTATATAACTGGAAGTAAAATATGGCAGAACCCTATATTGGTTGCCAAGACTAGACCAGGCACTGACTGTAGCACAGATCATGAATTACACATAACAAAAATAATAGACTCAAGAAGAAAACAAAACCAGGGATTATCCCAAAATATGATCTAAATAATATCTCAACAGAATTTACTGATAACATAAGAAACAGATTTGCACTACTGAGCATAATAGACCTAGAACCAGATGAACTATGATCTGAAGCCAGGGACATAATAAAAAAAGAATATAGATAGACACTTTCAATAAAGAAAAAGAAAGAGAGAAAACCATGACAGAAAAAACACTAAAAGCAATAAAGAAAAGAGCAGAAAAACAAAACGGAGATAGGAACAAACTGAGAATTATGAATGAAACAGTACATCAGCTTGTGCAGAAAGATAAAGAAAATTACTACAAAAATCAATGCAGAGAAATAGAAGACAGCAACAAAAAGGGAAGAACAAGAGATCTATTTCACAAGATCTGAGAAATCAAAGGAAAAGCCAAACCAAGGCCTGGGACGATCTATGACAATAAAAATAACATAATTCAAGACCAGGAAGAAATAAAAGGACGTTGCATGCAATACACAGAAGAATTATACAAAAGAGATGACAAAATGAAGGACACATAGAATGAAGAGCCATTTGAAGATGAAACCTAAATTCTAAAAAGTGAGGTGGAAACTGCAATAAGAGAAATAGCAAAAAACAATTCACCAGGAACAGATGATATTCCAATTGAACTGCTCTAATCCACATTGACTAAGGGCCTTTGCAGACTGCCAGAAATAGTGCAGATTGAGTCCACTTTAAAGGTTAGGTTTAGGGTTAGGGAATCATAGGAACTGTATTTTATTGTGGCACCAGAGCTCTCTGACAGAGAAGGCTCAGTGTCTCAGAAAAAAAAAACAGTTCCCATGATTCCCTAGCACTAACCCTAACCCTTAAAGTGGATTCAGTTTGCACTATTTCTGGCAGTTTGCAAAGGCCCATAATCAACTCTAGTGCTAGTCAACATATGCCAACAGATATGGAAAACAAAATGGTGGCCAACAGATTGGAAGCAATCAATATACATCCTCATCCACAAAAAGGGAGACACAAGAGACTGCACCAACTATAAAACTAAAGCACTAATCTCCCACATGAGCAAAATCATGCTCAAAATTCTGCAATATAGATTCCAACCATACATGGAAAGAGAGATCCCAGAGTTCCAAGCAAGGTTCAGAAAAGGAAGAGGCACTAGGGATCACATTGCAAACATACGGTGGCTAATGGAGCACACCAGGGAATTCCAAAAGAAAATCAGAATGTGCTTTTTAGTCTTATGGGAAAGCCTTTGACTGCATAGACCAGGGGTAGGCAACCTTTCCCCATTAAGGGCCGAAGGACTTCATCTCCCAGAATCCCAAGAGCTATTGGCCAACATGGGACTATTGGCCAACATGGCTGAAGCTTCTGGAAGCTGAAGTCCCTCGGCCCTTAAAGGGGAAAGGTTGCCTACCCCTGGCATAGACCATGAAAGGCTATGGAACACCCTTAAAGACATGGGAGTGCCAACACAACTGATAGTCCTGATGAAGAATCTGTACCCAGGACAAGAGGTTACTATCGGTACATAACATGGAGAAACGGAATGTTTCCCAATTGGCAAAGGGGCAGACAAGGCTGCATCCTTTCACCCTATCTGTTCAAATTGTATGCAGATCATATTATAAGAAAAGCAGGCTTGTACACAGAAGAAGGAGGAGTAAAAATAGTAATATCAACAATCTAAGATATGCAGATGACACCATAATACTAGCAGAAAACCTCACAGACCTGGAAAAACTACTAAGGAAGATCAAAGAAGAAAGTGCAAAGACAGGCTTAATGCTGAACATAAACAAAACAAAAATAATGACCACCAAGAACCTTCAGACATTTAACCTAGACAATGAAGGAATAGAAATAGTAAAAGATATTCTCATACCTGGGATCAAACATTGATAGAAATGGGGACTGCAGTCAGGAAATCAGAAGAAGACTAAGAATGCTGGAGAAGAGTGCTGAGGATTCCATGGACAGCCAAAAGGATAAACAAGTGGATCCTGGAGCAGATCAAACAGGAAACCTCCCTGGAAGCCAAGAGGACCAAACTGAGACTGTCATACTTCGCACACATCATGAGAAGAGAGGACTCTTTGGAAAAAGCAATAATGCTGGGGCAGGTGGGGAGAAGTAGGAAGAGAGGAAGGCCACATGCTAGATGGATGAATTCTATTAAGGAGATCATGGGTATGGGTTTGCAGGAATTAAGCAGAGCAGTGAAGGACAGAGAGTCTTGGAGATGTCTCATCCGTAGGGTTGCCATGAGTTGAGATCAACTTGAGGGCAGTTAATAACAAAATTACAAAGCAGAGACATGCAAACCAAGTTTTGATGACGATCAGATCCATTCCAGGGTTAGATTCCATGGTGGAGTGTAGGTTCTAGAATGCCTGAGCATCACAAAAGAGACCTCTCTGCTTCCCTTATTCTTATTCTCTGACTGAATCATATGTGGTGGAAACTTCATGTAATCCAAGGATATGCATACCTGTACCATGCCTCCTGCCATTTATTTATTATATTTATTTATTATATTACTTTGTATTCCACGTTTCTCCCAAAATTGGGATCAAGGCAATGCTAGATAATACTGAAACATCATGTTGGGGATTTGCCACTCTAAAACCACTTTCAGCCCATCTGGCATGCATTCTGGGTTTTCGATGGGACCAAATTTGGAATTAAATGAGTTTGGCATACAGATTGCATCAATGCATAACAACAGCAAATTTTATTAACAGTGTTTTTCCCCCGGGATGTGAAAAAAGGAGAATTGCATAAAGATAGTTAGCAAGTTATCATGATGCAATTCATCAGACTGGCATACATTCTAAAATGTGGAGAAGCAGACAGAGAAATTATTTTGGTTCACATTTCATTTTTGCATGTCCATTGTGTCACAGTACCATAGTAACAGAATGTTGTCTGTAAATTAGCCATAGACCATATTTTTTCATAATGACATATTAATAACTACAAATAATAGCACTGTAATAATTTTCTCTCTCTCTCTCTCTCTCTCTTTCCTGCAAGGAAGTGGCAACTTCAAAAACAGGCCACCCCTTTTCCCTGTGCAGAGAAGGAGGATGGTGTAGCCCTTGGCATGTGGACAACTGGATCAGGCCAAATTGGACTCAATCCAGATATCCATATGCCAAAAGAACCTGAGGTCACTCTGAGGTTTCCTGGAAACTCTAGGATTTTCTATGATTTTGGCTAGTTCAGAGCAAAGTCAGGATAAGGGCAGAAAACACGGATCCTCCCCAGAACTAGCCATATGTCATCAGGACTGCTAGCACTGGCTTTGGGATGAGTATGGCATTTTTCACCAGTATAGACAAGCTCAGAGAGAAAGGGATATAATGCAATGGTGCAGTGCTAGATTCTATCCTTTTTTGGCCCTGGCTTCACATAGCATGTGCTGCAAACTTGATTGAATTCTCCACTCTATGTTATACTGGCGTGCCTTGCTTTAAAACATTTTTTTAGAGTGCTTCACTAATACATCACTTTTGAATTATACGCTACAGTGCCATTTTGTTACCAATGCTCAGTTGTTTCTAGTGCTTGTGCATTTTGTGGTCTGGTGGTCTGGAACATAGCCCTTCATATTACACTTGTCCCTCCACATTCACTGGGGTTAGGGGTACAGGACCCCTGAGAATGTGGGAAAATCGCAGATAATAAAAACACTATTTTTTTACCTCTCTGGGAATCTCTAGGTCCTCCACTGCAACTCTGTGGTCGAAATCTACCAGGCACTGACCATAGAATTGTATAGAATTCTTAGTGGAGTGTTCTATCTAGGAATCTCAAGGTCCTTCAGTGCAACTTTTGGTTGAAGTTAACTATAGAGTTGCACTGGATGACCTAGTTATTCCTAGAGAGAACATATTAATAAAATCTGTGAATAATCAAATCTGCAAAAGTCAAAGCTGCAAATGTGGAGGAATGAATGCAGTGAGGTATACCTGCATGGTGTAGTGGTTTGAATGTTGTACTATGATTTTTGACACTAGGGTACAAATCCCTGCTCAGCCATGGAAACTGGTTTAGTTAAATTAAACTCTCAGCCTCGGAAGAAAGCAAAGGCAAACCCATTCTGGGAAAATCTTGCCAAGAAAATCCCATGATAGGTTTGTAAGTTGGAAATGCCTTGAAGGCACACAAAAACAACAATGCTCATACTGCTTTACTTCTGACTGGATGAACCCTTGGCAATAATATTCAGAGATCCAAAGTTGTGTCTTATGAAAGAAACATGTGGCTCATTGTTAAAAATGTATCAAAGTGTAACGTTTCCCTCCCTCCTTTTCCCTCATATACAGTGTGTGTGTGTGTGTGTGGGGGTGGGTGGGTGTGTGTGTATTGTCAGTATGAATGCTCCCCACATGTGACCTCCAGTCTGCTGGTTGGCACTTACAAGCAAGTGAATCAAGTTGCTATTAGCAGTTACCTCAGTGATATTTACAGCATTTTAATGTCAGATACGTAGATGTAAATAGAAACTGCAAGGAGCTGAAAAATCCATGGTTTTTGTTCTCACATGAAACTTGAGACCTCTCCTTTACTTGAATATACCGGGATGCTTCCACACATTCAATAACTTTTTTGTTTTTGTTTTTGTTTTTAAAAAAAATCATCATCATAACCACCATGGATAGAGATGTATTTCAAAATGCTTTCTCTGCCAAAGAATGAGTGTAGCAAAGATGAATGGCTGGAGAAACAACTTTGTTCTCCCTCAAAAGAACTAAAGTATGGTATTAGATGGCAAGGCAAATTAAAATTGTGGAGTTTGTGTGTTATAAACAGCACTTTCAGGTTTTCTCAGCTGGATGATGGGAATCAGCTGAGTTGTAGAAACTGTCAGTACAAAAGTTTCTGGGTATGCAAGAGTCCAGTAAGTTGGTATTTGCTTTCACCATCTCTGCTCTGACAAGATGGCAGTTACAACAATCAACAAAGAAAGTCTCTATGAATTGGGCTTTGTCATCAAATGTATTAGCTGACAGATTATCCCTTTTCTTCCCCTTGCTAGAACTCCCTCTCTCTCTTTATGATGTTGCCACGTGGGAGGATGGTTTCCCAACAGTTCCTCTCAGGGTTTTCTTTTATTAGCAGTCATTCTCACACAATGGGCATACCCTCCATAGAAATCACATCTGCCTGGTTCACCTATAATAACAATGGCAATGGCAATGGCAATGGCAATGGCAATGGCAATGGCAATGGCAATGGCAATGGCATATACATTTCTATACTGCTTATCAATGAACTCAGCACTCTTTAAGTGGTTTACAATCTGTAAGTTAATCGCCCCCAACAACCTGGGTACTCATTTTACCAACCTATAAAAGAATGGAAGGCTGAATCAACCTTGGAGCCTCTGGGATCAAACTCACAACCTTGTGGCTGCAGTACCGGCATTTAACCACTGAGCCCTAGGCTCCCTGTAGCCATTTAGATATCTTGTTGGGACTACAAACCTAAGCGGTCAGGCATAGTTTCCTTCCTATGAGTACACCCTCTAGAAAGATGCATAGATAACGTTTACTTAGGAGTTTATCGCACATTTAAATAAACTAGTTTACTTGATCCAGCTTAAAAATAAATGCAGGTGGTGTTCGGACTCCATTTAGCAAATGGCACCTTTGCTAAATTCATTACCTCTTGTGTGGTGTTGTAGCATGTGAGGAAAATGTATCTATTTGTCTGTCTACTTATTTATATCCCACCCTCTATCTGAAGATCTGAGGGTGGTGTCCAATTGCAAGGATTTTGCTGGTAAAATCTCTGCCTGGGACCATCCCGGGACCATCCCTGCTCCTAGGGATTACTGGATCTTAAAACAGTGTAAACAATAGAATGATTCCAGAAGGCTAAAATCATGCCAGAAACTATTAGGTGGTAAAGTGATACCAGCATGGTACTCAGCATGGTACCAGCATGGTAAAGTGGTTTGAGTGTTGAACTAGGATCCCAGAAGATCTAGGTTAGAATCCCCTCTCTGCCATGGAAACCCATTGAGTGACCTTGAGCAAGTCACCCTCTTTCAGTTTTAGAGAAAGGCAATGGCAAACATACTCAGAAATCTTGTCAAGGAAACCTTATCACTGGATTTCTATAAGAGAGACTTGAAGGCACATAACTACAACACATTTTCCCTTTCTAATAATCTCTCTCCATACAGACTCCATAAAGATGTCATTTGCAGGCAGGGATGTGAAAATCTGTCAAATTCATATTTCTTGTGTTCTCAGATTTCCACCACCACCCTTATAGTTCACCAAGTTCCATACTGGTTTTTGGGACTTCAGACACAGAAAATAGTATGTATATTAGTAGGCACTTTTCCTAATTATGTATTTTTAAGCATCTTCCCTACTGACTAAAGCAGGGGTAGGCAACCTTTCCCCTTTAAGGGCTGAGGGACTTCAGCTCCCAGAACCCCAGGAGCTGTTGGCCAACATGGGACTATTTGCCAACATGGCTGAGGCTTCTGGGAGCTGAAGTCCCTCGGCCCTTAAAGGAGAAAGGTTGCCTACCCCTGGACTAAAGTATACCTGTGTGCTTTATTCAAATTTACACACTTTTAACCACATCCATATTTACTTTCATATAATTTAGAAAAGAACAAAGAAAACAATCAAACACTTGGGGTTTTCATCTGATAATAGACACTGTCTATGCTTTTGTTAATAATCTTGCAGATCAAATCTTGAATAAATTAATAGGAAAATCTGAATTAATCATTACAGCAACTAAACCAGATTAAATTACCCCGATCAACCAAATATATACATGGAAATTGAGATTTATTATTATTATTATTATTATTATTATTATTATTATTATTATTATTATGTTATATCCCAACTTTATTATAAGGTGCTGTACTGCCAGACCAAGTTTAGACAGACAAAACAAAGACCTGGCATTACCCTTTTCAAAGCATTAGGTTCTGCCTCATGATCTGACATCTATCTCCACGTTCCTGCTTCCTGGAGCTGGCCATGCCACAAAATATCTGAATAGAACACCACCAACTGTCTTGCTAGACCAGGGGTAGGGAACCTTTCCCCTTTAAGGGCCGAGGGACTTCAGCTCCCAGAAGCCTCAGCCATGTTGGCCAATAGTCCCATGTTGGCCAACAACTCCTGGGATTCTGGGAGCTGAAGTCCCTCATCCCTTAAAGGGGAAAGATTGCCTACCCCTGTGTTAGACAAATTGAGGTAGTTGGGTCAATTAAGGCCTCTACAGATGGGCGGCCATGGGCAGCCCTGATAAGCCAAGGATTGGGGCCAAGGCTGCCCCACTCCTCAACCCCAATCCACTCTTTGGGTGGCCCTGAAAGGAGCGCTAAAATAGCGTTCCTTCCTCAAGCCATGGAAAGGGTGCCAGAAGAGATGGCATGTGCCTCTTCCACATCTCTTCTGTTGCAGCATGTCTGGACGCTGCAATGGAAGGATGTTATCGGAGCACTCGCTGTGTGCAATGGTGGGTGCTTCAATGACATCCTCAGGAAGGGGTTGGGGCACCCACCATCCAGCTGCCCCTCCCCTTCCTTGGCTCAAAGACAGTGCTTTGTGCCGTCTGCAAAGCCCCTTAGTCTTCCCTCTTTCATGCGTACCATCTTTCCTGTCACTATCGTGTAGATAGCCAGGATTAGTTTGACTTACTTAGAAAGTGGGGGGAGTGCAGAAAGAGAAAAAGAGCTATCAAAGTGAATTGAATGCCATTTTTAGCCTAAAGAAGTTCTCTAATTGTGAAATGTAATCAGCATCATCCTAGGCTCATTTTTATCAACAGCTGGTAAAAAGACTTCATATTTTCTTTTTCATATCATTGTATTTCTCTGTTTTCTCTCTGCTTGTCATCATAAAAGAAGTAAACCTAGCTTTTAATCTTTTATTACAGAGGAAAGGATTGGCATTGTGGATTTGAGTACCTGAAGTCTCCTGAAGTAATAGCATGGAGGTTAAATGGGTATCTGGCTCTGCAAAGAGATTCAAGCAATTATGGAGATCTATAAGATCATTTAGCTTTTGTCCCAATATCATGCTGGGATTTGAAGTTGAAATAAGTACTGGGCCTTGCATAACAAAGTGGAGTGAAGCTGGAGATTAAAATGGGAGATTTGAATAATTGTCTGACTTTACCCAAACCCAAAGTTAAATGGGGTTTGGACAAGTGCTTGTTGTTGACCAAGAAGATGATTGACTGGTTTGGGTTCTTTGGCATTTCCCCCCCACCCCCCAAAAAAAATCCAAACAGAGTGATACTGAGGATTTAAATAGTTTGCTTACCTTGGCTGAACATTATTTAAGTAATGTTTGACATCCAGGTGGAGATTCAATAAGTGTCTGGCCTTAATCATAAGGGCACCTAGTGAAATGGCCAGTGGTGGAAGCTGGCTAGAAATTCTGGGATTTGCAATCCAGAAAAAGCTATTTTCTGAACAGAGCTGAACAGCTGAACAGAGAGGAAACAGCTGTTCCAGGAACAGCTGAAATAGCTGAACAGAGAGGAAAACCTGTGGGACCATAATCTTTTCTGTTTTTTTCTATTTCCATTTTTTTCTAAATGAAGGCTACTTCCCCTAAAAGTTAGTAGCTTTGTTCAATTTGTCTAGCACAGTTAATCCCCTAGTGCTTTTCTTTTTCTTCTCTGGTTCATTTTGCTTCTCTTTAGTATTCAGACTAATTTTAAAATGCTAAAAGTCCCTTGACTCCAGGCAGGATTGAGTCTCTAGACTTCCATCTAGTTAGCAGAGATGTAGGAATCATTTGGAAAGTAAAATTACAAATTATCATAAGAATTTGTATTCCTATGACTAACTGCTATTACAATATATATTCACATATATAGGTACCAGTAGTGTACTTCTGGGCAAAGCAGTTATCTGAAATGTAACCTACAAGGGAGTTGTATTCAATAATATGTTTTAAATAATTTTAAACAAAGTAAAGTTTCTAAAATACAAGCAAACCAAAATGTCAGTTTTAATGGGCTAAACTGATTGATTTAATTAGACCAAGTAATAATGGATGGATATTTTCCTTCTGCTTGGTAATGTGGTTTCATTTTCTAGATAAGTTGATAGATGTATTCTTTTTTTTTTTTAGTTCCGCGTGCTTACATTTCAGATGCACAATTTAAAATTTTCCTTTGTGCATGCATTCTTCAAACATTCCCAAATCCATTGTTGTGTGGGTATTTCTCAAATGAGCTAAGCATCCATCAGCTTCCTTTCTCTATTAATTATACATCCACCTCTCTCAGTGCACAAGTCTTTTTCTTTTCTTTTCCTTTTTTAAATCTTTGGAATGAATTCTCTCACAGTGACATGCACAGAATTTACTGGAGTAGTTCAATTGCATCTCACTAGATTGATAAAGATATAGTGAATCCTACAATTCAGAAGGCAATGCTGTTCAGTATGCAGCACGAAATGTCATTGCTGTCCTCTATTATCTCTTGAAGAGTGAATCTCTTGCTATGTTGCATGGAATCTAAGGTCAAACAGATATCGTGATTAGCAAAACACTGAACTCTCAACAGCAACAACAAAAACCAAACACCAAGAGAATTCTATATATGCAGTGATATCTGCCTCTAAAGAATTACTTCTGTCTGTCTATTGATAATAGGAATTTTCCATTTTAAGCTGTTGATGAAGTGATCTTACTGATATCAAAGGGAATGTATTCTACCTACCAGAATCACCAAGTGATGTGGAAAATATTCGCTAAATTTCTCATTTTTGACAAGAGAAGCAGTCTCAACACATTGAGATAACCCACTGAGACATTGCCACTCTCAGAATTTCCATATTTGTCAACATTTGTGTCATTTGCATAGAAATTCTCTACAGAAAACTTGCCTTATTACCCTTTGGAAGCTAGCACAACTGTACACACACCTACCATGACCACCACCACCCCATACACAGCAAGAACATAAGGGCTGACTGGTTGATAAAAAGACTTTAAAAAACCAATATTTTTTATTTCTAAAAGTCTACACAAGGAAGCAGTGATCATAGTTTGCAAAGAAATCACCCTCCCAGTTTGTGTAAAATCTGTTCTATCAAAAGTGAAAGTTCTCATCAACAGCATCAGAAAATATTCCATCATTATAAATCTTAATTTTAAAGACTTATAATGAATAAATTATAGGAGGGAACTAAACCTGACTCATGTAAATCAGCTAATATTACCTCAATTTTAAAAGATCTGTTGGAGATGAGCAGTTATAGACCTATCTCACTTTTAAACTCAGATTATAAAATCTGCAAATATTCTAGCAAAAAGATTTTAAAAAGTATTGACAAGATGGATACTCCAAGACCAAACAGTCTTCTCTCAAACAGACATATAAAGGACAATACCAGAAGTTTGGTGGATGTGATCAAATATTTTCATAGAAAACTGGATAAACAAAGAGCGCTGATTTTCCTTGATGCATTGAAAGCATTTGACAACATGTGGTGGAGATTTATGAAAGAGATTATTCTTAGAACAATTGGAGAAAGTAATTTCTATAATTGGATCAAGGCTCTATGTAAAGAACAAAAAGCACAGGTCTTAGTTAATGGATAAAGAAGAAGAAGCTGTAGTATACAAAGAGGCACATGTCAAGGCTGCCCCCTGTCACCATTGCTACTCATTACAACTTTAGAGATCTTATGTAACTCCATCAGAAGAGATAAAGAAATCACAAGGGTAAAAATAAAGAATAAGGAAATTAAATTAAGAGTATATGCAGATGACATGGTGGCATACCTCTCCGACCCTTTAGAAAACGTTTGGAAATTATTAGAACTATATGAATATAATCTCTATTCAGGATTTAAAATTAATAAAGAAAAAACTAAAGTATGACTCATAAAGAAAAATAATTATTTATATTAAGATCTGGATTTAATATAGAAAAGAAAATATGATATTTGGGAGTTACTGTAACAACAAAAAATTCAGAATTATTTAAAAATAATTATGAAGAAATTTGGAGTAAGATTAAAATTAAGCTGGAAAATGGAAAAGTTTACATCTATCACTATTAGGATGCATTTCAGTGATAAAAATATATGTACTTTAATAATAATGAATGAGACACCATTTAAAGAATGGTAAAGGACTATAACAAAGTTCATCTGGGCAGGGAGAAAACCCTGGATAAAAATTAAAATAATGCAAGATGATATCAGCAGTGGTGGACTGGGACTACCAAATCTTAAACTGTATTATCATGCTAGTGGTTTGGAGTGGATAAAAGACTGGCTCAGCTTAGAGAATAGAAATCTGTTATGTTTAGAAGGAATAGATAATGTCTACCAATGGCATGGATATCTATATTATGACAAAGTAAAGGTAAATGGAGATTTCAAGAACCATTATATAAGGAAAGCACTATATAAAATTTGGGAGAAATATAAGAATAGAATAAACCAAAAAAATCCTAAAAGTGCTTCACCAAATGAAGCTTTACATCATAATGATGAAATGATAGAAAATAAATGGGTAACTTATAGTGAGTTATTAGTAGAAGAAAGGGGGTTTTGGAGAATGAAAACATGAGAGGAATTACAGTCAGAAAATATTAAATGTAACTGGTTCTATATCTTCAGCTAAAAGAAAGATTTAGATTAGATCAAAAATCTTATGGAATAGAAAAAAAACAGAAATGGAGAAGATATTATTGAAGGAAACAGACCATCTTGTATCAAAGATCTACAAGGTTTTACTGAAATGGGAGATGGAAGAAGAACAAATTAAAGAATGTATGGTTTGCTGGGCCCAAGATATAAGAAAACCAATTAAGATGGAAGAATGAGAAGAGTTATGGGAAAAGAAACTGTGATATATGTTAAATTATAATATGAAAGAGAATTTTTATAAACTACAATATAGATGGTATCTAACTCCCCCCCCCAAAAAAATGGCCAAGAAAAATAATAATAAGTGTTGAAAATGCAGAAAGGAGCTAGGCTCCTTTTTTCATATATGGTGGAAATGTCATATAGCAAAAAAAAAAAAAAAAGGTCTAAGATTCATTAAGAGATATAGGAAATGTTATAATTGAAATTTTAAAAAGATCCAAAAATACTGCTACTTGGGATAGTCAATAAAGAAATAGAAAAGGACAAGGATAAAATTCTCTTATATTTGCTGAGTGCAGCAAGAGTAGTGTATGCTAGCAATTGGAAGAATAATAAAGGCCCACAAATAACAGAATGGTATTGGAAAGTTTTAGATTATGTTGAAATGGATAAGTTGACATGCTTAATCTGAAATAGATCACTTGAACAATTTAATAAACAATGGTCAAAGTGGTGGAAAAATACGATCCAGAGTGGATTCAAAAGATAAAGGACGTTACCACACTTGCAGCAAGAGAGCGGCGAGAAAGTTGGT
>CM034706.1:156753582-156776636 GCA_020142125.1 Phrynosoma platyrhinos | reverse complement strand
ACAGTTGTCATCTCAAGTGGATGCGATGGCCAGGAGTGCTTGGTACCATCTTTGGTTGATTCGCTAACTGCGTCCCTGCCTGGACCGAAAGGACCTTGAAGCAGTAGCACTTGCCCTGGTAATCTCTCATCTAGATTTCTGTAACATGCTCTACATGGAGCTACTTCTGTACCAAATTTGGAAGCTTCAGTTGGTTCAAAATGTGGTAGCCAGACTGGTCACTGGAACACCTAGGTTGGACCACATAACACCTGTATTAAAATTGCTTCATTAGCTGCTGATTAGCTTCCAGGCCAGGTACAAAGTGCTGGTGATTACCTTTAAAGCCCTATATGGCTTGGGCCCGAGTTATTTGAAGGAACGCCTCTCCCCACATAATCCACCCCGCATTCTTAGAACAACTGGGAAGAACTTACTAGAACATCACAAAACTAAGCTGAGTACAACTTCCCATAAATTGTTTTTGGCTGCAGCCCCCAAGTTTTGGCTGCAGCCCCCAAGCGGGCCTTTCTACTTGATCTCCTTTAGTGGACGAATAACTGTTACTCCTAATTCGATTGTATGGCTTTTTGGGTGTTGATGATGATTGGCTATTTTACTGAATCATTATAATGTTGTTATTTTATTGATTGTATTTTGTATTGTTTTATATTTTATTTTTCTATTGATTGTATTTTGTATATTGTTTTATACCTTATTGCTGTAATCCCACTTCAACCCGCAGGGAGAGGTGGGAAATATAAATTATTATTATTATTATTATTATTATTATTATTATTATTATTATTATATGGCTTCTCATTTTTGCCAATTTATATGGTGTAAGATACCAATGATATTGCATTTTATAATAATTTTATTTTATATCATAATTCAAAGTAAATTTTAGTCTCTTTTTCCAACATTTTCCCATTGTTCAGTTTCTATATTTTGTCCAATATCCTGTGCACATTTAATCATATGTGTGTTAACAACTTCTGTTTCCATTTCTATTTCTGATAACATTTTATAAAATTTTGATATTTTGTGGTTATCCTTTAGAGCCAATATCTCTTCAAATTCTTTATTCATTACTCCAGTACCTTTTGTTTTCATATCCAATGGGAATCTCTCCCTTATTTGTCGATAGGGGAATCAATTGCAAATATATCCCTTGTGTGTTAATTGTTCCCAAGTCTTTATTTTCATATTTATATTATCACTCTCTGTAATTTCATTATATGTCACCCATTTATTCTTGCCTATCTTATCACTCCCCAAAAAAGCTTCATTTGTAGAGATCCATTTTGGTATATTATCTCTCCATTTACCTTTAATTTTCAACCAAATTCTTAAAAGGGACCATCTTACATAATGATCATTAAAGTCCTTATGTACTTTACACTTGTCATAAATTAGATACCCATGCCATCCGTATATATTATCATAACCTTCCAATTTTAAATTATTTTCTTTCTCTAATTTAATCCAATCCACTAACCAATTGAAACCACATGCATAATAATATAATTTCAAATCCAGTAATCCCAATCCTCATCTACTCACCTTATCTTGCATTGATTTCATTTTCACACTGGATTTTTTCCTTCCCTAAATAAATTTAGATAATTCATTTTGCAATTTTTGAAAAGATGAGTTATTTCTGATAATAGATATATTTTGAAATAAAAAAAGCATCTTTGGCAACACATTCATTTTTAACATTGAAATTTTCCCCATGCATGACAATATCAACTTATCCCACCTATCCATATCCCTCTTAATGTGATTCCAAATTTTTTCGTAATTATTTTTAAATAAATCTGATTTTTTTTTATTGTAAAATTTATCCCTGAATATTTAACTATTTTTTTTTCTCCTGGAATTTAGATTTCTCAACTAACTTCCTTTTTCCTTCCTTTGTTAAATTCCTTTACAACATTGCTGTTTTTTCACTATTTATCTTGAGTCCTACCACCTCTCCAAAATGGTTAAATGTTGTTAATAACTGTTCAACACTCTCCAGTGGATTCGATATTGATAACATGTAATCATCTGCAAAGACACGTAATTTAAATTCTTCTCCTTTAATTTTTATCCCTTGTATCAATTTATCTTCTTGAATTTTATTATTTGATATTTCCAAATTTATTATAAATAACAACAGCAAGAATGGGCAACACTGTCTTACACCTTTTTGAATTTTACAACCTTTAATCCTTTCCACGTTTATCAACAAATAGGCTTCTTGGTTTTGATAAATGGATTCTATCCTTTTTATAAATTTCTGTCCCATATCCAATTTCTCTAAGACATTTAACACAAATTTCCAATTTAAATTATCACACGCTTTCTCTATATAAAAAAATATAATGCCAACTTCTTGTCTATTTTTCCGATGATATTCTATCAAATTTATCAAATTCCTGGTATTTTTCTTAATCATTCTATTAGGGAGAAAACCTCTCTGGTCCTCATGAATCCAAGTAGTCAACAATTTTTTTTCAATCTGTTTGCTATTATAGCGCAATTATATAGTTTATAATTTTTGGATTTTTTCAACTATTTTCTTTAGATATTAAAGTTATATTTGCCTGTAACCATGCCACTGGCATTCTACCTTCCAATATTTCATTCATAGTCTTTTGTAATGGAGATACCAATTTTTGAGCAAAGGTTTTATAATATTCAGGAATAAAACCATCAAGACCTGGTGATTTACCCATTTTCATTCTTTTTATTGCATCTAATATTTCTTGGATCTCTGTCCTTTTATTCAAAATTGTTTTATGTTATTCTATTATTTTAGTCATCTTTTCTTGCTCTAGGTATATTCTATTTTTTTCTGTTTTATCGTGTTCTTCCTTCTATAAATTTGTATAATAATTTTAAAATATCAGTTTAATTTCTTTTTGATCTGAATAAAGTTTATTTCCCTCCTTTATATTTGTAATAATTCTTTTCCCTTGTTCTTTTCTTAATTTAAATGCCAATATTTTCCCAGGTTTATTTGAGAATTCAAAATACTTTTGTTTCAAATATCTTAGTTTCTTTTCTACCTCTTCCATTGTTATTACTGATATTTGCTTTTGTAAACAATACATCTCATCTTTTAATCTTTTTTCAGTAGGCTTTATTTTTAATTGGTCCTCCCTTAATTTGATTTCATATTCTAAATTTTTGAAATGGGCCCTCCCTTTTCCTTTTTATTTCTGCTCTCTTTTTAAATATTCCCTCATATAAGCCTTTGAAGCATCCCATACCAGATTTGTTGGCAACTCATTCTCTAATTTTTTTGGAGGAAAATATTCAGCTGATCTTGGGCCTCTTTTTCAATACTCCCATTTTTAAAAAGATTTTCATTCAATCTCCATCTAAATTATTTCAGGCCATTCTTCATCACCATTCCAATAATAATAATAATAATAATAATAATTTTTATTTACATCCCGCCCCTCTGCCAAGCAATCGGGGCGGCGTACAACAATACAAAACTTCAAAACAATAAATCAAATTGAATCCCATCCCTCCTTCGCCCACCCACTCTTCCCCCCAAAACATACAGAACAAATTAAATAACAATACTAAAAATGTACAATTTAAAAATACATAATTTTCTTATCATTGTGGTCCTCCAAGGGCTGCAAGATGGAAAAAACAAAAACAAAAACAGTCCTCCGCGGCCATAGAGCACTGCCGCATGCTGTGTGGTGCTGGCGGGAGATGGAAATGGGCGGGTTTTAAGTCCGCTGGTGTCCCTCCCAGCTGTCTCATAGGTGCAGCGGCTCAAGCCACTCAGGGTGCTCCAAGGGTGCCGGAGTTGTGGGCTGGAGGACTCACAGCCGGTGTGTTGTGGGCTGGAGGGCGGGGGTTTTTGAAGGGGCTGCAGCGTCTCTCCTCTGCTTCTTCAACTCACAGCTGGTGTTGTGGGCTGGAGGACTCACAGCCAGTGTTGTGGGCTGGTGGGTGGGGGTTTTTGAAGGAGCTGCAGCATCTCTCCTCCTCCACCTCTGCTTCTTCAACTCACAGCCGGTGTTGTGGGCTGGAGGGCGGGGGTTTTTGAAGGGGCTGCAGCATCTCTCCTCCTCCACCTCTGCTTCTTCAACTCACAGCTGGTGTTGTGGGCTGGAGGGCGGGGTTTTTGAAGGGGCTGCAGCGTCTCTCCTTCTCCACCTCTGCTCCACCTTTCCTCCTCCACCTCTGCATTCCAATTGGATTATGGTCCGACCATATTTTTGCCAAAATATCTACATTAGATATTCTTTTACATAATACTGTTGAGATAATAAACATATCTATCCATGACCAGGAATTATGACACTGGGGGAAAAAGTATACTCTTTTGCATTATCATATAACACGCTCCACACATCTTTTAAGGATAATCTATCTATTAATTCAAAAAAACTTTTTGGTAATCTCCCTTGATTTAATCTAATCCTTTTTCCCAGAAGTTCTGTCCATTGCAGGTCTATCACCCCATTCCAGTCCCCCATAGTAACTATCATTCATTGTTTAAATCCTCCATTTTTTTATTAATTGTTCATAAAATTTTCCTTTACTTTCTAACAGAGCATATACTCCAACTATTAACATTTCCCCCCTCTTAATATTACTTCCACAACCATATAATGTCCATTTGGATCACAAACTATCTCTTTAGATTCAATTCTCAATTTAATATACATTACCACCCCCTTTTTTCTTATTCTTTGCAGCAGAAACATGTTCTTTCCCCAATTTATGATTTCTTAAACACTTCCTTTATTCTAATATGATTTCCTGCAAACAAATAATAAAATGTTTTAATTTTTGGAGGTAATGGTATATCTTTTTTTCCCTTTTTTGTGGGGTATTAACCCCTTGGACATTCCATGACAAAACTTAGTATTATCCATCAACATCTGTCTCTGCCTATGTTCAATTGCAGTCCTTAAATATCAATTCTAATTTCATCTATATCTCTTCCTTCTAAACACTCTCCTTCTTTACTCTGGTCTTTTCTTCAAAATCATTTATAACTTCATCCTCTATCACTTCTGATTCCCTTCTAAACCTCCAATTCTCAGCTCCTTGTTCCCTCTGGTTATTTTCTTTCTCCCACCATTTCTTCCTCCTTTCTTTGTTTATCTTCCTTTCTTTGCCTTAAATTTTTATCCTTCACATTTTTTATCTCTTTCTTTTCTCCATCTTTCTTCTAACTCCCAAAACTGTATTGTTAACTGTCTTTTTCACTATTCTTCTTTTTCTGAACCAAAAGGTCAAACCCTCTGGTTGCTTCCATCTATATGGAATATTTTCTTGTCTGAGAAAGGCTGTCAAGAATATATAATCTTTCCTCTTCCTTAAAAATCTTGCTGGAACATCCTTAAAAATATGCACTTGTAATCCCTCAAACTCAAAAGGCATCTCATTGTGATATTTCAAGAGTAAATCCTGTATCTGTTTTTGTACAAAATAAATAACTATGCCTTGTGGTTAAAAAAATTGTTTTGCCACCACTGAGTTAAGGCAGAATGCCCTATCAATTTCAAATTGGTATTGCTGACTATCTTTTTCTAAAAAATATGCCAATTTTGGAACTAAAGTTTCTATCAAATTTTCATTTTTATTTTCTGGAACCCCTCTTATCTTTACACATTTTTCTCTTAATTTATGTTCCCATGATGCTTTTTCATCCAAATCTTGTTCTCCTCCTTTTCTAATGACTTCTAATTCTTCCTTCAGTCTATCACTTCTTTGTTCCATATTGTCAATCCTTTGATTTACTGTTGTCAGTTCTCCCATTATTCTCTCTATTGTTTGATTTATCTCCTGTAATTTCATCCTTATCTCTTGTCTTATCTCTGCTTTAAAATCTTTCATTTCTTACCTTATCTCTGTTCTTAATTTCCTTATCTTGTCCAATAAGATTTGGTTTGGATCTACAACATTAGGTTGTTCAAGAGAGAGTCATCTTGGCAATTGTGTCTGGCTTTGTGTCTTTGCTATTTGGGTTCTTGACAGCATGATTCCTTCTCTCAATCTCTGGAAACTATCTTCTTATATTTATTCTATTTTAGCATTTCTTTATTAATTCATTCTTTATTTCCTTTAAAATATTCCTTTGTTCTAAAGTCTACCCTAAAATTACCACAAAATACAGCCCTTTCAAATATAGAGAAGAAAAGACTACTATAACATCTATAGTACTAACAGGTTTATACCCTCCTGTCTTTGATCAAAAATTTACCTGCACCCCATCCTATCCACAACTTACAGAAATATCCTCCCCCAATAGCACTCCTATACGTTAATCAGATTAAGTCCTTATTTAATCTCTTATCCTCCTATTATTTTCTTATCATTATTATTCTTATTTCTTTATTTTCACATTCAGTCTCAAAGACAGTCCGTTTTATGTTCTATTATCCTCTGACCTTTCTTAATGTTCATCTTTACAGTCTTATCTCATCTCATCTCTCTTCTTCCTTCCTTCCTCCCCTTCCCAGGGTCATCTTTCTATCTTTTCCTTTTTGTCAGTCACAAGGGTGCTTTTCTATCCACAGTCTCTATAGTTATTTCACAGTTGACTATCATTCCTCTTCTCTCTTTTCTATCCACTGTCTTTATTTCCTTCCCAAAAACGTCCTTCTATCCTCCTCTCTCTATCCTCAACTGTTTTGTTTCTTCTGGTCCTGAGTCAGCTCCTCCCCTCCTTGCTGCTGCTGATCTCCTGCTGATCATGCCCAACCACACCTCCAACCTCTAAATTCAGCCATGACCTCTCTCTCCAGCCACACTTGCAGTCGACCCCTTCCTCTGACCATCAATCTCCCCAAGGTCACAACTCCTCTGCTACCTCATTCCGTACTCCAAAAGTAAGTTAACTCTTCATTTAACCAAGCACTATTAATACTGAAGTTTTGAGAGCATTCCTTTTCCTTCAGCCCCCAATCCATCTTAGGAGATAGAAAATTATCCTCAGCTTTGCATGTGGCAAAAAGAAGACCTTCTAGTCCAGGGGTAGGCAACCTTTCCCCTTTAAGGGCTGAGGGACTTCAGCTCCCAGAATCCCAGGAGCTATTGGCCAACATGGGACTATTGGCCAACATGGCTGAGGCTTCTGGGAGCTGAAGTCCCTCGGCCCTTAAAGGGGAAAGGTTGCCTACCCCTGCTCTAGTCCTTTGTTAGTTTAAATACTCCAATATCCAAATTGCATCCCAAATAAATTAATTTCAAAAAGTTACAGGGGATAGATATCTTCTTTTCTATTTTCCACCTCCTCTATATTGCATGAATCATATCAAACACTTCTTCATTTGTCTTACATTTCTATATATCCAATAGAGTCTCCCTCTGTCTTCCTTTGTATTTTTAATCTCCAATTTCTTTTATTAACAAACTACGTATGATAGTAATCACTGAGGTTACTCAACCAAGTTCATGAAAAGACGTCAGAGAAGGTAAAGAGAGCTTTCAAAAAGATTAAAATTGTTGGCATCCCAGTTGTCTTGTAGACTGTACAACCACAACTCTGATATGTCCTCCGATCCCCTCTGTCTCTCTTTCCTTTTTCGCCCCCATGAGATCCAAGTCTATGGGGATTACCAAGAGCCAGAGAGCAGGAATCTGGATCCACAATGGCCTCCTCCGAACCCCCAATACCAAGAGGGTAATTCTGGACCTCTTAGTTTCTATCTTTAGGTGTTGTTAGAGTCTCCCCCTATGAACATGCTGAGGGATTTCCCAAAGGGACACCATAACCAACCAGAATTCTGATTTGGTCTGTGTTTCTGTTGACATAATGCCATGCAATTAACACTGATTCCTCATTCATAACAGCCTATAAAACCTGCTTTCTCAAGGTTTCATTCCTCACTAATTCAGACAACACTTTCTTATTTCATTTGTATCTTAATGGGACTGAATGACCATCTAGTTTCTAGTATATTTGTTTCTATTTTAAAAAAATGCTCAGCCATAAAAGACTGTGAAGAACACAGAAGTCAAACACTACTAATACTTTGCATAATCTTGTTTATAGCCCTTTTGAGAAGATTTTTTCCCTGCCAATTTTAATTAAAAGGAAAAAGGTGTTTGTTAATATTTGCTGCTAGAGTGAGCTATTATGTAAATTGCATCCACTCAGAGAATGTGATTAGATGTCACAGCAGAAGAATTGTATACAATCTCTGTCTGGTTACCAATTCTCTTTACCATTATTTTGGATTCCTTCAAGCTACCAGAAGTTCACTTTACCCTAGGGATATATTTGTGGGTTGCCATTTGTTTCAGGTCAGATTTCCTTTAAATGGAAGCTAGGTTTGGCAGGTGTTCATTTGCACTTGCTTTTAAAAAAAAAATCATCTTGCCCATTCCTTGTGCTGGTTGGCTCTAATTACTAGTCACTCCATGGAATGGGTGACAAATGCCCACAGAAGAATGTTCTTTCCAACCACCAAATGTCAAATCATTAAGGAAAATAATCACCCAGAGCTGCTAAATATTTGGGCACCTTTCCAGCGTCTACTTGACAATGATTTTAAACCATTTCTGACATCTACTGGAAAGAAATCACAATGCCTTTGTGCAGTTGGGAGTTTTTTATTTCAAAAGCCTCTTTAATTTCTAGAAGAATTGTTATTAAAATAGATTTGGGATGAATCAGAGAGATTGATATGTATTCTGTGTCATGTCATTGAGATTGAAATAACTAGTACCATTGCAGGATTTTATCCATTGTCCTGAAAGTGTCCAAAATTAAAATAATGAGAAACTTAGACTGATAAGACTAAAAGATTTTCAGATCATTCGAGGGGGCAAATTCATCCAAGTTAAGTGTTCACCCCCAATATTTGCAGTGGGATTATGCAGAATAAAATCCTAGGATCCTGGAACAAATCTTGTGGAAAGCATTGGGGGCTTATTAATTGGTAGACTAGTATCAGTCTGTATTCTAAGTTCTCAAGTTGTCACATCAAGCTCTGCTGGGTATGACACACAAACCTATCTTATTTTCCAAGTATTGAAATAATTTTAAAAATGCCTTGCATTGACTTGTCTGTCTGGAAAACGATTCTGTAAAATAATGTCACCTCAGATTTGACACACCACTGAAATAGTGAATGCATGGCCATCTAGATGTTGTGTGACTGCAGCAACATCACCCTTATTTATTGGCTACAGCAGATCAGGCTCATGAGAGTTGCCCTCCAGCAAAATTTGGAAATTCACACGTTCCCTAGCCCTGCCATTCAATGTGTATGTATAATGGTGAATGAAGGTGATTTCCTTGTGATACAGTGAGACTTCACCATCTGCTGGCTTACCATCCACAGATCTGAACATTATCCCAAATGGTGGCGCATACACGTGGCCATGCTAGTTGCCATGTTCACACTTAGTACAGGACATGAGACATTGTTTTGTATCGGGCGGGGGCAGTCTGAAATGGATCCCCCACAGATACAAAGGAATGACTTTACTTAGCCTTCAGATCTTCCTGTTGGTTCAACCACATGTGGAAGAGTTTTTGTTGTTGTCCTCAGCACTGTTCTCCAGCACCACATCTCAAATGCATTGATTTTCTTCCTATCCTCTTTCTTTACAGTCCATCTCTCACATCTACACAGGGTAATAGGAAAAACAATGGTTTGTATGATTCTCACTTTTGTGTTTAGTTGTATATCTTTGCATTTTAGAATCTTTTCTAGTTCTTTCATAGCCACTCTCCCCATCCTTAATCTTCTTCTAATTTTCTGGATGCAGTCCCCATTTCTATCAATGTTTGATCCCAGGTATGAGAACTCTTTTACCACTTCTATTTCTTCATTGTCTAGGCTGAAATTGTCTAGATTCTCTGTGGTCATTATTTTTGTTTTCTTTATGTTCAACATTTAGCCTGCCTTTGCACTTTCTTCCTTGATCTTTCTTAGCAGTTGTTCCAGGTCTGTGAGGTTTTCTGCTAGCATTATGGTATCATCAGCATATCTTAGATTATTGATATTCCTTCTATTTTTACTCCTTCTTCTTCTTTGCCTTTCTTATAATATGTTCTGCATATAAGTTGAACAGGTAGGGTGACAAGATGCAGCCTTGTCTGACCCCTTTGCCAATTGGAAACCATTCTGTTTCTCCATGTTCTGTTCTGACAGTAGCTTCTTGTCCTGAATACAGATTCCTCATCAGGTCTATCAAATGTGTTGGCACTCTCATGTCTTTAAGGGTGTCCCATAGCCTTTCATGATCTATGCAGTCAAAGACTTTGCTATAATCTTTGGTCTCATTCATACTTAGGGATAAACCGGTTTCTTAACTGGATCATTTCAAATAGATGCAGTAATTCAAAACTGAAGCAATGTTCACACTATGTTTGCCACAATAGAATCTGTCCATGTTTCCATCAAAGTTCACATTTGCATGGTGATGGGAGCTGGCACCCGGGAGGGAGGGCCAATGGGCAGTGGGTGGGCAGAGGGCTGGAACTTACCACCTCAAAGGTCTTGGCAAACCACCACCTTTTCCCCCTCTCAGCGCTGATGGCAGTTCCGTGGACCTCTTTAATTTTAAATTTCCTGCGCTGTCAAAATGGTCCCTTTAAATCATCCTGCAGCTGTTTTACGCTTTTGCTGGTAATTTGGTGCCCTTTTTCCCAGCAGGACAGAGGTCGGGGAAGTTTGGGAGGTGGGGCATTGGGGGCATCATGTGGCATGTGTTGTTGTTTGTTTATTTTAAGTTTGGTAGATTCTGCACTTGTGCACAGGTTCTCAGGACCATGGGTTCATGGATGCAGTGGGGGTAAAACTGCCCTGGCATCCATAGAATCATGAGATCTGTGCATGCCATGGGGGAAAACTACACCCATGGATCTATTATAGTGTGTTATTATAGTGTTTTTACTGCCAGGGGTGAAGGAGAGAAACTTTTCTGCCTCCTTTGTCAAAGCAATTGGGGTTTGAACTTCATGGACCTTGACTTCAATGGGTGATAGGTGCAAGTTGCTGTATTGGCTCAGGCATCAAATTGTCCTGGGCTGGTCCTGTTGTATATAATGCCTGCAACATTTACTATCTAGCTTGGTGTTTATGGGCTGGTAAGAAGCATGGCATAGTTATGTTCACCATCTAGATAATAGGTGGAGCAGGGAGTCACCATATACCTCTGAATTTGTTTTGATTTCTTGATTTTTGTTTGGTATTTATGTCTTGTGTTGCTTTCAACTGTTGAATTTGTTTTAATAATAAAATAATAATAATAATAATAATAATAATAATAATTTTTAATTTATAACCCGCCCTTCTGTTCGGCAATCGGGGCAGCTTACGGCCTGTTTTAATTGTTGCTGTTTGTGGCAGTGTGCCATGCAAGCTGGTTTGGAGGAAAGAGAATTTTGAAAAGTAGACACAATGAATTAAATATATATTTTAATTAATTAAAATATATTAAAAGTAACAAATTACAGATAGCTAGTTACTTGTTGTTACTTCATTTTTCAAATAATGAACATGTACCTAAGAAAATTACAGCTCCCACTTTATGATGGAAAATGTCACTCCCTTTGTGATACAGCTGTAACTTTTAAATATTACTTCTGTGTTGTGTGGGGTTACTGAATGGTGAAGAAGGAAAATCATGATTCCACACTGTGCTGCTGCCTCATGCATTGTTTTGAATCTTGGCATGACAAGCTAGTTGGGATAAAATGTATTAAGCATTGAGATGTTTGCTTTTTATTGTCCTAATCATTTTGGAGGAACAGGAAGGTAAAAATTGTACTATATAGGTAAACAATTGATTGGGGCATTGAATATAAGAATAACTATTTACTTTTAAAGTAACATCCCAAGCTGTGTGAAGAACTAGTTCAAATGTGTCCATACTAACAACCTTTTTTTTTAAAAAAAAGTTCCTAATCTGGAGGGGAAAGAAATGTTCAGGCTGCTAGTACCATTTTATTATCCTTCTATTTCCAGCTGACTCAATCCTATGGTTGCCAACCTATTCCAGGCTGGCAAAGGGGCACTGTTCTATGGTGATATGGGTAAAGTGATTCTTTCATACCAAATGAGTGGTCCCACCTTTTCAGCAGTTGCTTTCAAATTGGAGCAAACACTTTTTGAGTGTTTTATTATAAAACCCTAAAAACACCCTGGCATTGACAGTGATGGTTAGTAGCTTCTGGTGTGTATCTGTTTGAAGCACTGGTGAACTGTTGGGGGGAAAGATGGATGGCTATTGAAATGTGTAATTTGGTCATTGAAGTTTCTTCTTTGGAGGAAATCCCATACACCTCCCCAAAAATTGCATATTTAACAGAATATTGATGCCACAAATATTATATGTTTGAAACAGTGTGGAGTCATGATTTTCCTTCTTCACCATTCAGTAACCCCACACAACACAGAAGTAATATTTAAAAGTAATATTTAAAAGGGTGGTCAGGGGCCTTACTTATACAAACAAGAGTCCTATGTTTGAATGATTCCCTTATTTGAAGCTGTATCCAGTCCAAGCCCAGTTTAAAATTCAGAAACCATAAGAAGGACACACAGGAGAGACCCAGGAGTGGCATTGTTGCCTGGCAAAAGTTAAGTACCAGGACAGAAAATTAAACAAGGAACACACAGGGCATCCTGGCCACAGTTGTCCCAACTATGTACTATATTTCTGTTTAAATTATAGTTGGTGAATTTGTAACATTGGAGCTTATTGCATTACAAAATAAACCTACTTACCCCTGCCAGTTTCAAGAGAATTACGGGATGCAGCCAGGTACTATTACATGCAATATGCTGCTGATGCCACCACCCGACTGCATCCCACCTGAAACCCGCCTATAAGCCACGCATAGATGGCTGATTTGCAAAGTCAGGAAGCTCAGCCATCTGAGCATGGCTTGTAGGTGGATTTTAGGTGAATGCAGTTGGGCGGCAGCATCGGCGGCATTTTGTGTGTGATAATACCTAGCTGCATCTCATAATTGTCTTGGAACTGGCAAGGGTAAGTAGGTTTATTTAGTAATACGATAAGTTCCTTTCCTGGGTTCAGGAAAGGAAGAGGCACTAGAAACCACATTGCAAACATATGATGGCTAATGGAGCACACCAGGGAATTCCAAAAGAAAATCAGCATGTGCTCTATAGACTATAGAAAAGTCTTTACTGCATGAAAGGCTATGGAATGCACTTAAAGACATAGGACATCTGATAGTCCTGATGAGGAATCTGTATTCAGGACAAGAGGCTACTGTCAGAAGAGAAGATGGAGAAACAGAATGGTTCCCAATTGGCAAATAGGTCAAACAAGGCTGCATCCTTTCACTTTATCTGTTCAACTTGTAGGGAGAACATATTATAAGAAAAACAGACTTGGACGCAGAAGAAGGAGAAATAAAAATAGGAAGAAGGAATATCAACAATCTAAGATATGCAGATGACATCATAATATTAGCAAAAAACCTCACAGACCTGGAACAACTGCTAAGAAAGATCAAGGAAGAAAGTGCAAAGGCAGGCTTAATGTTGAACATAAGGAAAACAAAAATAATGAACACCAAGGACCTTCACCAGTTCAACCTAGACAATGAAGAAATAGAAACAGTAAAAGAATTCTTATACCTGAGATCACATATTGATAGAAATAGGGACTGCAGCCAGGAAATCAGAAGAAGATTAAGAATGGGGAGGGTGGCTATGAAAGAACTAGAAAAGATTCTAAAATGCAAAGATATACAACTGAGCACAAAAGTTAGAATCATACAAGCCATCGTATTCCCTATACCATGTAAGGATGTGAGAGCTGGACAGTTAAGAAAGATGATAGAAAAAAAAATCAATTTATCTGAGTTGTGGTGTTCGAGAAGAGTATTGAGGATCCCATGGACAGCCAAAAACACAAACAATTGGGTCTTAGAACAGATCAAGCCAGAAACCTCTATGGAAGCCAAGATAACAAAACTGAATCTGTTGTACTTCAGACACATCATGAGAAGGGAGGACTCATTGGAAAAAACAATATTGATAGGAGAGATGGAGGGAAGTAGGAAGAGAGGAAGGCCACATGCCAGATGGATAGACTCTATTAAGGAGGTCACAGGTATGGGCCTGCAGGAATTAAGCAGAGCAGTGGAGGACAGAGGGTCTTGAAGATGTCTCATCCATAGGGCTACCATGGGCCAAGGTCAACTCAAGGGCTGTTAACAATAACAGAAAAGTTCCTTAGGGTGACAAATCCATAATTCTTCTGTATTCAGTAAGGCTATATAGTCACAATCATGCTGCTATAGCCATGACCATAAATACCCCCTCCCAACCCAGCTTAAGAGCCAGGAGCCACTGCTGATCATCATATCAGGAGAGTGATGTTTCGGTGAGCAAGGCTGCAACAATCAGAAGCAGGACTCTAACACAGAACCTTGTCACAGCCTTCCTCGCTGGGGGAGGGGGCTGGAAATATCCTTCCCGTGCTCTAGTCAGCAACAGATGTGGCTGTGGGCTGTTATAGGGGGAGGGTCAAACTAGGAAAAGTTACATAGGGGGGTTGCAGACTGCCATAAATAGTGCAAATTGAGTCCACTTTAAGGGTTAGGGTTAGTGCTAGGGAATCATGGGAATTGTTTTTTTTCCCCCTGAGACATTGAGCCTTCTCTGTCAGAGAGCTCTGGTGCCACAATGAACTACAGTTCCCATGATTCCCCAACCCTAACCCTAACCCTAAAAGTAGACTCAATTTGCACTATTTCTGGCAGTCTGCAACCCCCCTTAGTTATGCATTTGTAAGGGCCATAGCAGACAGGCAGGAAAAAGTGGCTTTTTCCAAAAGCAGGTCAAAACCCTGCTGTCCTCACAACCCATTCCCACAGGCAGACCACACAGTGTGGCATCAAACTGTGCTGCTGGGTAATTTTTTGTTGCCTCCCCACCACACATGTGCATTGTCACAGAAAAACACCACCTGCAACTTCCAATTACCTCCCACATCTTGCCCAGATGTCATTGAATTGGATGGCCACTCCTTTGACTGGCCACACAGTTGCACATGCAATGCTCCACCAGTACAGGTCATTGGTGTATCGGTGTGCCAGTGATACACTGGCAAAGCATAATCCTGGAGTCTTCCCATACATGCCCCTTTCACCTGCTTCACTTCATACTCCCCTGTGTGATATATGTACATTGTAATTACATCCATTGAAGTTGTTGCACTTTAATTTTTTTTGGTTTGCCACAGCCCCCCACTGGTGCCAGGCTGTTTATATGCAGCCGTGAAGATGCACATTTTCTGAGCCAAGCCATCAGATCCTAGCTTGTTTTTACTTGGGTTTTTAGCCCCAGGGGTGACTTCATTTTAGTTTCCAACCACTTTTGAGAAGTGCATCATATAAATGCCTTGCCTTCAAAGCAGCTAAAAGCTGCTTTATTTTGCCCCTGTTTCACCCGAGTGGGAGATCAGCAATTACTTTTACATTTGAATTCACATATCTAAATTAGGATGTCGGAAAAAAAATGCAAAATATGTCCTTTTTTGGGGAAACAGTGGCCACCTAGTTTAATGTCCTTTCCTCCATTATGTCTTACCACAAAGAATACTGGGAACATTAGCTTAGGGAATTTTCTGTGGTCAATCTCCTTTGCATTCATACCCTACATATGCACACACACACACACACACACACACACACACAGAGATTTTCCAATTGCCTCAGCTTTTGGAGATGCTGGAACTGTAACTCAGATCATTAAGTCTGTTATGAAGATTTTCCCTTAATAGGATTTAGATATAATATATCCATAGCCTAGAAAAGTTAAGGAAAAGGTTTTGGACTACAACTGACCACAAGCACTGTACATTTGCCATACTGATTGGGGGATTCTTGGAGTTGTAGTTCCCGAAGGTAACTTTTACAAACCCTCTCTTACTGTTGATTTGACCAAAGGACTTAAAGCACCAGATGATATATGTTTTGAAACAATTTGTACAGCTGTATCCAACTATCACAGCACTGATACATGAAAGTAATTTGAAACACTTCTGGTGGTGGTGACAGTTAACCACAGTAAGTTCAAACAAAAACAAGAAGAGCATACTTGGGTTTATTGTTATTACTGCTGCTGTTATTCAGATGTTTCTTCCCAAAGGCAAAATCTTCTCTTTTTATTTGGAGCAAAAATAGACTGAAATAAAATCTCTTCTTGTCATAACGCCTTGCTTTTTTCCTTTGTTAGGTGCAAGTGTAACCTTCATGCCACCGGCTGCAGAGAAGAAAACAAAAAATTGTTATGCGAATGTGAGCACAACACAACAGGTCCAGACTGTGGAAAATGCAAAAAGAATTATCAGGGACGACCTTGGAGTGCAGGCTCATATCTCCCCATTCCTAAGGGCACTGCAAATATCTGTGAGTACTTAACAGCTCAGTAGGACAGTCATCACAATAATATATTTTGGATTCAGTGGTAGAAAAACAATATTAACAAAACCTGTGACATAAGCACAAAACAAATGCTTTCATGGAATACTATGCATTCATGGAAAACCGTAGAAGTAACTCCAAACTGTGTTCAGTGGGGGTTATGCCAAAATAAAGGTAAGTATGCATAGGAATATAGGCTAAATGTTAAAACCCCAAGCCTGTTTAAACAGACCAACATAAAAATTGAGACATGTGCTTTTTACCAAATACACAAGAGAACACTGTGCATATCTACTCAAAGATCCCAGTAAGTGCAAAGGTACTAACTCCCAGTTAAACAAGCAGGAAAACCTTTCCCAACTTCATACCTTCCAGGTATGTTGAACTGCAACTCCAGAATTCTCAGTATGACCCCTATTAGCTGTGGATATGTGGGAGTTCTAATCCAACATATTCGGAAGGCACCAGGTTTGGGATAAGTGGTACAAAAGATTTCAACCACAAGGGCTAACTCTTATTCCTGCCACTTGCATTATAGCACATACCAAAGTAAAAGTCTTTGAACTATATTCTTTCTTCCTCCAAAGAGCTAAAGACAGCATATATGGTTCTGATATTTGCTAACATCAGACAGATATAATATTCACTTCTCAAGTGCAAATATTTCTGAAAAATGAAGAAAAACCTCTCACCATCTTGCTCATCAAGGAAGGGGGGGGAAGGAATGCAATTTTTCATTCTTCCTCATGAGACACCCTGCCTCGGCAGACGGCTAATAGAGCCGTCTTCCGGGCAGGGAAGAGGAGGGGCAGCCGCACGAGCGGCGCCCCTTCCTCTCCCTGAGGTCGCCCCCAGAAGCGCCGGCCGTCCGCACGGCCGGCGCACTGGGGATGACCTCACGGCGCAGCGCCCACATGCGCTGCGCCGTTTGAGCCGGGGAAAGTGCGCCCGACGCTTTTGGGGCGCACTTTCCCTTAGATCTAAAAGGAGCGCCAATTTGGCGCTCCTTTTAGATGCGCCGACGGTGCGCCGCGGTGCGGAGGCTCCGCACCGCCGGCGCTCCGTCCGGCGGCGGCTCCAGGGCCTCCGTGTGCTGAGGCCCTGAGATGACAATTTACACCTGTACTCTGAAGTCTCATTGAGAGAGATTGTAAACCTGTTGTTTAGTTCTCTTATTCAAATCAATAGGACTCATATACTGTTGAAATATGTGGCATTCCATCTCAGACCTCAGAACAGTGCTCCTTGAATAAAATAACTACATAGGTAGATTGGAAAGAGAAACAGCAGATTTGGAATTTATCCATAAACTGCAGTCCCTCAGCAATGGATTGAACAGGGACAATGGTTTACTGACTCACTGCACACATTTCAACTCTATCTGACTCCAACCCCATGGGGGCATCCTACACTCATCTATCCTCCCCACCTACAGGCGAATTTCCAAGGTCAAACTGGTCTTGCCACCTCATTTCCATACCCAATGGCTATGTCTTTGTCCACAAATGACGATTGTTAAAACTGGACCTGCTATTTCATTTCCATACACAAAGGATTTTGAATTAGAATTGACATTCTCACACACCAAGGGCATATATATGTCTGTCCCTGGCTTCCACTCCACCAAAAGCATCTGAGGAAGTAGACTGAAGTCTACGAAAGCTCATGCTGCCAACTTTTTTTGAGATAGTCTTTATTCTTTAGGAAAGCATATTTAGAATAAAATAGCTGAACTCACATTTCTGGTGTACTGCTAATGAAAGATGGACTCTAACAAGTTTAACTTTCATACCTGCATATTTTTATTTTCTCATTCTTTGGACTATATACCTTTCTTCTTCCAAAAAAACTAAAGACAGCATATATGGTTCTGATGTTTGCTAACATCAGACAGTTATAATATTCACTTCTAAAATGCAAAAACTTCTGAAAAAATGAAGAAAAAACTCTCACTGTCTTGCTCATGAAGGGGGGGGGGAGAAGGAATGAGATTTTTCATTCATCCTCATGAGACTGAGATGACAATTTACACCTGTATTCTGAAGTTTCATTAACAGTCAATGGACGTTATCACACGGGGCAAATTTACTGGTTAATCCACACAAATTCCAAACAAAAACTGGATTTGTGCCTCGCGTTTTCACACAACATCGCACAGAAACTGGACAGAAAGTGGACAGAAAAAGGTGTTAACCGAGATCTTTTGAAATTCGGTTGTTTGGAGGAAATGCAAATGTGAAATTAAGGTAATTTCACATTTACCGTAATGTGATATCCAAATGTGCATTTGGGAGCATTTCCCTGCTTTTCCCCATGGTTCCAGCGAGCATTCCTCTATCTGCGCATGTGCAAGAAGCTCATTTCTAGTACATTTATGGGCTTTTCTCACTTGTGTGTGAATGTTAAATGCGCTTACTTTAATTTCACAATTAAGGTAATTACGTGTGAAAGCCATTTGCAGAATCAAGGTTTATTTTTGGTTTATTTTCGGAATGCCTCATTTCCACTTTATTTTCGCTTTCTGGCCCACATGTGATAACGTCCAATGAGAAGTTGTTTCATTCTCTTATTCAAATCAATAGGATGTATACACATTTAGCTTTGGGGCTGAATCATTTTCATACATTTGTCCCTTCTACTAATAGTATTGAGAAAACCACAATATAGACTCTGCAAAATGAGGGCAGGATGTAGTACATAAAGAGAAGAAAGGGGTACTAAAAAGCAATGAATGCCTAGATCTGTTCTACCATGCTTTCAAGTGAGTTTTACATTAATTCAGATCCTTGCTAATTTGATTTATTTACCTAAATTCCTCAGAGAAGAAGGGGAGAAGAACAAACAGAGAATAGGCTATCATCTTTTTTTGGAGGGGGGGTTAAAGTTATTAGCTACTTTTATTATAAGTCTGCAGTTCTGGCCTGTATGAAAGTAAAAAAGCTAGTTTTGGAAATAACCATTCACTAACATTTCTTTTGTAAAACACACACAGACACACATAGCAGCAATAGCAGCAATGTGCCATGTTCCAAATGTTATCTCACACTTCAAAGCAGCAGCTGCAAGGAATCAAACCTCCAAAATGAATATCACAGGAAGCAGGACCTTATCAAGTTTAATGTGAAAGTAATAGACCAAGTAACAAACCATGAAGTGTGGGGGGGGCATGAAATTGTGATAAAATTCCAACCAAGCAGGGGGGAGAAGGGAACCTTCAAAAAGAAGGGGGGAACATTTTGTAAGAGCATTAACTTTCAAAAAAATGAACACTTTGAATCACAGAGTTAATATTTTAAAGCTGTGTTCTAGATACATTTGCAAATTCACAGGATTTCCCCCCTCTCTCTCATGCAGAAAATTCACAGCCTTGAAAATGCTTCTAACCTCACTCAGCTTGAATAATGCTCCACAAAGAATAATGCTCCACAGTTCTGCACCCATCCTGGTTATATTTTGCAATGGTTACTTGTATTGAGGAATATCACACAATTCTTTTTCTTTACACAAGTGTCCAGACTTTTTTACTAGTGATTGAGTCCTTTATTTATTCAGGTCCTTAACCTCTTACTAGAGAGATAACCAGATCTCCTGAACTTGTGTAAGATATGTTTCACAAAATTACAGGAAATCCTAAGAAGTAGAGGTACCCTGATCTGTTTCTGAAGGAGTAGCAAAATTTCTGAGCATGTGCAATTTCCTACTTCTCTGATTTGCCACTGAATTTTGAAGAGTGACATTCAAAGTTTGGAAGTCTATAGCTTGTAGAGCAGGGGATGGAACCTGTGGTCCTCCAGATGTTGTTTAAATATAGTTCCCAACCTCCCTGACCATTTCCCATAATGGCTGATGGGAGCTGAAGCCCAGAGTCTCAAGGGCTAAATTTTTCTATGCCCTGACCTTTAGTGAAGCAGTAATCTTCAGCTAGTTATTGTGTGCATGTACCCCAAAAATTATCATCTGAAGCTAATACAGTGGGCCCTTCATATACATGGAGGATCTGTTCCAGACCTCCCCCTCACCCCCCATGTATGCAAAAAAATGTGGGACCTCAAGTCCCATTGTTGTTAATAGCCACACACTGCGGGCACACGTGTCATTGAAAGATGTAGGGTTTGCCATCCACGTAAGGTCTGGGCATACTGTAGTTCCATTGGTAACTGGTATGTTCCCCCATTTGTCATTCATTCTCTGTCTGGAGTTTAGCTTATCTATATTAGTCAGGCTAATTGGTAGGGACAGTAGTAAAGGTGGGATTGATCCTCTTAGGAATCTATGGTACTGTGATTTCCACCAGGAGTGGAGAGGAGTGGAAGAATGGAGGAGTAAAGAAGGAAAGTGGCAAGATCCAGCAGTGTCTGTCCTGCAGCAGAGTGATGTCTTCCAACACCTTCCTGCTTCACTGTCCCACTTTTTCCCAGTCTATTTTGCAGAGTTGGAGAACCCTCCTGAAGAAGATTGTGAGACACAATGGACTGCAAGGAGAGAAGATGAGAAAGTTTTCTGCATGACTGAAAGCTTGACAATGGGATGTTGATTATATCCCTCTGACTGCACAAGATGTACTCATCTTTGATTTTATCTTTCAGTTTTGGAATGTAAATATACACAGCTCTTACAACTACAATTACCAACCAACTGATCTTGTATATGCTTCTACCACCCACATTTGACAGGGATAATTCAGAATAATCCTCTGCTGTCCTTGCTTTTCAGCTGCTTTTAAAATGTCACAGTTTCTCTCTCTTTCCACTTTGTCCCTTTGTCCTCAGCTTACTTCAGTTGCTGCAAACTGAATTCAAAGTACAAAAGTAGTTTTCACTCAGTTAACTCAGCAGAGAGGGGAGAAGAGGGCAGCATTTTGCCCAGATTGCTCCTTTTTCTGCTGACTTGTGTGTTCTTTTGGCATCTTGACCAAATGTTGCTTGGCCAAATGTGCCCTGGTTTTCATCTGTGAAATGTTGGAGAGTTTGATCTTGCACACTTATTCCCAAACAAGTCCCCTCACT
The DNA here is from genome assembly GCA_020142125.1 of Phrynosoma platyrhinos. Lineage (NCBI taxonomy): Eukaryota > Metazoa > Chordata > Lepidosauria > Squamata > Phrynosomatidae > Phrynosoma > Phrynosoma platyrhinos. The sequence goes on along the minus strand of CM034706.1, from coordinate 156,755,258 downwards.
TTTGTCCATATCTTTCTATCTAACGTTCAGTATTTTCAGTTGAAGAAATGATACCCTTTCTGGGGTAAGCAAATACCATACTTGACTACTGATAAGAAAACACAGGTATTCCGATAAGAAGCTTATTATTCCTTGTAAATATCCTTGCAAGAACCAAGCAGTAAACTAAGATAAGTGTTTTATTGTCCATAAGAAATCTCTTTGCTAATGCAATTGCATGAGCTTTAACCTGCAAATAAAAATGCAGCACAATTAGGTTTATTTTAATTTTTGCCTTGATTGTATGATATAATGTATTACAGTAATTTGACACTGAAAATTGTCATTTTAATCATAACAAATAATAAAATAACAGCATACATAATATTTGAGATACTTGGTCACTGTTGAGATTATTCATATATTTGTTAGTTTTTGTCTTTTGCAATCCACAAATAACATTTACTCATATGCAAATTATTTCAGTGTTCCCAGGCTAGTGTTGTTTTTGTTGAGGTTTATTTATCTTTATGCAATGATTCTCACATGAGAAGTGAAATACATGGCATTAAATGTCACATCTCCTCTTTTCCTTTTTGCAAACTACTCATGCATTTTTCAGTGCCAACCAAAACTATATTTTGCTCTTGCTGTATACCTGTGGGCAGTACACTCACTCTGGGGGCAGGAGAGTCTAGGGGGGGGGGTGAATGGGGGGAGCAGTCAGGGGAAAATGGGGTGGCAGGGGGCTTTCAGTCAAAGTAATGGTGTGCAGGAAAGACAAGAGGTCTTTAGAATCATGGTGGGGATAAGAATTACATTAAACTTCTTTTCAGGGTCCCCAGAAAACCACCACACAGCCTCACTGATCATTTTATGTGATGGTGTCTCCTGCTCTTTGAAAAGAAAAGAACAAAAAGGAGTTTGGTATTATTGAAAGGTGACTCAGTCTGTATGGATATTGTCCAAAGTTTTTATCTATAATAATAATAATAATAATAATAATAATAATAATATTTATTTATATCCCGCCCTATGGAAGTCCAATCCGGGCGGCTTACAGCCATAAAATATACACAATACCCATAAAAATGTATACAATACAACAGACCCCCTCCCCCCCTTAAAACAGTATTAAATCAATAAAAGTTTAAAACAACATTCAATTAATAAAACCAATACTTAACCCAATATATAAGCCCAGCGACAATAACCCTAACTATCCTTAGATGGGGCCATGGAAGGATCATTGGGGTGGGCTATTTATACCCGAAGCCGGGGTAATTAATCTGGAAAGGCCTGCTGGAAGAGATCCGTCTTGACAGCCTTTTTGAAGCTAATGATGTTAACTGACGGATCTCGTCCGGCAGGTCATTCCAGAGTCTTGGGGCAGCGACTGAAAAAGCCCTCCGGGAGGTAGCCACAAGCCTCGATTTTTGGGGCTGCAGCAAATTCCTCCCAGAGGACCGGAGACCACGGGGAGGATTGTATGGGAGAAGGCGGTCCCTGAGATAGCTTGGACCCAAGCCATTTAGGGCTTTAAAGGTAATAACCAACACCTTGTACCTGGCCCAGAAGCTGATAGGCAGCCAGTGGAGGGACCTCAGAACCAGAGTAATGTGGTCCCTCCAAGATGTACCCGAAACAATCCTGGCTGCCATATTCTGTACCAGCTGTAATTTCCGAACCAAGCACAA